>OW028580.1:640373-1240373 GCA_932294295.1 Alitta virens | reverse complement strand
AGCCTTCTTCTTGCAGATAGGTCCTAAACTCCACCGGCTTCCCAGATCTTTCACATCCTCTATCTTGCAGTGCCTTGCAAACCGTTCTGATGAATCTGACAGTGCCTGCTTCACCTTACTTGGCATAACCACCCGGTAGTGCGGCTGCTCCCACTGATCTGGTTCCGTGAAGAAGGGATTCCCATGACTCCAAGGTTTTGTTCGCCTGTTCAGACAGCCCGACTTGGAAGTGGAGAGCACACCAAAACTTATTAACTGTCACCAATTTGGTCTTTTCATCCGCAGACATGTCAGACCATCCTTCTGTAACACGAGGTAGAGCCTCGGACCGCCACTGCTGAAACAAATCGTTTAGCTTCTTATTTACACTAGCTTGATCAGAGATGGTATTTTTCATCTTATGCAAAATCTCATCTAAATTTGATTGGCTATCACTTACTGTTTCTTCTAACAAGGCTTTGACTAGATCCAAATAAGCTTGGGCATCACCAGTCGCCATCTCTTGGAGTCCCATCACCATAGACTTTGCTTTGCCATCAAATGTTACTACTGAATTGCCATAATGGTGCCCAAATTTAGTAGTCCCATCCCAACCAACAGTAAACGTACCTTTCTCTTTGATGAGCTCATCTTTCAAATGCTGGTAAGCCAAAGAGCGCGCCTCCAAAAGCATGTACTTGGGAAAGGTTTCACCTGACAGACGACCGACTTCTACTCCTCCAAGCTTTTCAAGAACATCTTTCACAATCTTTTCCACATTTTTCGCACCAACTCGCATACACATTAGCTCCAGGTAAACCTCGCGCACAGCTTCAGTGTATCGACCATCCTTGAACGTCTGGATCTAGCGTTCTTTTAGAAACTCTCCAACCTGATCTACCAGTGTCGCACACTTGTCCTGCCAAAACTGCAATTCCTCCTGTAAACCTGTTACTTTCCTAGACACTAAAGCATTATCACATTTACTCAATTTCTTCTTCTGATAATACAACCTGCTTTCGAAGTTGTGTTTCTCTCTCTGCATATGGGACACAGCTTGAGCTGCTTGGTCTTCAGCAGCCTTCTTGCAGTCTTCTCCATCCTTGATCGTTTGTTTGAGCTCTAAAATCTCACCTTTCAACCTGGAAATTTCTGAAGCACGACAATCACATACATTTATATAATGACGGCGAGATCTCTTTACCTTGGCCAATTCTTCTGCTGCAAGCTGAAATCGATGCCCTTCAACATCCTGATCTTTCCGTTTCAACACCTGGCAAAGGTCTAGGACCTCTTTCCGCATTTCACTTTTTTCAGACACATGGAGCTCAGCTGAAGCTGGATGTTCTGTCACCATGCCAGGATACTCTTTCACAGCAGTTGAAGGCCAAACCTGCTCCGCAAGAAATAATGTGATATTTACATTTCGTCTTTTCATATTGGCTTTGAAATCTGAAAAAATTCTCAGACCTTTACACCATAGAGTAAGATGTGACTTTGGCATAATACCAAAAAAAGCACTTAAACATCGTGCAGTGTTTGTGGCCCATTCTTGAATGATAAAATCACACTTACCAATTCTACGATGACCCCTTTTTGTGATGAAACTGGGGTCCAAAACCTTACCTTTGTGTTCTGTGACACAGTGCAGCATACTTTCCAAAATACCGATTGTGACAATGTGTGAGATATCTAACACCAGGGGAATGATTTTTTGTTGCTTCATCTGGATAAAAAATCTCGGCTCTCTTCTCTCGATCTTCTTCTTTGGCAGCCTTGACACTTGCTTCGATGACCTTGAAAGTTGGGCAAACTGCCGAGACCCGCCTAGTCTCCTGCTCAAAATATCTAATCTGGCTAACCAGGTCTTTCCCTTCCACTTTTTTCCACATGACTAGCATTTTGTCTGAAAATTAATGAAAATCAGTAACATTGACTGGCATATTCAAGTAATAGAAAAGGGTATCCACATATGTGTAATGTAATGAAATAAAATTGTAATGTAAAAATAATGGTTGTGTAATCAAAATAAATTTAAAGAATAAAGAAATCAAGGAAACGTACCTTTAATAAATATAAAAAAATCAGGATTTCAGCAAATGGCTAGATTATTGCCATCAAATAAGGTGATATAGGTTTCAAGTTAGAAGAAACAATTAAAATTTTGTTTATTTAAACTTACTTAAGTATAATCATCTAGGGAAGTAACAAAAATATTTTTAAAAAGTATATTCTAATAAAAGAAATGGCACATGAAATAAAAGGATGAAAAATTCCATAGTTCAAATAAAATCTATAATCTTTACGGCTTAACAAAATATACAAACATGTGGTTGTTAAATAACTTTGGTTCTTTGAAAAAAACATTGGGTAAGAGATTGGGGCATCAGCAACCCCCTTTGTGGAGCTGGCAAACGTCATGATGGCTGCCCTCCAGAGTGCTGGCATCATGGATTGGGACCTCGAGGCCGCCAGGAAGGAGCTCCCCGGAAAACATGATGACAACCCAGATAGCCCCCCATCTGCAACATTGGTCAAGGATGGACGTGACGGATAGACACTTGGGTTTTCTTTTCACTTACCATGGAACTATCAATTGGAATACGCCCCTGGAGGTGCTTATACACAATTTAGTGAACGTTGGACTCTAGAAAAAAGAGCCCAAATCATGGATTTTAACATTTAAATGTGTAGCTGTCAGTTTGACAGTTGACAGCTGGCCCAGGTCACGTGGTCAATGTGACAGAAACTTTTAAAGTGATACTCCTTGAATCCCATGTAGAAAATATGGCCTCAACTAAATTCCCAGAGTTAATGCCATTACACTCTTGTATATGACAACAGATTTCTACCACAAGCATACTATCAAGTCATCTCTATTAATTAAGGAGTAATTAGCCCTCTATTTTCTATAGGTGGCCCACCAATAGAACTAGGTCAAATTTAAAGTGGCCTGGACTCTGGTGACTCACCAGGTTGCCATGGTTACACAATTATTGCAGCTCCCACTGACCAGTGCTGACCCACTACTTGGTGACAGAAAGATGGCTCTGAGTGGATGATTCTTGTAACTGTCACTCTTGACCAAAAATGTGGATTTACCATGATTTAGTGGGCAAAATATTAATGAAAACCTGCTGTAATGACACGAGACAGTCACTGCAAACTATTGTGAGTACTTTCTGGGTGAAAGGAAATGGGACAATTTTTAGATAGATTCAAGTAGTATCACTTTAAAATGGAACTTTTCTTTGTTCAGTGTGAACACCGTGTTTGCCTTGTGCAAAAGAACTGAAAAGTGACTCTGTGAAAATGAATGAATAATGTCTTTCCGTCAGTTTAATGTTTGCATTATTGGGGTTATGACATTGAGTTGTCAATGTTCATGGATTGTTTTTGTCATTGTAATTTGACTGTTTGTTTATTATGTGTTCCTGATCGCCAGTCACACGTCCTCCATACTGAATACTTTAAAGTTAAAGTTGTATTAACTCCAGGTATTGGGTGCACTTAAGGTCTCCATCGCTCGTCCGAAGGCATGAGGACATGCCTTCTCATCGGGAGGATGTGATGTGATGACCTGCATCCTGTTGTGTTTGCTAGTAGGCTGTTGACCTAGAATGTGGGGTATTTCCACTGCCATGGCGTGGGTATCACGTGATAGGGGCTGCTGGTGTTTGAGCAGTCAGTAAGGTCTAGGCTTGTTGGCAGAGAAGACATGTGACATTGGGGCAGGAGGAATAAATATGTGGAATGTGAATTCTTGCTCTTGGTCTGAGTCAATGACAGATCGAGGGACCTTACACACCATAACATTATAGGAGCATAACCAAGCTTATGTACCTGAAGTATTTATTAGATTTATTAAAAGTTGCTAATATAAGCATTAAAAACCTTTTGTTTCTGGAGTAGAACTCTAACACTGATGAATTTACCCTAACACAATTGTGTACAGTAAAACCTTTTGACAGCCACATTGACATATGTTGGCTATGTTTTATAAAATTTGGAAAAATCAGAAAACAATACTTTGTTCGTTTCCTGGGCAGAACTCTTACACTACTGCACCTACATGCTTAAAACATTGTCATATATGTCTAAAATAGTGTAGTGGTGCCTTTTCGGGGTCTCATGACTGTAAATACTATAGATTTTTCAAACCTCCATACAAAATACACTATTTACCTTACATGAATGAAATTGTATCAATAACATATCTAAATTATTGTATTTTCACTTTTCAAACTTCATTTTCCGGAAACACAATTAAGTCCAATTTTTTCCCTTTTTTTCATGCTGATAAGACAATAAAGGAAAATCAGAAAAAAAAGCGAAAAATTGGGCTTAATTGTGTTTCCTGAGCAGAACTCTAGCATTAATGCCCTTACCCTAACAACATTTTATATGTTATTACCCTATATAGCTTAGCTGTGCATTTGGTAATCACATCTCAGCTGTGTTTTAAAATATCTAGAGAAAAAAGAAAAAACATAAAAATTTCCGTTTTCAGAGCAGGACTCCCACTACTGCACCTACAAAAGTTAATAAGAATATGTCTAAAATAGTGTGGAGATACCTTTTTGGGTTTCATGACCATTAATGACAGATAATTTATATAGTAAGGAAAATATGAAAATTTGGTACCCTCATATCAATGACTCTATGATCCTTACATTAGTAACATTTTGCCAATGATATATCTAGGTTATAGTACTTTGACTTTTAAGTTTCATTGTGACATTTGTTTCATCCTTTTATTTTTTCATAAAAGAAAATCTGGAAAAAAACCTTTTATATTGTTTGCTCCTTTCATATTCCTTAGCATCCCATACTTAGCAATGACAGCCGTAAATGTGGTAAAATTCATGTGCATACAATTATTAAATCACAGTATTGCCATGCTCAACCCATTCAATAGTTTTTGTTGTTAATTAGCAATTTCATAATAATTAGTTGCATAATGATCTATATTGCTTTCACTTGACTCCAATACTTATTATTGCTTTCTTCATATACACCTGTAAAGTGTTTGATTATAAATACTAATTTAAATGCCATAGATTTAATGCAAATCAGCAACCCAACGATTCGATAACTGTTGAAGGGAATATGGCAATTGATAACATATAGTTCCATCAGTTGCCAGCTAAATGTAAACAGCGAGCAAAAAATATTTTGACTAATAGAGGCATTTGGTTGAGTATAATTCCATACAAAATAAACCTTTCAGATTTGTTTTTATTTGTATTTAGACTTTATTTACTTAAATACAAGTAAACCTTAAAGGTTAATTTTGTATGAAATTATATCAAATATCTTTATGTGGCATAACATGGTTGCTGAATTTTATATATATTCCTTAGGATCATTGCCATTGCCCATATATGACTATTTTGGATAGTTAAGGGAACATGCTATTGTGTTGATAATTCTAGCGAACTGAATACTCCTTATTGAGCATAAAATCTTTGAAACCGAACAATTAAATTGCAGGAAAAGGATAGACAATACTTTTTATGCTCACTTACCTTCAAAGTAAGATATTTTTAAGGCATTAAAATATCATGTGCACATGAAAAATAAGACCACTAATATAGTAATATACACCAATAACTTTAATTTCATTGTCCAAGAAACAATCAGAGTACTGGCTATTAAGCAATAAAATAAACATAGATCTTCTGTATTTAAAGAAAGTTCATAATTTCTATTCATTCATATTTACCAATCATCGGAATATTACAATGTGGATGTTAATATCCAAGTACATTTGCATCAAAATAAGACAATGTAGGACTTAGTCGACAAAAGTAAGACTTAATACAGCCTTTACTTTTTACAAAAATAAAGTAAGACTTTATCAGACTTTGTAATAACCCATGGGAACACTGTATTATTTCACACTTAACTGAATATAATGAACAAGGAAGAAATTCAAGAGTTAAAAAAATCGGACATCTTGTAACTCTAATTAGCATTGCGTAAGAGGTTATGTAGGCCAAGTGGCAATTGTTTCGGTTCATCACACAGACTATATTAACACTCAAGAAATATATTTTTCAAAATTTTGTAAGAAATCCCAGATATGTCAGTGTGGCTTTCACAAGGTACCACTAGGCCACATAGAGTGCTACTATACAATTTCATTAGGGTAAGAGTTCAGCTCTAGAACGAAAGTGTGTCAGAGTTCTGCTCTGGAAATGAAAGTTTAATGCCTGCCCTCCTGCGTGTCGCACGAACACTTAACAATTTTAATGATGCCTGTGCGCTATCTTGTTGTATTTGCTCACCACTTGTCTTAAAATCAAAAACTGACTGAAACTTTTCTTTTCCTCACATAATCAAACATTAAACATGTCAAACCAACAGAGCATATCCTCAATGGCCACAATATTTAGAAAAGGCCTATTATGTACTAGAGTATGGGTGCAGTGCAGGACTTACGTTCCCACATTCATGGTTGGTTTGTCAAGCTAAAACGTGTCATGAGAAATTGCACTGAGCCATTTACTTCCTAAGAAGCATCGCAATAAGACAACAATAAGACAACAAATACAAGGTAAGACATGTTCATGTGTTATCATTATGATTACGATGATAATTATGATAAGTGTATTAACCTATTAACAGGATGATTAATATGTCAACCTATGAATAATCATTGATAATGACTACACAGTATGTGGGTACAACTCCTTCAATACTGCACATACATGTTAAGAAATAACAACTTTGTGATTTTTATATAACATATCAATTAAGATTTTATGGAATACTTGTGATTTCATAATTTATTAACAGAATGATTAATATATCCAACATAAGCAATAATGATTATGTGCGTAAAATCCTTTCAATACTGCACATATTTGTCAACAAATAACTCCTGTCACCCTAAGTAGTAGTAGTAGTAAAATTATATTTATTGTCGTTTTAAATCGCGGTGTCACATTCAATGTATAGTACAAAATATATGACCCTAGCCGAAGCTTCTGCACGACCTATTAGGAATAATAGTATACACTTGGAAAGTTACAAGTATAGAAATAATCTATCAAGCAAATCTATTCTACAATTTGGTATATAATAATAATAACATATAAAGCACTCCATCGTACAATTCAGCACCTTATTGGAAATAAAGATTGTACAAGTGATTCTTATATATTTCTATGCATTTTGACAAAATTAATCTGTACATCTACAGTTATACATTTTTTTTTACATTTATAATGAACTCTGTGTGCAGTCAGCTGAATGTACAAAATGTAATTCAAGTCATTCGTGAGATACGTTTGTGAAATTACTCCATCATGTGAAATTTAACAGTATTTTACTTTCAAAAGAATTGTAAAATATTGTAATTTTGTAAATTGTTTCATTAGCTTTTAAATTTCACATATTAGGGCAGTTCTCTATATCCTGCTTGTACCAGCACAGCAATTACAATACGGGTATTCATAATTGTTATTCACAATAACTATACAATAAACGCTATGCTAAGGGGCGTTTTCAACAAACAAGTCACCTGCTACTTAGATGTTTTGGTGAGTTTCATGTTTTGTCAGTAATTAAAAGTCAGCTGATCTTTTTCTTCAAAGTCTGGAGTTACTTTATAAAATGTGTTCATTAAATTGTTTATTCTCAGCATTAGAGTTTTAAGATTGACTCTCCCTTTGATATATTACAACAATACAGTTAGTTTCATTAAAAACGGCCCATCAAATTGAAACTTTATATTTATCTGGTGATAGATGTAAGCCGATTATTAGCTATAGAAGTGGACAGAGCAGCTGGCTTTAGCATGTCTAGACTATAGCTAGGTACAAGTCGCTACAGACAGCTTGAGTCGACCGTATTTTATGAAACTAACTGTACCTATCATGATATGTTTCGTATAGGTTTTACCATAGCACGATATGTAGCGTATCGTTTTATATAAAGGTGTACAGCCCTAGAACTTACCCTAAAAGCACTTATATGAAAGAACAGAATAAGTAGTGTATTTAATGTTCACATATGGTCCAATTTATCTTCTGCATACCGCTATACTACCAAGCTACTTTATGGTGCATAACATTAAAAAGAGAAAAACAAAAAGGAAATGTCAAAGAGCAAGGGGTTGTATATATAAAATAAACTGTGCTGTTAATGATTTATCTACAGTGACTCACTTAGTCTATACAACAACATGCAATCTGTTCCATTCAAGCATGCCTTGGTCATGTATTATATGCATAAGGAAATGTTAAACAAATACAATCAAAACTTACTTCAGATCACTGTAAGTCAAAAATTCATTGGTTTTAAATTTCACTCCTGATGATGAAAACCACAGAATACAAAATTTGTATACTACAGGGCAGTATTCACTTATGTGGAGTTTTATCAGAATTTAGTTGACTTGAAATGCTGGAAATGGCAATAAAATGTTGTAAATAGCTAATGTCTATTTACAATGTTTAAAGTGCATCGTCATGGATGTCCATTCCAATTTTGGAAATTCATCCATAACGTGTTTGCTATGAGAATGGTCTACTCTTGGCCCAATGCTATGAGTGTATATGTGCATTGCACGCTTGACCGAGTCTACAAATTAACAGTGAGGTGATAATTAGACTCTTAAAAGGGGGTGGGGGTGCTTTATAAATGACATTTTCTAACAGGAGACAGACCCCACCCCTTTTAGGACATCAGATAGCAGTGGTGTAAATTCTGAGGTTGTACTACAATAGAAGTGGTCATCTGGTGGAGCTTGCCTGTTTATGCATGCATATTTATTCTTGCAGTGACACAAGACAAATCACTTTTAGGAAATTCCAGTGATGATAATGAAGTCTCCCCGGGTACTCCTGGCCATGCTATGCATGGTTGTTATTGAAGGAAGTGATGCATTCTGGGGAGGAAGACAAGAAGACAGGGGTAATTATATCACATTCATTAACATCTATACAATGATCAGATATACTCAAAGAGTAGGTGTACTAATTAAGTGATCGGCCTAATAATGTGATTGCCCTCAAACCCAATAAACCACTGGCAGCCAAGGCACATAAATACAAAAAACAAATAATATTTTGATGTTCAGTTATGCAGTGACTGTAAAAAATTTAATCCAAGCAGTTGTGGATTGTGGTTGCAGGTTTTCACGGAATTTGGTCCTCAGGGAATTAGCCACACTAACTCTATGGTATCATATCAGTGCTACTTAGTCAGTTTATATGGCCAGTTGCAAGATTATAAGGCTTTGAGTCTGCACCATGTTACACATTTACCCCATGGGTGGGACCTTTCCTTGCCTCAGCAGACACCAAATATGATGCACTGCTACCTTCTGATGCAACTGCCATTCAGCTGAGATGTATTCAGAGTGCGCAGACTGGTGATTAAACCTAATACCTTTCGGCAGAGCTGGCCAAAATGCCAATAATGCCACAACCTCTAAGCCACTAAAACCACTGGCTTGAAGCTTTAGTCAATCATCTGACCAGCCACCATAAGATATACATTAGGTAAAAGTAACCAAGCAATCGCTTATATATACATATATATTGTTCACTCCACAAGTGCTATACATAATATGATTCATTGCCCATTTTCTTTATCAGTGCAATATTGTGATGTTGCCCTGGAGAAAAAGGTGGGTGCAGTTTGTCACCAGAAATGGTACTCGTTCGCCTGTGGATCAGGGTGTGGAGGAGATCCAGCTGACGCCAGAGTAAAGAGAGATATTGAAGGTAAATATATTAGGATTCCACTGATGACTTATAATCAACAGTTGATTTGACTGTCGGATGCATTAATTTGCAAAACGTCTCGAAGCTATAGTTCAAGAATTTAGACTGCTACAGAGCATATAGCATTTCAGGCTACAGAGCTCCATTTTTAGTAAATATTGGTAAAGAGCACACCACTTTCTTTACTACCAACAATATTGTTAGAACTCAAAACTTAAGAGCACATTGTGGAAAATTATGTCATGCAAATAATAAAACTGTTCCTCAATCTGGTCATCAAGTTCAAATCAAGGCAAATCCCTGGATGATGACTTTTTCACAACCAGACCTTCCTGACATGGGTGCTAGTAAGTCTCTTACGCAGACCCTCTCTGGTCATTGCAACATTATGCCACATGGGGCGCTCAGCAAAGGGTGATAGACCTGAGGGTCTGCCAGATTTCAGACGGAGCAACGATCCTGGTGGGGGAGCAAAGATTTTAACACTTTCTATCAGTTAATATCAACTATTAGTGTACAAAACAGCGACAATCCATGCTTAACAACCCAGAATGACGCTAGATTCCGCAATATTTAAAAAACTGCTTTTTTCGCCTCTACGTTGAAAATAACAGGCACAGAAATTGACCTGCTTTCACCCATTGAGTGCAAAAAATAATGCACTTTTTAAAATAGTTTAATTTGAATATGTCTTTCGTTTCAGGATCAATGTCAGCTGAAGACGCAAAGGCATACTTGGCACACAAGCGAAACAGACTTCGACGATCAATCGCCAGCCTCCATGAAGAATGCTGCAATGAACATTGTACGATTGAAGAAATACATGAACATTGTTGAATTGACACCTTTGAACCTCTATGTCTGGAATATTTTATAGTACATTTTGTTCAGTAAAAGAGTAATTGAGAAACACTGCCAATACCATGGGAAAGATTTTAAAGTTGCAGAGAAGGAGTTTGCTTCAAAATATTGTTTAAAGGGAAGGTTTCAAAAGTAGCTTTCATTAAGAAATGCATACTTTACAATTTGAGCTACTGATCTTGTTCAGAAATTGTCAAACTATTTGACGAATACCTACATCCATACAATGTCACATCATTATATCATGAATTTGTGTAAATCTACATAAATCTTTATTGTATTTATAAAAGATAACCCAAATCCATTGCTACTAGTATGAAGCTTATATGACCAGCTGCCCGAGGCAGATGTAATGATCATTAAGGCTTGCAGCCCACACCAGGTTACATATTAACCCCAGCACCACCACAGTGTAATGTACGGTATCATCAATTTAGCTGCCCTAATCATGCTAATTGAAGTACATGTATTTACAGATACTCTATTCAATACCTGAAACTAACAACTAAAAATTGTGAGTTGGCGCCAATTCAAAGCTCTGAGCCTACCTACGCAACAACTAAACTTGCTGTGGGCCAAAGACGAACTAGGGGTTAAGTGAAATTACAGCCCATGCACCAATGGAACTACCAGAGGCCAAGCACAAAAACCATTAGGCCAACAACACAAGCGAATTCATGTGCACAGCAGCATTAATATTGTTGCAATATCATGGATGGGATGCCATATGCAATTCATTGAGGTGAACATCACCCCTTCGAAATGTAGCTCATCAAGAGCATGTTGGCTGGAAATCATCTATTAACACTCTAAAACAACCCAAATCTGATGAAACTCACACACCAAAGACTGGTGTTTTGTAAACAAAAGGTCCCAAGCAGACTGACAATTGCTCCCAACATGCAACATCTTCAAATGTTAAACATCTGCTGTCACTGAAGGAAAATTATATTCTTAGATCTTGTGGCAGTGTGTCATAGTCATGCACTTGGCAAGGTTAGTTCAGTAAATGGTCCCTAGGAATGATACGTTCATGGAATTAACACTAGGCAGTAGGGCAAGGTTAGTTCAGTAAATGCCCTAGGACTTATTAGTTCAGTGACTTAACACTAGAAGGAAGGTTACTGAGAGCTAGGCTAACATACAACGCAGTATGTACTGGAATACAATGCAGTATGTACCCTGAAATAGACCAGAATCGATATTAATAGCTGAAGAAGGCCTTGGGGGAATAAATATAAATGAGAAGAATTAAGTGAACAAAGCAGAAAGAAAAGGCAGAGAGAGGCACAGCCAGAGAGGGGTAAAGACAGAAGAAGGGGAAAGGCCAAGAGAGGGAGCACAGTAAGCAGATAGGCAAGAAGAGTGGTCAGCAATGTATGTATGATGTGATGTGAAGAAAGACTCAAACTGGTTCTTGTATTCCCTTATTCCATGACACTTCAAGGGACACAGCCTGACTTCCGGTGGTCAACAGGTCCACCCGGACCTCATCACAGAAGCGAGCATCAACCCCTTGTCTCGTACATGTGAACAGATAATGCAGAAAAGACAACTATGTTACAGCAGTTAAATAGACCTTTCAATCTAAATTAGATAGTGTGTCATACAACACCTAAACAAATCAAGATCTTTTAATATAGTCTAATTTCATCAAAGAAATCAAATGTCCTTACAAAGCCACCCATTCATCACAAAACTCCAGAATAAATCCTTTTTTTTTTAAAGGATTATTCTTATTTATAGAGTTTTTCCATCATGGAACAGCCTGCCAGGAACATTGACAGAAGCCCCTATAAAGCCTTGACATTGATAAGCAGAGGCTAAAAACCATCAAATTTAAATAAACATAAATTTCTTTTTTGTTCTGTTTCTATCACTTTCTGCTTCACTTTACTCGCTAAACTAACCACAAAAGCGACTGAACCTCGGGCAAAATGGTCATCCTTGACTGCGAGCCCATAATACAGGAGTAGATAGATGTACAACCCTATCTGCAGGTCCTAATGGCATATGTTGGATTTTTCTTGTAGTCTAACTTACACATCACTGATGATACCGCTCCTGTGTCAACTTCCATAAGGGTCTTATTTTGCCATATTTTTCATTGTAACAACTATTTGGGCTCAACAAGGTTGTCCCATAAAGTGCTCACAGATGTCAACAGTACTGCTACTCAAGACGTAGCAGGTTTAAACCCCAGTCATTGCTTGGAGGAGTTGGGCAGATCCTCCTGAAAATACTTTCTCACCCTATATATGGCAATAGGCAACTGACACTGGTGTGTGTTCTTAAGCTCCTGTGGTATACCCCATGCTCATCGAATTCTCCCTATCAAAAACTGACTTGACTTTTTCTTACATAATCAAACACATTAAACATGTCAAACCAACAGAGCATATCCTCAATGTCCACAATATTTAGAAAACGCCTATTATGTACTAGAGTATGGGTGCAGTGCAGGACTTACGTTCCTACATTCACGGTTTGTCGAAAAGGCCCCTCAGCATAACGTTTATTGTATTTTATTATGAATAACGATTATGAATACCCAGATCTGGGTATTCATAATCGTTATTCATAATAAAATACAATAAACGTTATGCTGAGGGGCGTTTTCGACAAACAAGTCACCTGCTACTCAGATGTTTGTTGAGTTTAAAGAAAAATATCAGCTGACTATTAATACACTGACATAACATGAAAGTCGGGAGTTATTTAATAAAATTTGTTTATTACATTTCATTGTCTATTCTTAGCATTAAAGTTTAAGATTGATTCTCCCTTTGATATATTACAACGATACAGTTAGTTTCCTTAAAAAACGGCCCATCAAATTGAAACTAGACAAAGCTGTCATAACTGGCTACTCAAAACCGGATCTAAAAGTACATATTTATGATATATCAGATTATTTTTTTTACATGTACCAAGGTTTATATTTATCTGGTGATAGATGTCAGCCGATTATTAGCTATAGAAGTAGACAGAAGCTGCTGGCTTTAGCATGTCTAGACCATAGCCAGGTACAAGTCACTACAGACAGCTTGAGTCGACCGTAATTTATGAAACTAACTGTACGTATAAAATTCTTAAATACAGTGTATGTATAAGGTCTCTCCAGCAGGTTGAGGAGTATTAAGTCCCATTTCCACTAATGTCTGTGCATCAATTGCCAATTAATATTTTGCAGTTAATTTGTATGGAAAAACCATCATAAAAGCCCAAGTCAGATCTTGATTCTGTTCTACAGTCACTTGGCTTTTAGTTTCACTATCCTAATACCTCGCACATGTGCAAAAAATGATCACAAAGGTTTGTGTTTTACTTATAATAATCATAAAGGCCACCATTGTTTACATGTTGTCATGTAATGTGTACTTGATTGCATGTATTGTTTGCACAAAAAACGATTGTTTTAAGACAGGCCTGCAAACTTCGTATATATATACCTTGTGATTATTGCCATAAATATTAATGACATTGAGATAAATTTTCCCTGCTGCGAAATGCCTGTAAACGTGTGGGGTGTCGGTAATAGACTTCTGGCGATAATACCCTCCACTATGATAATTTATTTAAAAAAAAATGTATAACAGATAAATAGAAAGAGAAGTTTATCTTTTTGTAATATCTATTATTTGGATATTGTATGTTAAAATAAACTGTTTCGAAACTTGACCCTCAGGTAAGTGCTGTGCAACACTGGTTTACGGGCTAAATCTGGCCTGGGCAGGCCCCATGACACGGATAACAAAGTTGTGGCCAAGAGTGTTGCAGTGGTCTCTCACACCTGCAGCTTAGTCACGTGTCTATTATTACAACCACCACTGCTCTTACCACTAGCACTACATGCGATATAATTGTTGTTAATTATCCTCATGCCATATCATAGATAGATAGATAGCTGGATAGAGTGTGCAAGAGAGAGAGATAGATAGACAGGTAGACAGAAACTCCCTTTTAACCATAATGATAATGATAATGATTTCCTGCAGGTGTTGTCCGAGGCTTGGTCAAGTTTGAACACATGTCCTTTGACACTTTTCCCTAATTTGACCCTCAATCCTTTTGAACTTAATGAGGATGAGTTTGATTCTCCCACTTTTGACCATGACCCTGATCTCCAATATTTTAATGATTCTACCTACCTTCAAAATATAAGACAATGTGATTATTTTTTAGAAAACACATTTATAAAGAAATGTGAAGAATTGTCGATTAAAGATGAATGTCTATCATTTATTCATGTTAATATAAGAAGTATTCCTAAAAACTTGGGTTCTTACTTGCACTATACTGACATGCTCAACCTCAATTTTACTGTCATAGGTATGTCAGAAACCTGGCTGTACGATGCTAATGTCCATTGTTTTGGTATAGAGAGCTATAACCACTTTTTTCAGTATGGAAAGGAATGCAGAGGAGGTGGTGTTTCACTGTTGTTTATACACAAAAAAACTCTCTGCTAAGTGTAGGGAAGATCTCAATGTGTATCAAAGTACCGAAAGATGAAATTGGTACAAATAAATGTATCATTGTTGGAACAATATACCGGCCACCTAATCAGGATGTTTCTATTTTTACAGATAGCCTGACTGAAATTTTACATAATATAAGAAAAGAGGGAAAATTATTGTATATTATGGGAGATTTCAACATAAATCTTCTTGATACTGATAATCATATACCCAGCTCTGAATTTTTAGACAATATGTACTCTCTGTCTTTTTTTGCTCTTATTACAAAGCCTACCAGAATAACACAGAACACCTCTACCTTAATAGACAATATATTCATTAATGACATTAATAATATACAAAGCTTTAGTGGTATCCTTTTTACAGGAATAACTGATCATTTTACTGTTTTTTCCATTAACTATGGTACTAAAATACTGGAAAAGGTTTCATCCTATAAGACCAGAATCCTGTCGCTCTCAAACATGGAATCTTTTGCAAATAAGTTAAGGCTTGAAAATTGGCAAGATGTATTAAGTTCTGATAATGGTTCTAAGACATTTAAGCTGTTTTACACTAAATTCTGTACACTGTACGTTAATGCCTTTCCAGTAAAACGTGTGAAGACAGGTTAAAAAACAAAAAACATATGGTTGTCAGATGGTCTGGGAAAATCTATTAAAATTAAAAACAGAATGTACATGAAGCAACTAAGATGCCCATGTGAAGAGTATACAAGAGAATACAAAAGGTATAAATCATGCCTCAACAGATTAATGCGCAATGCAGAAAGAAATCACTACAATGATATTTTAGATAAAAATCGAAATAACACAAAGAAGTTGTGGGGAATTTTTAAAGATATCATCAATAAAAAAAAAACCTACCACCAGACCCAAACAGTTTGTTATTGGTGATGAGGTTGTGACAAACGAAAATATCATTGCTGACAAATTTAACGATTATTTCACCAATGTAGGAAGCAACTTGGCAGAGAAAATACCATCTGTTAATATAGACCCCATCACATACATACGTGGTTCATTTCCAAGTTCATTGTTCTTGCAAGATGTTGAAAGGTTTGAGGTAGAACGTATTATCAGGGCTCTCAAGCATAGCAGTGCTGGGTATGATGGCATCCATGCCAAAGTTCTTAAACACATATAAAGATTAATCATTGAGCCCCTCACCCATGTTTTACATCTATCTATCAGTCAAGGATTTGTTCCCAATGAAATAAATTAGCTAAATTATACCATTGTATAAATCGGGCGATACCATACATATAGGAAATTATCGGCCGGTATCAGTGTTACCTATCTTCTCCAAATTATTAGAAAGGCTGATGTACAATAGAGTTTTCTCTTTTATTAATATTAATAACATTTTGTTCAAGTAACAATTTGGCTTTCGAGAAAAACATTCCACTAACCTAGCACTAATTACCCTAATAGATAAAATAGCATCAGCAATAGACAATGGTGATATATTTTTAGGTGTATTTCTTGATTTAAAAAAAGCGTTTGACACTGTGAATCATAACATTTTATTACACAAGTTATTCAAATATGGGATAAGACGGATTGCATTTAATTGGTTTCAGGATTATTAAAGGGCCAGAAAACAATTTGTTTCATTTAATGATGCTGAGTCTTCTAGACTTACTATTAAATGTGGAGTGCCCCAAGGTTCCATACTTGGGCCTCTTCTTTTTTTTATTATATATTAACGATATTAAAGATGTTTCTAATGTTGTCACCCCTATTATCTTCGCTGATGATACTAGTTTATTCATAAGGGGTGGTTCTATAGAAGATACATTTTCTTCACTAAACCAAGAATTGATTAAGATTAAAGATTGGCTTGGCGCAAACAAATTATCATTGAATTTAGAAAAAACTCACTATATTGTGTTCAGGCCTGCCAGGAGCATAAGGGATTTAAATGACAATATTTTAAAAATTGATAACTGCATAATTGAACGTGTCGAGCACATTAAATTTATTGGAGTTACAGTAGATCCTAAGTTAACATGGGTTAATCACATAAAATCAGTTAAAAGTAAAATTGCTAAGGGTATAGGAGTCTTAGCTAAAGCAAGAAAATATGTTGATACTACGTCTTTAAAACTATTATACAATAGCATTATCTACTCTCATTTGAACTACTGTGTAGAAGTGTGGGGAAATTCTGCAAATATTCACATCAACTCTTTATTTAAGCTTCAAAAGAAGGCAGTAAGATTAATTAAAAATGCAAGTTTCATGGCTTCCACTGATCCAATATTCAAAAGTATGAAAAGTTTAAAACTAACTGATATTTTTGCCGTATGTACGTTAACCTTTGTTTTTAAATTGGAAAGGGTATGTTACCAGAAGTATTCTATGAATTTTACATAATAGAGTGATAAGTCGCCAAACTAGACAGTCAAATAAGTTATATATTCCCATCGCTAATTCAGCATTGTATGAAAAAACTATGCAAATTAATGGAGCAAAATATTGGAATAACATTGATGATATAATTGATTATAACTGCAGTCTGCATACTTTCAAGAAGAGACTAAAAAATCATTTTATCAGTAAACTGTCCTCATAACAATTTTACTAACTGCCACATGTTTGAAATGGGTTGTAGAGGAATTGTTTTGGCCTATGGTCACTTGGTATATATATATGTCTGAATATTTGAGGGAACTTTAATTTTTCACAAGCACATTATATTTAATGTTCATTTTACTTTCTTTTTTCTTATATTGAATATGATTATATTTAACCATGTATCCTTCTGCCACCTAAAAATATTATATATATTTCTTTTTTTAATTGTTATTAAGGAACATCTAAGATAAAAATTGTAATTTTGATTGTTTTATTTGTCATATATATGTATATTTAATATTGTTTGGTAATGGCATATACACTGCATAGTGTCTGGTCTATAGTGAAAGGCCTAGTAATCTAATAACATCACCCAAAAGCTGATTTATGTATGCAAGTTACCATAATACAATTAATGGGATCTTTAGGGCCATCGACATCAAGAAATGACGATAGATAGATAGATAGATAGGAGATAGATAGATAGATAGATAGATAGATAGATAGATAGATACCTTTGAAGTGCACTCACAGCATTACGCAATCAGATGTCACACACTTTAGAATAATGTGACTCCATACACAGTAGGTAGAATTTCTGTTTCCAATTCTTTACCATCCAAAACATTACTTGTTTTTAAATTACGTCTATGTAAATTTAGACTTCTCTAAGTCGTCATACAGAGCCTTGGTTGTCAAATGCTTGTTCAACTGGAAGGCAAATGTAGTATATTATCACAAAAAGTATGTGACAGTATGCAGATATTTCCATTTTATATGCACAGAAGAAAGGCCTGGAACGATAGCAGTCGGTATTTAATGGTTTTAATTTGGTTTCTTTCTTTTTTTTTCTTTTTTTGAGAACATAAAATAATACAATAACAAACTACACCATGCATGTATTAAAAACACTTTTTACAAGCTAATTTTCTTCAGGGAGTTTGAAAAGAACCTCCTGTGTTCCCTAATGGCCATGCTAATGGCCATCACATTAGTAGCACCTAATTATGGTGCTATTACAATTTTTGATAAATTTGAAGTGAAGTGACCCCCCCAGCATTCCGTTCAGTTCCGTTTCGCCTTTTACCATTAGCCATTTGTCAAGCTAAAACTTGTCATGAGAAATTGCACTGAGCCATTTACTTCCTAAGAAGCATTGCAATAAGACAACAAACACAAGGTAAGACATTTTCATGTGTTATCATAATGAATCATAATGATAAGTGTAGTAACATGTTAACAGGATAATGAATAATTAAGATAAGTGTATTAACCTGTTAACAGGATGATCAATATGTGATATCCAATAATCATTAATAATGACTAGACATATGTGGGTACAACTCCTTCAATACTGCACATAAATAATAAAAAATAACTTTTTATATAACATATCAATTATGATTTTATGGAATACTTGTGATATCAAAATTTATTAACAGAATGTTTAATATCTCCAACATAAGCAATAAAGATTCTGTGGGTACAATCCTTTAAATACTGCCCATATTTGTCAACAAATAACTCCTGTCAGTTTAAGTTATAGTAGTAGTAAAATTTTATTTATAGGCGTTTCAAATCACGGTGTCACATTCAATGTACAGTATAAAATATATGACCATAGCCGACGCTTCTGTACGACATCTTAGGAATATAAAATATGGAAAGTTAAAAGTATAGAACTAATCTATAAAGCATATTCTATTCTACAGTATAGTATATAATCATAATAACAGCATACATATAAAGCACTTCATCATATGATTCAGCACCTTATAGGAAATACAGGATCATATTAGGGCTGTTCTCTATATCCTACTTGTACCAGCACAGCAATTACCATAAAAAAAAATAAATGTCAAAGAGCAAGGGGTTATATATATTATTATTATTTTATTACATATTTATAGTGCATTATGTGAATAAAATCCATTCTAAAGCACTTTACAAAATAATAGATATAGTAGATATAAAAATATAAAGTCTTTAAAATCAGAAATTTTAAAATTGTAGAGTGTAAAGTCTTTAAAATTTATAAAGTTTATAATATAAACTGCGCAATTTACTCACTGAGTCTATACAACAACATTCAATCTGTTCCATCAAGGATGCCCTGGTCATGTATTATATGTATAAGGATATGTTACAAGGAGTGGCTGTTTATGTTATATAAATATAATCAAAACTTCCTACTTAAGGTCACTGTTAGTCAAACATTCATTGCTTTTAAATTTCACTCCTGATGATGAAAAACATACAAATTTAGAATACAAAATTTTTATACTTCAGGGCATTGAAATTTTGGAAATTCCCTCATAATGTATTTTCTATGAGAATGGTCTACTCTTGCCCAATGCTATCAGTGTATATCTGCATTACACACTTGACTGAGTCGATGAATTAACCTTGGATGAACTAGAGAAGGATTGGACACTTCCGAAAGTAATAAAACAATATTCATTATTAGGTGATTTAAGAAGAGTCAAATTTGCCCAGAGCTAGCCTAAGGACCCCTGCTGCTTCCCTAAATACATAAATTCTTTGATGTTCACACTGCGCTTCAGTGAGCACACCCCTGATCAGTGATGCCCCGCATCAGCAGCAATTAACTCCCTAAATTTCTAAGTCAAAATTCTTTATTTCTTATTGTATATTTTTGACATCACTGCCAGTGAATGCCGCATGATCCAAGGATTCTAAAAGTGTTTTCACCAAATTTCTAGCCCTAATATTAAGAAAGTTATGGACTAAAATTAGCCAGATTGGAACTAATATTTTGTGAAACATGTTATCTTAATCATGTGATAACTCAAGAAGCCATAAAGAGCCATAAATCAGACCATATCCATTACAGACCTTCAATGATGCCTAATTTTCAAAAGATGTGCACACATTTGTCTTAAAATTTTGATAAAAACCTGCCTATTAATATATTTTCCAAAATTTTGCTGCCTACATAAATAAAATTAAAGTCTGAAAAAACAATAAAGGAAAAAAATGTCAAGTTTATTTCGTGTGCAGAGGAAAGATATGCATGTCAGCAGATATGAATACATATTATACACCCCTTTCTATTGTTTCCCAGTGGAATCAGTGAGGGGGAGTTATAAAACTGACTCTTATTACAGCATCATAAATTGGTCATTAGGACGGTGCGAAACCCAGTGTGAACCTTTGAAGTATCGAAGTGTCCAATCCTTCCCTAGTTCATCCAAAAATTAACAGTGAGGTGATCTTTAGACCCTTAAAAGGAGGTGGGGGTGCTTTATAAATGACATTTTCTAACAGGAGACAGACCCACCGGGTGTTAATTCTGAGGTTATCCTACAATAGAAGTGGTCATGTGGTGGGACTTGACTGTATATGCATGCATATTTATTCTTGCAGTGACACAAGACAAATCACTTTTAGGAAATTTCAGTGAGGACAATGAAGTCTCCCTGGGTACTCCTGGCCATACTATGCATGGTTGTTACTAAAGGAAGAGGAAACAGTAATTATTATATTATATTCATTAACATCTATATAATGATTAGATATACTCATAGAGTAGGTGTACCTAATCACGTGATAGGCCTAATAACATGATTGCCCTCAAACCTGATAAACCACTGGCAGCCAAGGAACATAAATACAAAAAAACAAATAGTATTTTGATGTTTATTTATGCAGTGACTGTAAAAAATTAAATCCAAGCAGTTGTGGATTGTGGTTGCAGGTTTTCACGGAATTTGGTCCTCACAGAATTAGCCTCACTTACTCTATGGTATCATATCAGTGCTACTTAGTCAGTTTATATGGCCAGCTGCAAGATTATAAGGCTTTGAGTCCACACCATGTTACACATTTACCTCATGGTTGGGGCCTTTCCTTGCCTCAGCAGACACCAAATATGATGCACTGCTACCTTCCAATGCAACTGCCATTCAGCTGAGATGTATTCAGAGTGCAGACTGGCATTTAAACCTAATACCTTTGGCAGAGCTGGCAATATGCCAATAATGCCACAACCTGTAAGCCACTAAAACCATTAAAATTGTAATGAATAGTCTCAATACTTCTGGCTTGAAGCTTTAGTCAATCATCTGACCAGCCGCCATGAGATATACATTAGGTTAGGTAAAAGTAACCAAGCAATCGCATATATATATATAAGTATATTGTTCACTCCACAAGCACTATACATGTAATATGATTCAATGCCCATTTTCTTTATCAGCGCGATACTGTGATGATGCCCTGGAGAAAAAGGTGGGTGAAGTTTGTCAGGACATATGGGACAAGTACGTCACCAGAAAAAAGAGAGATATTGAAGGTAAATATATCTGTAAGATTCCACTGATAGCTTATAATCAACAGTTGATTTGACTGTTGGATGCATTAAATTTGCAAAACGTCCCAAAGCAATAGTTCAAGAATTTAGACTGATACAGAGCATATAGCATTTTAGGCTACAGAGTTCCATTTTTAGTAAATGTCAGTAAAGAGCACACCACTTTCTTTACTGGTGGGTGGGTGATTAGGGCTTTATGGCCTGTATTTCTGCACCAGTTGGGCTTATTAGGACAGGCAGAGACCATGGCAATGAGACGAAGGATGAAACAGCCATCCAACTTAGGCTCGACCGGGAATCGAACCCGGGACCCAGCGGTTGGAAGCCCAGAGCGCTACCTCTGAGCTAGGCCCCCACCTCCACTTTCTTTACTACCAACAATATTGTTAGAATTCAAAATTTTGCCACAGTTATGACCTGCTTTCAGCGCTAGAGAGCAATGCTGCGAGTTCAGAGACTGGGTTCTCGTTGTAAAAAGAACCCATCAGTATCAGCAAATCACCAAAACCACTATGCCACCCATTAAGTGCAAAAAATAATGCACTTTTTAAAATAGTTTAATTTGAATATGTTTTTAGTTTCAGGATCAATGTCAGCTGAAGCCGCAAAGGCATACTTGGCACACAAGCGATACAGACGTCGACAAGCACGCAGCATCCATCATGAATGCTGCACTGAACGATGTTCGATTGAAGAAATACGTGAAATTTGCTGAATGGACACCTTTAGAACCTCTATGTCTGGAATATTCTATAGTACATTTTGTTCAGTAAAAGAGTAATTGAGAAACACTGCCAATACCATGGGCAAGCTTTTAAAGTTACAGAGAAGGAATTTGCTTCAAAATATTCCTTAGAGGTATGTCATAGTGTAAATCTACATAAATCTTTATCGTATTAATAAAAGATAACCCAAATCGCATGCTACTAGTATGAAGCTTATATGACCAGCTGACTGAGGCAGATGTTATGATCATTAAGGCTTGCAGCCCACACCAGGTTACACATTAACCCCAGCACCACCACAGTGTAATGTACGTTATCAATTTAGTTGCCCTAGTAGTGCTTTTCCCCCAGGAGTCTATGGAGTGACTTCAGTTTTGACAGGTTGGCAGTGCCTTCTAGTGATCTAAGCCATACAACTATTCTTGTACACATGTCTACTTCTGTGGTCTAGTGGTAGTGTGCTCAGCTCCAGATCAAGACTTCCCTAGTTCAAGTCCCACCAGAGGACATTATATAAGTTTTAATGCAAGATTATTTCTGATTTGATAGCTCTGTAGTCCCAGTCTTCAACAATAAAATTAATAAAATTTTCATCACAATAATAATATTGTTCCACTTGCAACAAAATGAACATCTTTGATGCGTTATAAAACCAACAAATTATGTGATGGCCAGGCAAATGAACCGGATATAAATCTGCAAAAAAATGTGGTCCTAAACAATGGTAACTTGAAATAAATCGCAATTTGTATAACAAAATAGTGGTATGGCCATCTTGTATTATGGATTCTGAAGCAATTTGTGTGAAGGCACCGTCTGGAAATGGATCACAGTTTGAAGCAGCACCAATTTGGCTCAATTTGACGGGCTGTTTTTAAACTAACTGTAGCTGTGGTTATTTATCTAGTTATACTAGTCCTTTTGTGTTAGGACAATAGTTTCTATTTCAAATGTTAAACATCTGCTGTCACTGAAGGAAAATTCTATTCTTATACCTTTTGGCAGTGTGTCATAGTCATGCACTTGGCAAGGTTAGTTCAGTAAATGGTCCCTAGGACTTATTAGTTCAGTGACTTAACACTAGAAGGAAGGTTACTGAGTGCTAGGCTAACATACAACGCAGTATGTACTGGCATACAATGCAGTATGTACCCTGAAATAGACCAGAATCGATATTAATAGCTGAAGGAGGCCTTGGGGGAATAAATATAAATGAGAAGAATTAAGTGAACAAAGCAGAAAGAACAAAGGCAGAGAGAGAGGCACAGCCAGAGAGGGGTAAAGACAGAAGAAGGGGAAAGGCCGAGAGAGGGAGCACAGTAAGCAGATAGGCAAGAAGAGTGGTCAGCAATGTATGTATGATGTAATGTGAAGAAAGACTCAAACTGGTTCTGGTGTTCCCTTATTCCATGACACTTCAAGGAACACAGCCTGACTTCCGGCTGTCAACAGGTCCACCTGGACCTCAGCACAGAAGCGAGCATCAACCCCTTGTCTCGTACATGTGAACAGATAATGCAGAAAAGACAACTATGTTACAGCGCAGTTTTCTATCATGGAACAGCCTGCCAGCAACATTGACAGAAGCCCCTATATAGTCTTGACATTGATAAGCAGAGGCTAGAAACCATCAAATTGAAATAAACATAAATTTATTTTTTGTTCTGTTGCTATCACTTTCTTCTTCACTTTCCTTGCTAAACTAACCACAAAAGTGACTGTTCCTTGACTGCGAGCCTATAATACAGATGTAGATAAATGTACAACCCTATCTGCAGGTCCTAATGGCATATGTTGGATATTTCTTGTAGTCTGACTGACACATCACTGATGATATTGCTCCTGTGTCAACTTCCATAAGGGTCTTATTTTGCAATATTTTTTATTGTAACAACTATTTGGGCTCAACAAGGTTGTCCCATAAAGTGCTCGCAGATGTCAACAGTACAGCTAATCAAGAGGTAGCAGGTTCAAACCCCATGTAAAAGGCATGGGCCTTTTGCTCTTTAGTTTAGCTAAATAATGATTTATGAATTTAATATGTGTAATGTTCAAGCTATGGGAGTGATGGCTGCAGATGGCCATCACTGATTGCACTCTCATCTGAACAATGAGAAGGTCATTTCTAGAGACAGGGGATCCATCACTGGGCCCTGGCCAGCTGGTCAGATTGTGCTTCCCTGCTTGACTGTGCATTCTCCAGGGAGGTGGAGTTAATGAGGAGAGGAGGGTGTAGGTCTGATTGCCTACGACCTGTCTTGTGTGACCAAGAGGACTGTGGGGAATGAGTTAATGCATGGATGAGTTTGACCATTGTATGGCTTGAGGGATAATGGATGGTTGCCCTTGGTTGCACAGTTGAGGGGGGTGTGCTTGTATACTGATGAGGGAATTGATTGATGATTGGAATTGATAGCCCCTCAATTAAGGAAGGGCCTTTGTGATGTTGAATGGTATAAAATAATAAACATGGAAAGTTTCTGGCATCTTTTGGTTTTGACCAACTTGCAGCGGACCAGTTTGACACAACTTACTGTTTGAGTTATCATTTTCTTGATGAAACCATGAACAATAACATGTCACTAACTACACTGAGGATTTTACATTGGTGACCCTGACGTGATCTGTTTGGAATTGGAAATCACAGAAGAAGAAAACAAGGTCATGGAGAAAATGGAAACCACTTTGGAAAATCAGGAACTACAGATTGAGATACAATCAAGACTACAAGGTATGAATGCTAATGAATTGGAGGAATTAATGAACCATATTGACCTGGAAATGAAGAGTCAGAACTTGGAAATTCCCACACTCCATCACTCAAGAGTGCCCCTGGCTGTTTTTATGCTGGTGTGTCTGGCACAAGTACTAATGGGCAGATGCTAAGTATTGGACAGTGAACAAACAAGCTAGAAAATGGTCGAAATAGGAATGCCCATTTGAAAGCTGTCAGGATGAATCTCGAGCAGTTCCAAGAGTTCCTGAGGGTGCAGAAGGCAAGCAATGGATCCACAGCTTCTATGATAGAGGGCTCAGATCAAACATATACAGGAAAAAGGGGAGAAACATGAGGCCCAGGCTCAGGCAAAAAGAGTGGCTGGGTGTGAAGGATCTACCACCAGGAGGCTTAGACAGTGGTTCAGGAATGTGGAATTGACCGCGCCCTATACTAAGCGGACGATATATGTACCACATTCTTGTCAAAACATGAAGTGGACCGGATGCGGGATGAGATTGAGAAGGTCCAGCAAGGAGCCTATGAGACCACGGCTGTGTACGGCTGCAGGTTCAGAGAAACAGCCAACATGGGTTACCCTAAAGACAGCAGAAACGTGGACCAGCAGCGCACCATGCTTGGCGCCTATTTAAGGGGCATGTGGGATCGAAAAGTGGTGGAAAGATTGGTCCGAGAAGGAAGACCAAAGGACTATGTGGATGCCATGGAGCAGGTAGCTCAGTTCGAGGGAGACGAGTACCGCCTGTATCGAGCATTGAATGGATGCGCTCCAGAAGACACACCTGACGAGTCCATGGAGATTGGGGCTGTCGGGAGTGGAATTCCTGAGAGAAGAGGAAAAGAGACAAGTAGTGAATAACAGAACTGACCCCGAGGGTCAATGGATTGTCAAAGGAATTCACAAAGCTCATAGCCACAATGAGGGGACCAAAACCTACAGGGAGACCAGAGAATGCTCCAGAGAATACACGCAGGTATGTAGAATCGAGCAGACCTGCGGGCACACAGGGCCGGCCACCCTTGAGATTTACAGAGGAAGGACGTCCCATATGTTTGTCTTGTGGGAAGGCTGGACACCTGCGCAGGGAGTGTCGAGAGGGTCGACCTGGAGGTCATGCTCCTGCTGGAAATGGATTCCAGGGGCAGCATTAAGCACCGCAGCGGACTGCGGGGCCTTTGTGGAGTTAAAACTCCATGGACATGACATAAGGGCTCTGGTAGACACCGGGGCAGCACGCACAGTGCTGCGGCGTAGGGAATTTGGAGAGATTTGTAGGACTATGGGGAGACTTCCCATGTTGAGGGCCACGAGAGGCCTGATGGGGGTCACAGGACATGAGCTTAAGGTGTGTGGGGTGACACAGATGAGAGAAGATGCTCTGGGAGCTTCGGAGATGATTGTGGTAGACGGCCTACCGCATCATGGGAACGGATATGATGAGACTAGAGGGAGCTCACATAGACTATGCCGAGGGAATATTGAGATGGCGTGGTTCTGACCTTGCCTTGATCCCTGCTCCAGGACAATGTCAAATGGAGGGCATTATGGAACTAATGGATGGGAGAGGCCGCACTAATGAGGAACAGAGGGCAGTGGTGGAAATATCGGAGTGCATGCAGCAGAACCCAGAGGCCTTCAGTGCTTCAGGGCAACGCTTAGGACGCCATAAAGAAATTGAGGTGAGAATCGAGACAACGGGCTGGCCCAGCAAAGGGCTTACAGAGTAAGTGGGTGCAATCTAATAAAATATGTTTGATTGTTTGGGGGCACCGACAACTCTGGCATACCGGTGCCAGTTCATTGACTAAAAGGTGCAAATGCGTAAGTCTTGAATGTCCTATGAGGCATCTGTGATATATGCCTTGATCTTTGCAAGTATTGAACCTACTAGGTATTTTATTTTGAGTGCAAGGTAAGATTGAATGTAACTTCTTGTAATTACATTCATTCCATTGTCTTTGCCAGCAAGACATGATAAAAGATTGTATAGTCGTTTTAAAATCAGTGTATGGGATAGTAAAATCAGTTATCTCTTTTGTAAGAGCCCTTTTTGCTGCCAGGTTTGCTTTTTCATTCCCTTCAATTCCAGCATGTCCAGGAATCCAGCAGAATACAATGTCTTTGTATTCGTGAAGATGAAAATACTTAATAAGGACATACAAGATCCCAGGGTTATCAAGTTGTTTATTTTGGATTGCTTGAAGAGCAGATTTCTCCAGTATTGGTGGAAAAGAAGGATCCCTCAGACAGTCCCAGGTTCTGTATAGACTTTACTAGACTCAATGCGGTGACCAAGAAGGACTGCTATCCAGTGCCTGATACAGGACATGTTTGATCAGTTACATGGGTCCACCATTTACTCTACGCTGGATCTCAAATCGGGATTCTACCAGCTACCTTTGGAGGAGTCCAGCATGGAGAAGACGGCATTTACCTGCTTCAGAGGGCTGTTTGAATTCACGAAGATGCCAATGGGCCTATCGAACGCGACCGGCGCTTTTCAAAGGGCCATGGACGAGGTGTTCAGGGGCCCGATAGGCCAGTGTTGTATGATATATGTGGATGACATTGTGGTCTACAGCCCAGATGTGGTGTCGCACGCTAGACATCTGCAAACGGTAGTGGACAGATTCAAAGAATACAACCTGACCTTGAACCCCAAGAAATGTACTTTCGGGCAGAGTGAGGTGAAGTTGCTGGGCTATGTGGTGGCAGGCAAAGGACTAAGAGCAGACCCAGGCAAGGTCTCTGCCATAAATCAGATGAGCCCTCCACAGACTGTCAAAGACATCAGGTCATTTTTGGGCATGACCGGATATTATCGTTCATGCATGCCCAACTATGCTGAGATATCGGAGCCCCTGGTGGCCATGACCAGGAAGCATGCTAGATTTCACTGGGTTAGAAAGAAAGGGCTTCGAGAAGCTCAGGGAATTGCTGGTTAGCGAGCATGTAATGGCACATCCTCGCACGAAGGACCCCTATTTGCTATATACAGACGCCAGTGATATAGCCATAGGAGCCATTTTCTGCCAAAAGGATCCAGGAACTGGGGTGGAAAGGCCCATAAGTTACCTGTCCAGGTTACTATCGCCTACACAGAGAAGGTGGGCAGCCATAGAGTGTGAAGCTTTCGCTCTGATAACTGGCCTAAAAGTGTTTAGACTTTATTTGTTGGGAGCTAAGTTTGACGCCTACACTGATCATAAGCCTCTGACATCGCTGTTCACCAAGGAGATGCAGAACACTAAGATTCAGAGGTGGGCGGTGTTGCTGGCTGAATATGGATGTAAAGTGCAATACAGGAAAAGAAATTTGAATGTGCGAGCCAACATGCTGTCCAGGATCAGACCTGAAAGGTTGGACACATTTGACATTGATGAATGGCGGCTGGGCGATGAATTGCCTCCTGGGCTGCCAGCTGATGAGGCTCTACCTGTGCTGGGGGATGGCCTGGTTCTGGCTGAAGCACAAGAAGCACAAAGGACCATGGAACAATGGGGAGAGGGACATGACCCGGACAGCCCGTATGAAGTAATTGATGGGCTCCTGTACTCTATACAGAAGCCATATCAATACGCGGCTGAGTATCATCGCTTGGTGGTGCCCAAAAAGTATAGAAATATGCTAATAGGACTGGCTCACTTGGAAGTGGGACACATGGCCTATGTAAAGACTGTAAAGTGCAGGAGAGCTATGTATGGCCAGGAATGAGGGCTGACATAAAAGAATGTGTTCAGAAGTGCGCCACCTGTCTGGTCCACAGAAAGAAGAGCTTGCCCCGATGGGAGAAATGCCTCTGGCTAAGAATATAGGACAGTACGTCTCGCTGGACCTAGTGGGACCTCTGGTGACATCAAATCAAGGAAACAATCATGTATTGACCATAATTGACCACGCCTCTGGTTATGCTGAATGCCATCCACTCCCCAGGGAAGACCAGCGAATGTGTGTGGGCCCGGTTACACCAGGAATATTTCCCCAGACATGGCTATGTGGACACTGTACTGATGGACCAAGGAAGGGAATTCAATGCTATGGCTTTTACGGAGTATTAAGCAGCCGTGGGCGTGAAACATTGGCGAACGACTCCCTACCATCCAGTCTAATGGGAGAATTGAGAGGTTCAACCGGACTTTAAAAGAAATTGCTGGGAAGTTTACCAATAATGACATGGCTTTGTGGCAGGAGCAATTAGGACCTGCAGTGCTTTGCTACAGTTGTGCTGTGTCTGATGTGACACAACACTCCATTCTTCTTGCATTATGGGCGCAGGCCCCGCTTGCCTTTGCATAGAGCCCTGTCCTCAGGGGACATGATCTATGGGAGACTTCATGAACTATATGAGGCTATAAGAACAGCCCAGAGACTCACGGAGGAGTCCAGGAAATATAATAGGGAGACTCGCCTTGAGAGCCAATTCTGCTGAGGTAAAAGTGGGTGATGCTGTTGTGATCAAGGCTGAAGAGCCCTTGACTCTGACCGGTAGGTGGGAACCAGAGGGGCTGGTCACTCAGATACGTGGAAAGGTAGTGTGGATCACCCACCAGCAGAAAGTATTGAATCGCGAAAAGGTGCGCATGGTGGACACCGAGGTAGTATGGGACAGGATACGCCCCAGACCTCGACGGAAGATTACTAATAAGCCCAATGCTCCCAGGCCCTGGCAGCTGCCCCCTGCTCTGCCTGAGGAAATTCAGGATCCGCCTCCTGAGCCGATAAGGGAGGGGCAGAGGTCGGGTACAAACTCCATCCAATCCCATCCTGTGGCAGATCAACCTTTGCCTGACCATGAGTGGAGCACGTCAGATGACCAGCCACTGCAGCCACTGCAACCAACAGGAAGTGGCAGCCAAGGTCCTCTGATACGAGTGAGGGTGACTATAACAGCCCCCCTCAGACTGGACACAGTAAGCGGCATGGGCCCTACTTGTCCAGACGTGCGAAACACAGCCAGAACTATGCAGACGACAGCGACAGTGATCCTCCTAGGCGAAGGAACCGGAAGAGAAAGGGATCCAGTGATAGAAACGGAAGTCTGAGAAGACAGTGCATTTGGACCATTCTCTGCGCAAGAGACAAGGGGACCAGGACGAACTAGGGGGCAGACTCCACAAGTCAGTGCACATTGACCATAGCCTGAGGAAGCGAAAGGACAGGAGTGGCCTCAGCGATTCTGACGAGGCACTTCAACGTATTCCGAAAGACGCTCACAAGGACTTCGATTTGATAAAACGCCGTCATTCTACGTCAGAAAGTGACAGAGAAGTCAAACATGCCAGAGAAGATGGCTCTCCTGACGACTCAGTCCCGGAGGCACTATAAGGTGGGAATAGCAGTAGTTGTACATTTATTGCTGTTTACGGGAGTCTGGGCCAGAAATGGATCCCAAGACTCAGGGGTATTGGATCCCATGCTGCGTGAGGTCTCCCAGAGGCCTGTGACAGAAGAGGAGTTGTCGGAGAGACCCACGCCCCCAAGGGACTTGACAGATGGAGTGTTGGTGCGAGGAGGGGCCTCTCTCAGGACCTTGGAGGCCTCCTGGGTGGTCCTGGTGACCATGGAGACTCCTCGCTATCCAGTACAATTATCCCACCTCATACAACTAGTAAGGGACAGCCGGAAGAATATCAAGGTGCATGGCTATGTACAAAGATCCTGGGAGTGGCGACTGAGGAGATTGCAGCCCCTGGATGGCAGTTATACCGGACAGAGTCGAAGTGACCCCCAAACTCTAGTGGGACGCCATAAGAGGGGCCTTCGATTTCATTGGAACAGGACTGCATGTGCTCTTTGGAGTAGCCACAGACTCTCAGGTGAGACACTATGAAGAGGCTACCAAAATATTGCAGGCTAGGACACAAGACATATTGCACCTATCTAATCGAATGATGACAGTAGTGAATCAGAATAGGCTGTATATAAAGAATGTGTCTGTGGCCCTGTCCCAGGTTGATGATCATGTTGTCCAACTGAACAAATATGTGGGGGATTTGTCAAAGAGACTCGCAAATGCAGATTGGAGACTGAATAATATATATGTATGGCGATTGATCGAGCTGTGAAGGAGTGTGTGCATCTGTATGAGCGATATAGGGAACAAATGTGTCTCTATCAGCAGCAGTGGGGAGCCCTGGAGAGGGGGGACTTGACTGAGGATATAGTCAGCCCCTATGTGTTGAGGAACACCATCAACGCCATAGCCCAATCTGGAAATGGCGTCGGGCCCGAATTGACGTGGTATTACAGACATCTACACATAGAACTCATTGTCATTGATCGAAGGAGACTCATCTTCAGGTTCAGCGTGCCAAGTATCAACAAGGCCAGCTACCTGCTCTACAACATACAGAGCTACCCTGTTCCCATCCAAGGATCCAACATGACGGTAGACACCACAACAGGCCTGTTGTTTGAGCCAGAGGCATGCATTAGAGGCAAGCCATTGGTCTGCTGCGCTGGTCCCGTTTGATGCTAGACACATGACGTGCGCCCGAGGGCTGATATTTAATCAGTCAGAGCTCATAAAGGGGTGCCGGTTTGACATTGTAAAGCAGGCCAATGTGACCAAGATGACAAGAGTGTCCTTGCGAACCATTGTGGTGATGACGTGGGGGGAGTCGGTCTCTGCACGCTGTCCGGGGAAAGTCTACCCACCCATAAGATTGGGACCGGGTACATATGCGATGCATTATCCGGCCCCCTGCAACATAGCGGGCACCGGATGGAGGGTGCACTGCATTCCAGAATTGCACATGGCACGGCACATAGTGTTGCCACTGATCCCTGTGGAAGGACAGTTGATCCAGTCCTTTCCACAGTTGAAGAGTGTGTCTATGGCACAGGTCAATGACATAAGTCAGGATGTCTTGATGAATGCCATACAGATCAGCCAGAGGCCCTGGGTGCAGTTCCGGAGACATGCCCCCATCACGGCTTTTGTATTATCTTCCCTGGTGACCATCGTGGCGTTGGCGGGATTGGCGTATTGGGCTGTGAAGAGAAGTGACTGGATAAAAAGGCTGGTGAGCAGAATTTGGTGCTGCGTAAGGAAGAGACCGGGGGAGACATGATGTCTAGGAGGTCAGCCAGCTATAGAGTGGGAGGGGATCATGCCACCATAAAGCTAGCAGTGGACAGTGCTTGCCAGGATATTGCTGAGGTCTAAAGTGCTGAGACCCTGGAACGATCCTCTTTACTGGAACACTTGGCTTTAGACATTTGGTCTGCAACCAGGATAGTGCAGTAGAGACTGGATGGAGACATTGTGGTCTGATGAGGACTTGAAGCTAGGATAGGAGATGTTCTTGTGTTATTTTGTAAACGATTTTATGTGACCGGAATGTTGATTTAAGTGTCCGAGTTCCTAGTACCGACACCCAGTTCCGACAGATCAGGAAATTTATGTTTTATAATGGATGGATATGAATACGCTGGACTCAGTGGTTATGTGTAATGACAGTAGGGACTTTTGTCTATGTCATTGAGCAAGTTTTGCTCTATAAATATGAAAAGTGTCAATCTGTGTAGTGCTTTGATGTAATCATCATTTCGCTAGTGAAATGTATTTGTAGTGATAGAATGTAGATATAATAATTATTGTCAGTTTTAATGGAGCAGAGCATTTTATGCTAATTATCTTAGTATAGATACATCTCACTCAAATGGTGATAAGCAATGTAAAAGGCATAGGCCTTTAGCTCTTTAGTTTAGCTAAATAATGATTTATGAATTTAATATGTGTAATGTTCAAGCTATGGGAGTGATGGCTGCAGATGGCCATCACTGAGTGCATTCTCATCTGAACAATGAGAAGGTCATTTCTAGAGACAGGGGATCCATCACTGGGCCCTGGCCAGCTGGTCAGATTGTGCTTCCCTGCTTGATCTTGATCCTGATGGCAGAAGTGGGATCAAGGATGGATGGATCTTCCTGTCCTAATGACTGTGCATTCTCCAGGGTGGGGTGGGTGGGTGATTATGGCTTTACGTCCTGTATTTCTGCACCAATTGGGCTAATTAGGACAGGCAGAGACCATGGCAAGGAGACGAAGGATGAAACAGCCATCCAACTTAGGCTCGACCGGGAATCGAACCCGGGACCCAGCGGTTGGAAACATTCTCCAGGGAGGTGAAATTAATGAGGAGAGGAGGGTGTAGGTCTGATTGCCTACGACCTGTCTTGTGTGACCAAGAGGACTGTGGGGAATGAGTTAATGCATGGATGAGTTTGACCATTGTATGGCTTGAGGGATAATGGATGGTTGCCCTTGGTTGCACAGTTGAGGGGGGTGTGCTTGTATACTGATGAGGGAATTGATTGATGATTGGAATTGATAGCCCCTCAATTAAGGAAGGGCCTTTGTGATGTTGAATGGTATAAAATAATAAACATGGAAAGTTTCTGGCATCTTTTGGTTTTGACCAACTTGCAGAGCAGACCAGTTTGACACAACTTACTGTTTGAGTTATCATTTTCTTAATGAGACCATGAACAACTGGAAGGAGACAACATGTCACTAACTACGTGTACACTGAGGATTTTACACCCAGTCATTGCATGGAGGAGTTGGGCAGATCCTGAAACCACTGTCTCACCCTATATATACCCATGTGTAAGGTAATTGGCAATAGGCAACTAGCGATGGCACTGGTGTGTGTTCTTATACCCCATGCTCATCGAATTCTCCCTAGTGACTTGAAAAAGACTGGATTGGCTGCTAAGGACATGATCAGACTGTAAACACCATAACATTATTGGTGAAGCATTACTGAGGTGGTACTTTGCTTTCAGCTAGGGGCTATATGCTGAGTTACAAGAGGTTGACAAAATTAAATTAAAAACCAGGGTTATCAAGTTGTTTATTTTGGATTGCTTGAAGAGCATATTTGGAATCAGAACAGATAACATTATGATTTGATTCTGAGTCCTCGATGTTTTTTAAGGCAAGGTAAAAAGCCGTTAATTCTGCAGTGTATATTGAGCAGTGGTCTGGAAGACGACATTCAGCTATAACGGTTTTATAAGAGGTGACTGTGTGTGTGTGATTAGGGCTTTACGTCCTGTATTTCTGCACCAGTTGGGCTAATTAGGACAAGCAGAGACCATGGCAATGAGACGAAGGATGAAACAGCCATCCAACTTAGGCTCGACTGGGAATTGAACCCGGAACCCAGCGGTTGGAAGCCCAGAGCGCTACCTCTGAGCTAGGCCCCCGCCCCCCTAATAAGAGGTGACTGCACAGCCTACTCGTCTTTCCATTTTTGAGCCATCTGTGTATAGAAATTTGTACGATTCGTATTTAAACCTTATAGTATAAAATAGGTTTTGATAGTCTACAGGATTGGTTTCCCTTTTCTTAAGCTCTGCCAAATCCAGTATAACTTTAGGGACTGGGAGAATCCATGGCGGAGTTGGTGGTACTTCCGTCTCGGTAATGATTGTAGTATCAATTTTTGCAGCCTCAAGATAGAATTTCATCCGTAATCCCAGTAGTCGAATGGCTTTTGAATGAGATTCATAATTATGCATGTACTTTGGGTGTTAGTTAGTTAGTTAGTGTTATTGTTTAACACCTCATCAGCACCTGAGTGGGCTATGTAGAGGCTCTCTAGGGTAAGATTGAGTATCTATAGTTGGTAGTAGAAACCAGAAGCATGGAAAAAATCAATAATTGTCTGCGTTAGATAGCTGGAGCAGCTTGTGCAATGCGCATTGTCCTGTTTTAGCCACTGGGGATAGAGGACTTCACCCCAAGTGTTTCAACCCTCGCTGCGTGGAGGCCCAGGACCTTCGAGGGCATGTACTTTGGGTGAAATATTACATCATATATGTTGGATTTGTTGGAGTTGATGATACTTTTAGTGTGTATTGCATGGACAACTTGATACGACGTGGGTGGGTGGGTGATTAGGGCTTTACCTCCTGTATTTCTGCACCAGTTGGGCTAATAAGGACAGGCAGAGACCATGGCAATGAGACGAAGGATGAAACAGCCATCCAACTTAGGCTCGAACGGGAATCGAACCCGGGACCCAGCGGTTGGAAGCCCAGAGCGCTACCTCTGAGCTAGGCCCCCGCCCCTCTCTTGATACGACATAGTGAAAGCGGGGGTTCCCCTGCCAGTACATATAAGCTCTCTACAGGGGATGTACGAAAAGCTCTTAAGCTTAGTCGCAACCCTTGATGATGAACAGAGTTCAGGCATTTTAGATAAGATGGTCTGGCAGAGCCATATACCACAGAACCATAATCAAGTCGAGAACGAGTGATTGCACGATAGAGACGAAGGAGGACCGTTGTGTCCCCACCCCAATTATATTTGCTCACTACTTTAAGGAGGTTCAATGATTTCAGGCACTTTTCTTTCAGTGCTTTGATATGCGGAATGAAAGACAATTTGGAATCAAGAAGTACACCCCAAAAATTTTGTTTCATTTACCACTTTCATTTGACAGTTGTCAATTATTAGTGATGGATCTGGATGGTATGATTGTAAGAGACTGAAAGGCATACAAACAGTCTTCTGTTTAGAGAATTTGAAGCCATTTTCAAGTGACATATGTTTGGAGCGGTATGCAATGAGAAAATCGTCAACAAATAGGGATGACATGAGATTTTCTGAGATGGAATTTACTATACTGTTGATTTTGATGTTAAAGAGGGTAGGAGATAGAATACGTCCCTTTGGGACTCCATTCTCCTGAGAGTAGGAGTTTGACATCGTTGATGCTACTTGGACCTTAAAGAAGCGATTTTGTAGGAAAGATCCGATGAAACTGGAAGGCGTCCTCAAAGCCCTAAGTTGTAGGGATCCTTCATGATTCCATACTTCCATGCAGAAGTAATTAGAATTTAAACTTTTCTAGGTCAAAGAATATGACCACTACGTGTTCTCTGTTTATGAAAGCATCTCTAATATAAGTTTTACAGTCGGACCAAATGATCCAATGTGCTCCTGTGACGGCGGAATCCAGACTGGAATTCAGTAATAAGCTGGTTGGACTCCAGAAACCAAACCAGTCTATCAGTAATAATTTGTTCCATTGTCTTACATAGACAACTTGATAAGGCTATTGGTCTATAATTCATAGGATCACAATGATCCTTCCCCGGCTTGGGAATTGGGCTTGTTTCCAGATGGCTGGAAGAAAACCCCCTTCCCAAATTTGATTGAAGATGAAAGGTGTTTCAAGATTTGATAGTGTATATTATCAGGGCCTGTTGCCGAATCGTTCGCATTTGTGATGGCCTTCTGAAGCTCTTCTAAGGTGATGTATGAGTTATAATATTCGCTGTTATCAGAGTGTATATTTAGAGTAACTCTCTCGGCCTGAGCATTATATTGTTGGAATTCTCTTGCATAGTTCTCTGAGGATGAGTCATATGAGAACTGTTCTCCCAAACCGTTAGATATTTGTTCGGGTGAGGAGAGAGTTTTTCCATGCATTTCTAGAATGTTTACCTCTGAAGTTAGGTTCTTACCTTAAATTTTCTTAATGAAAGAACTCCTAGCAATAAAGTATGGAAAACGATTGAGTCTGGAGACATAGTCTCTCTAGCAACTACGTTTTTTCTGTCTGACTATTCTACATGCTTTTGCTTTCAGGCACTTAAAATTATTCAAATTGCTAATGGTTGGCTGTGATTTAAAAATTCTAAGGGTTCTCTTACTTTTTTAATAGCCTCTCTCACTTCATCAGCGAACCACGGTCTTGAACTACGTTTAGAATTATTCTTTGTCTTTGGTATTGTTTTATGGGCTATATTAATAATATCATCAGTAAAAGCTTCAATGAAAGTATTATAATTTATATACATGATATACTAATTGTTTCTAAGTACTGCTTTGTGAAGGAAGTCCAATCTGCTCTATGCAATTTTCATTGGGGTTGATACACCTCTCTAGTACCTTCAACATTATGCAGAACAATGGGAAAGTGATCACTGACGTGAGTATCCTCTAGTACTCTCCATTCATATTCCAGAAATACTGCTGGATCACATATACTAAGGTTTATTGATGAAAATGTTCCATAACCTGGGTGAAGATATGTGGGTGAACCATCATTCAACAAGCAAAGGCTGTGGTCATTAATAAAATCTGCTATGATTTTTCCTTTGTTATTGAGGGATGTGCTGCCCCACAATTGATTATGGCCGTTAAAATCTCCTACAATAAGACACGGTTTAGGAAGTTGATTGTGAAGGAGTGCAAATCACTGGTTGTAAGGTTAAAGGGTGGAGGAATATATAAGGAACATATAGTGAATGTTTTATTGAGGTTCAGGTGAACTGCTGTAATCTGGAGGTTTGTGTTAAGAGGAATATGGGTATGAATGATTCCATTTTTAACTAAAATTGATGAGCCACCAGCGGCTCTCTCCTGGACAATATTGCCATATGTGTTATACATATGATAATTTGTCAGTTTTAAACTATGGGTTTCCAAAAAGTTTCCTGTAGACGAAAAACAATAGCGTTTAAGTCTAGTGCCATGACACCTATTTCATCAAAGTTGGCTCTAAAACTACGACAGTCCCACTGAATAATATTGTCCATGAATCAATTAAACAAACTTAATACTATCATTATGTCTAAAAATCATGACAAGATTCTGCATGACTTATTTCTACTTTTGCAAATTCTTAGAGTTCTCTTTTTGAGATACTGCATTTTTTATGGCCCTACTTTGCCGAGATGATGGTTTATGGTACACCGGGGAACTAGATTTCTCAATTAATTGTCTATTAAGAAGACATTTTTTGGGCTTAGTTGGAATTGATCTTTTGTCTCCTCCTGTGTAGAGTTTGGGAGGGTGTTGATCCTTTCCTCCATTTCCATTGAATAGTACCAGCAGCCTGTTCGGCTATACGGCACACCTGAGGAAAGAAGATATCTTTGATGTAACCGAATAGAAAGACCACAAGCTCGGGATTCTTGTGTAATGATCAATTTCTTTGCCAAATGTAACCGAATAGAAAAGACCACAAGATCGGGATTCTTATGTAATGATCAATTTCTTTATTTAGGAATTGACATTCCAAAAACAACACCCTCAAAGGGGTGTTTGAAGCAATAGGTTGAATAATGAAACAGAGGTACAACTCTGGGACAGCATCTTAATAATCATGGTACATCAAGCCAATGAAACAGTAAACATTTAAAAGGCAACCTTAGCCCTTGGTGCCAATGTGTTAAATGCACCAAATACAAATAGCAGGGAGGCAATATAGAGCCACCTGGTGGTTAATAGGAGCCACCTTGTGATAAAACACTGAGGTGAGAATCTCAATACTAACAGTGTGGTGCTGACCTCTGTTACATTCTCCTCCTGGTTATGAAAATAAGTTTATACAATAATGTTGAAACTTATGAATACAATAAGAAATATATGAATAATAGGACCAACACCACACTTCCTTAAATATTTGAACATAGATGAAATTAAGTATAACAACCCATAAAGAATGAAATTTAGACAAATTGCCATCGTACAGTTCTCCAACACTTACTGTAAAAAACTAACTGAAAGTAGAATGAACAAATAGCAAACACATATTGGTATGATTAAAACTACTCTTTATTTAAGATATGTACAAGTTGCTGAATTATGTCAAGTTTCTTACTAGAATGAGACAACGAATTCCCATAACAATCTGGAGGTCGACGTTCTCGCTGTGGATATCTTCTGCCTTCCGGTTCAGACTGATCAGAATCATTATCTTCATCTACATCAGGGGTGGCTGATGCTGCATTCTCAGGTGCAACTGCCCCTACATTCAGAGTACTCCCTGAATGCTCATCTGCATCCTCACTAGCTTCTTCCTGTGACACATGAGCTGGGTCATTCTGAGAGGCCCTTGATACTAAAAAATCTTCTTCGTCTGACTCATCGGACTCAGACAACTCTTCTGTCATCAACCTTTCATCTCTTCTGGGTTTGTGAGCACCCAACTCAGGTTTGACTTCAGAGTCCAGTAAACTTCCTACTGGTAACAAATGATTACGATGTACAGTTCTATGCACCGATCGCTTTTCATGTAAGCATGAACTAATGGAGCAACCTGACTTTTCCAATCCAACTTTGAATGAGGTTCCAAAGTACCAAGCATATTCAACAGACTACGATTGAACCTTTCTGTCATCCCGTTTCCTTCAGGATGATATGCAGTAGTGCGCGACTTTGGCATTCCCAATAACTTACAAAGTTCTTTGATCAATTTACTCTCGAAAGCTCCTCCTTGATCGCTATGGATACGCAATAAAGTTGTTAAAAAAAGTTTTGGCTGTAACTTTAGCTGATCAATTTTGAACCGGAACTGCAACTGCATATCTTGTAAAGAGATCGGTAATAACAAGAATATGCTGAAACCCTCCTCTAGATGGCTCTAGCGTCAAGTGGTCCATACTTACAACTTCTAAAGGCTGCATAGTCACAATTGGAATCAAAGGTGCATGACCAGCAGACCTCTTTCGCTGCAAACACCTGCGACAACTGGCTACATAATTTTCAACATCAGACATCAACCTTGGCCAGAAGAATCGTTCCTTCACCAAATAAATTGTCCTGTCACGACCCATGTGGCCCATCTCATCATGTAGCTGATGAAGAACAATCTGCTTTTAACAAGAAGGCAACACAATTTGATCAAAAGATATATCGTTCATGAGAACTGTTCTGTACAAACCATTGTTTTTGATGTAAAGTTTGTCAAATTTTCGCAGTAAAGGCAAACTGTCGGTCGGAATCTGTCTTCGTGTGGGATGTACTCCATTTCTCACAAAGTAATTGTTCCGGTATCAATGTGAAATGAAATGTTGACACTTCTTTTGCAGTTCATCCATTTATTTGTTTCTCTAAGTCAGTTGAAATGACAGTGGAAGTATAGGAAGAAGAAGTTTCCTGAATGAAACCAAAATAGTAAATTATAAAGACAAATCAATATCACACATTAGTTATACGAAACATGAATTATCAAAGGTATTCTAAATTTAACTCATCCATGTACATTAACATTAATATTCCATTATATGTACATTAACAGTAATAGCTATTTTTGAAAAGTTATGGATAAATAAATTGACATATTATTCTATAATATAATTTCATAACTCACAATCACTGAGCCATATTCCATTGACACCAGAAATTACATCAGTTACTTGGCACCTCAAACCCAGCTAACAAACACCGGCAACATTGAGATCACCTAGACAAATAACACATTGAATGTTGACAAATTATAACTGAAAGAAGTCATATATAAAGCAACAATGTGCTAATCTATAATTTAGAAATTTAAATATCATGTTATGTTATAATGTTAAGAATGAGTTGCACTTACGTTGTGCTTGGATATTGCCAGTTATAAACTAAACAGTTGACAGACAGCTGCACTCTTCTGCATGTCAGAGTAGAATGAAAAGATTTTGAATTTTGTTGTTTGAATGAAATATTTAACTACAGATGGAGCTGCATGTATTCTCAGTCTTGGAAATTGCAATTGGTGGCAATCCCAATACTCCCCCTAGTGGATTGCAATAAATTAAAGTGTATGCTAACCAGCACACCGGGAGGACCAGGGTTGCTGTAATATGACTTCAACCATTATCCACAGGCACCAAAAGAGCCAATCTTTGAACACTACGAATTATTACTGTGTCACTTCCACCCCCATACAGCCTTTGACCAGAGCCAACCCGGAAATTCTTGTAAGAAAGAGCTACCTTGCACACTTTCCCATCATTACCTGGGAAAACTTCACGCACTAAGCCCAACCTGTATTCTCCACGAAGAGAATTTTGATCTGCAATCATGACAACATCTCCAGACTGGAGGTTACGATGCTCAATGTGCCATTTTTTGTGTATCACCAAAGCTGGTGCACAAAGTTCAACCCATCTTTTCCAAAACGAGTCGATAGCTGAATAGACACTTTGATAAATCAAAATGGGGTCATTGTTGTTAGATAACCAACCACCAGGGTTTTTCGCAGTTGCGCGGCCAAGCAATAGACAATTCGGTGTAAGGATACTGATCTCAGAATCAGGTCCAGGAAGGGACCCTATGGGTCTCTCATTTAGAAGATTACTGACCTCAGCACAAATGGTAAGAAACTCCATGGGAGACAGCCGTTTGTTGTGTATTGCAAAGTGAATACTTCGTTTTGCTGCCTTAACAAGAGACTCCACTACTCCCTGATGCCAAGGGCTGTCTGGTGGCCCAAAAATCCACCTCATACGATTTTCTGCACCCTTGCGATTCAGAGCAGTCTTGTCCATATTCAGCCAGGCACTTTTCAATTCATTGTCAGCTCCCACAAGTTGAGATCCAGGATCGCTGTAAAGAACTTCCGGCCACCCTCTGACACTAGCAAATCGCTGCAAAGCCAGTAGGAACGATTTGGTATCATAACCAAAAGCTACTTCTATATGCACGGCACGCATGACCATATCTGTGAAGATAATGCCATAAGCCTTTCCACTAATCCTCTTTTGAACTTCTCCTTTAACCTTATAGGGGCCAAAAAGATCAACCATTACCCTTGTGAAAGGTGGGCCTGGTTTGAGCCTGTCCGCAGGCAACATTCCCATTTGCTGACTAAGAAGTTTTGGTTCGCGGAGTTTACACAATTGACAATTATTCTTGACTGAACCAGCCAATTTGCTTCCACGAGATACCCAAAACGTTTGGCGGAATCTTGCCAAAGTCGCATCTCTTCCTCTGTGTCCACTCTCCTCATGAGCACTCCTCATGATCAAGCGAGTGACATAATGATGATATGGCATCAAATTTTGAGGGTTATTATCATGACTCATCGGATTACTCTGATGCAAACGAGTACCTACAATCCAAAATCCTTCTTCTGTCATTCTTGGTTGCAATGTAGAATAACTGCCCTTACGTTTAGACACCTCATCGATGATGTCATTCTGCACATCCTTGACAACAACGTTCTCAGCTTCACGCAAAAGATCTGGTGAAATCAATGCACTGTTTCCACCTCTGAAAGACTTTCTCCTAAATATTCCAAGAAGTCTTGCAACCACCCAATGCAACTTACGAATGCTGCTAAATCTCCTGTAGTCAACACATTGCGATAAAGTATGGCTGACTTTTGCATCTACAGTTGCAGTATTCACCAGTTTCTTTTCTCCTGGAAGTGGACAGTCTTCTCTTTGTAGGCCGAATTTCAGTTTCCAAGATTCTATTGGCTCATACAATACAGAAGGTCCTCTATACCAATCAGTATCAGGTCCCAACATATCTGGTGAACATCCACGGGTCAACCAGTCTGCAGTATTATGCTCACCAGCAATCCAAGCCCATTCTTGCATGTTCCCTCCTGTTGCCGACTGAACTTCGCCAATTCTTACACCCTCGTAGACTTTGAATCGCGTGCTCGTCTTGTGCAGCATATTGAGAACAGTCTCTGAATCGACAATCTGCAAAGTTCTATCAAATTTAAAGCGCATTTCCTTTTCAATGACTTTCCTGACCCTCTTGGAAATCACCGCTGCATTTAACTCCATTTGTGGTGTAGTGAGTTTAGTCATCAGTGCAATTTTACATTTGGCCATAATCAATCTACATGATATGTCACCGTTGGCCAACTGCCACCTGATGTATGCTGCCGTACCATATGCATGGTCACTGCCGTCGGAAAAGATGATAAGCCATGGTTCACCAACTGATTCTTGTGGATGGAGATTTCGATCAAATTTCAGGTTTTCTATTTGGAACAAGTTGCTGAAGAACCTCATCCACTTGCCCTTGAGATCCGCAGGCAATGGATCATCCCATTCAAGTTTTCTTTCCCATGTTTCTCGCAGACTAAGCTTTGCACAAAGAGTAAAAGGACACAGTAGTCCCAGTGGGTCAAAAATAGACATCACTTGTTCAAGGACTATCCTTCTGGTTAAGACATTGGGGACAGCAGCTGGTATGTCACCAGCACACAAATTTGGTCCTGTTCGCACTCCTTTCTTCTTCTGAGAAAAGTTAAGTGTAACCTGAAACAAGATAACATCATCTTGTGGATTCCAACTCACACCTAATACCCTTGTGACATACCCATCACCCTTCAACAGAGGAACAGAAATTGATTGCTGATCTTGTTGATTAGCGGTAGGTACAACGCTTTTTCCAGCTAGAACTTTACTGTGCCCACTTAATTGCCAACACTTTATCTTAAAGCCACCTTTTTGCAAGATCTGCTCTGCCTTATCGATGATACTCATAGCGGTTTCACTTGAAGAGAAAGAATCCACAATGTCATCCACATAAGTGCTTCTCTTCAACACTTCAGCAGCCTGGGGACTAAGCTCATGAAATTTGTCAGCCGTCGAGTAGATCGCTTCTGTGCAGATTGCTGGAGCTGGCTTATCCCCCATGTTGACCCGAAGCATCACATACACATCAGGATCTCTTTCCACTACCAAGTTCCTCCAAAGAAATCGATGACAGTGTTGTTCCAACTCTTCAAGATAAACAGAATGGAACATTTTCCTGATGTCACCCACTAAAGCTACTGCCTCTTCACGCCATCTCAACAAAAGTCCCACTAAGTTGTTCATGTACCCATCAGGACCTTTAGCAAGTACTTCATTGAGAGACATGCCTTTGCATTTTTGACTTGAATTGAAAACAATTCGTATCGGTGTGGAATTTGACTTCGGATTGCAGACAGCCAGATGACTAATATAGAATCTTGGACCAGACCAAGATGCAACTTCTTCAAGTGACAACTTTCTAGCAACGTTACGTTCCACCATGTCATCGATTTGATCAGAATATAACTTTGCCCAGTTCTTGTCCTTAGACAAAGTGTACTCAGTACTCTTCAAGGTAGCAAAGGCAGTATAATAGTTATCTGGAAGTTGGGCCGGGTCAATGTTCCATGGATACTTTGTCAACCAGCATTCATTCTTTTCATCGTACGTCAAATTGGACCTAATCAAGTTAAGTTCCTGCTCTTCCCGAAACGAATATTTGTGTCCGACAGAGGGGCATTTTCCACGCTTGCAAGCTCCACATTTCGGACTTGTTTCAATTGCAAGCTCTTCCCCTTGAATAAAGTCAAACTGATGGACTTTAGACTTGGACACCATACATGTGGAAACAGCTTCATCCGCACAACCATTATCTGTAAAAGAAGGATTGGTAAATTCAGGATGTGTCTGTGACGAGCGTATGTGATTGCATTCACGATGCAGTTTCTTGTTATGAACTGTTTTCACCATGTTCAAACTGTAGTTAGTTTCTTCCTTCAAACTTGGATGTGATCCCTGCAGACATACTCCAAGTTCTCCTTGCATAATACTAAGATGGCCATCAGAACATATTTCACGCTTGGGATGTAAGCCAAAGTAGTCACATCCAAGTAAAAGATCAACAGTTGACGATTGACGCTGTAACATACCAGGATCCCTATCAGAAAATATCATTCGAATACATTCTTCATCAATTTTCGAAACAGGCCCAGTTATTTCTTCCATTCCGAAGGCTTGCACATTGACAATCTTTCCAGTAATTGTCTTCAGAGGCACTTCATATAACCATGTGTCATAGGTTTTATTTCTATTTCCCATTGTTGTGACTTCAAGAGAATAACGTTCCAATTTTGGAGCTTTGACTCTGTCGGCTGCTCTGTGTGTGATATAAGTAGAGTTAGAGCCGTTATCACAGAAAACTGTAAGTTTCCTTCGACTGCTTGTAGTTTCAGCTTGTTGTATTGCATAAAGAGAAACCACCTCAGGAGACCTTGCAGTATTACTGGAAGCAGTTACAGTTGCTTTTGAAGTGTTCTGCGTTCCAGATTCCAATTTTCGACAAAGCAAGGAATGATGATTTGTTTTACCACAGTGTTCACATTTAGAATGCTCATTACATTTGTCTCTTCTATGCGGCTCAAAACACCTGAAACACAGATGAGATTCTCGGAGTAACTTGTATTTGTCCTCCAGATTCAAAGATTTAAATTCTTTACAATCATTTAACTTGTGACTGCCAGAGGGGTGAAGTGAACAATTTACTTTCCTTCTTTCATTACTTTGATCACTTGATTTACCCTGAGTTACATGTGAAGTGATTCTTTGTGAAGAAGTTTTCCTCTGGTTTTCAGCAAGTCGAGAAACAGCTGCCCTCTCACCAATAAGAAAACTCAAGAAACACGGAAACGGACTAAGTTTGTCAGCTACAGTCATTTGATGAAATGTACGATTCCAAACCGAGCGGATACTGCTTGGGAGAAAATCTGAAATTCGGTCGACCTCACATACTGACAAAATATGCAACTGACCTAGTTGCTCTAACTGAGCACACGTATCTTCAACCATGTCCACAAGGTGAACAAATGCACGATAGTCATCATCTCGTACATTTCTCATTTTGCTTAATCCCTCTAAAGCTGCCTGAACACAGGCTGTGACATCGTCATAATAATCACACAACCTTTGCCATATCTTATCATAGGCATCAGCTTTCGTAACATAAATGTGTTTCACTTTGTCAAGGGCAGGTCCTTTAAGTGAGCGTTTGAGTTCATAAGCAAGTGCTGATTTATTGTGATAAACACCCTCTGCAAGTTCACGCCAAATTGCTTTAAATTCTGGCCAATCTTTTCTTTCACCAGAAAATGTAGGTAATGAGGTCTTTCTTAGGTGAACATCAGAACATTGAGCAAAGGGGCCACCACTAGGGATGTGGCTATATGGATTATAACTTGGAACATATCCGTGACTGGACACTGGCAAGGTACCACTAAAGGTGGAAGGATTAGAGTAAGTCAAACCAGAAGATGGGATTGAATACGTTACATTAGAACTATCTACATATAAATTTGCAGAACTCATCATAGGAGCAACACTGGAGGTCGCTTGATGCTGATTTGAATAAGCAAATGAATATGATTGATTATCTTCACTAGTGATGGGAGGGATTGACTGAGAATACTGCTGCTGTGAACTGCTAAGAGTAGGCTGTATTTTATCATCATTGGATTTTAACGAACTAACTTGACTTCTTTTAGCATTTTTCAACTGCTTTGAGGCCCTTCTTTTTAAGTCATCGGCCTGCTTAATTGCCTCATTAACACCCCTTTCAAGTGTATCATTTGATTTAGGTAAACCTGATAGAACACCTAAACATTGAATCAGCTTGTCAGTGAAACAATCAACATCTTCAACATCACATATAACATCAATTTCATCAAATTCTTCATTTATCAATTGTCTATCTAAAGATGCACAAGCATTTAACAATCTGTCAATTTGACACTGTATCATTTTAACATCAATGCTGTTATCATTTTGTGAAACTTGAGAGCTATTTTGCTGCTTCACCTCATCATACTTGTATTTTGCCTCATTGTACTGAGTCATAACCTCTTCTTCATACTGCTTTAAATTTAAACCATTTACAACAGCATGGGCTGCAAAGGCTTCATTGTCATTAATGATAGAAGTGTAATCATCATTACAAACAACAAAATCAGACAAGCATCGTTCAATTTCCATCATAAATTGATCCACACATGTTGCATCACATTTTCTAGCAATGGCACCATTCAGTCTACTTGCGGCTTGAGTTACCTTTCGTTTGAGGTTTGTTCTTTCAGCCTTTACTGTGTTCAGTTGTTCTTCAGTAGCCATTTTGCCCTGTTACAGCAGACAACAGTTAGTTCAGTCTGACAGGAAGTGTTACTTGAAGTCTCAGGATTCTACACAAAGTGCTGCACAGAGAAGACTGGAACTGGGATTTCAGAGGAGGTGCTGCGTCAGAAGATTGAAACTGTTCCGGTATCAATGTGAAATGAAATGTTGACACTTCTTTTGCAGTTCATCCATTTATTTGTTTCTCTAAGTCAGTTGAAATGACAGTGGAAGTATAGGAAGAAGAAGTTTCCTGAATGAAACCAAAATAGTAAATTATAAAGACAAATCAATATCACACATTAGTTATACGAAACATGAATTATCAAAGGTATTCTAAATTTAACTCATCCATGTACATTAACATTAATATTCCATTATATGTACATTAACAGTAATAGCTATTTTTGAAAAGTTATGGATAAATAAATTGACATATTATTCTATAATATAATTTCATAACTCACAATCACTGAGCCATATTCCATTGACACCAGAAATTACATCAGTTACTTGGCACCTCAAACCCAGCTAACAAACACCGGCAACATTGAGATCACCTAGACAAATAACACATTGAATGTTGACAAATTATAACTGAAAGAAGTCATATATAAAGCAACAATGTGCTAATCTATAATTTAGAAATTTAAATATCATGTTATGTTATAATGTTAAGAATGAGTTGCACTTACGTTGTGCTTGGATATTGCCAGTTATAAACTAAACAGTTGACAGACAGCTGCACTCTTCTGCATGTCAGAGTAGAATGAAAAGATTTTGAATTTTGTTGTTTGAATGAAATATTTAACTACAGATGGAGCTGCATGTATTCTCAGTCTTGGAAATTGCAATTGGTGGCAATCCCAATACTCCCCCTAGTGGATTGCAATAAATTAAAGTGTATGCTAACCAGCACAGTAATAAAGGACTGATGATTGGGTCATTTCGCTGATACTCCTTCCATTTTGACAATGACCAATGACTGGCAAAACTGATGGATTCAGCATCATCTGGATTCTCTGAACTGAGAGCATGAATCCAAGGCTGTTGTACTTGACAAATGGCTTGAACAACATCAGTATCTAATCTCAAAAGACAATCTGCATCAACATTGGACTTACCACTGCGGTATTTGATGTCAAAATTGAATGAGGCCAATGCAGCTACCCATCTGTGACCAGTGGCATCAAGATGTGCTGTTGTCAGGACGTATGTGAGTGGATTGTTATCTGTTAACACAGTGAATCTTGCACCATACAAATAATCATGAAAACGTTCTGTTACTGCCCATTTTAATGCAAGGAACTCGATTTTGTGTGCTGGGTAGTTGGACTCGGCCTTATTCAACATTCGACTATCATAGGCAAGAACTTTCAGCTGATCATTCTGTTTCTGGTACAGGACAGCACCTAAAGCCTGTCTGCTTCCATCGATGTGTAGTTCAAAAGGCAATGAAGGATCTGGGTAACCTAAGACAGGTGCGTTGGTGAGACAGTTTCAGCTTGTCGAAAGCTTCTTGCTGTTCACTTTCCCAACTCCAGGTGGTGGATGTAGATACCTTCTTACGTCGCTTCCTGGTACTATTGTCTCCGGATAGCAAGTCAAAGGACGAGCAATTCTTGCAAAACCATCTATGTATTTTCTATAATAATTGGCAAATCCAAGAAATCTATGCAGGTCTTTTGCATTCTGTCGAACCTTCCATTCTGCCACCTTAGAAGTCTTCTCAGGGTCAACAGAAATTCCTTTGTCACTTTGTCCAAGGTATCTCACAGAGTTTTGGAGGAGAACTTACATTTCTTGGGAGCTAACTTCAAGTTGAATGCTTTCAGTCCCTCAAACACTTGTTGAAGATGATCTATATGTTGCTCAAAACTGGAAGAGAAAACCAAGATATCATCTAAATAAATCTGAACAAAATCAAGATGTATGTCCTGAAAAACATGTTCCATCAACCGTTGGAAAGTTGCGGGACTATTTGTCAAACCAAATGGAAGTCGACAAAATTCCCAATGGACCAGCAGTGAATGCCGTCTTGTGTATATCCTCCTCTTTGATGGGAAATTGGTGATATACAGACTTCATGTCGAGCACACTGAAGTACTTATCTCCAGACAAGTAGTCAAATATTTTATCAATTCTCGGGAGTGTGTACGCATCCCTGAATGTAGCCCGGTTAAGTTGCCTATAGTCTATGCAAATTCTCAAGGATAAATCTTTCTTGCGCACAAGTACAATATTGGAATTATACGGTCTGTGTGAAGGTCAGATTATACCTGAGTCATACAATTGCTGAAGATGTATACGAACCTCCTCAATCATGGCTGGTGGCATACGTCTGTATATGTTTAAATGGTTGTTCATCAAGCAGTTTGATTTCATGGTATGCCGCAGTAGTATAATCAACGTCATTGTCATGTTGAGCAAACACACCATTCCATGAGTTGAGAAATTCTTCAACTTGTCGTCTCTGTTTGGGTTCTGACAGACTTTCAAAGTTGAATACCATGTTTGGATTGTCATTATCAACATCAGGCTTGTCTGTAGCAACAACATTTGCAATCTCCATCTGCGCACAAATTGCTCTGGATTGCTAAGTGAAAGGACGATTTCCAGTGTTAGCCAATCTAACAGGAACATCAGTGGTATGGTGATAATAAAGTAAAACCAGAATAACTTCGATATTTACAGGCAGACTTGAGCTTGAAACTGCATCAATTAAAACTGTGCCAGTATAATCAACATCAGCATCTACTGGACAATGTATTGTAACAGAACCATTTGCTGGGATAATCACTTTGGAGTTATGATTATGCACCCACGCAATTCTACCTTTGTTGTGACGTAGACGTTTTGACCTCAAGTTGACTGTGCGTGATGCCTTGTGCCATGCAGAGGGGAGAAACTTGCGTCTTCCACTTCCTACTGATGTCATGATGTGTTGCAGAATGTTGGTGCCCAAGATGACAGGAGTAGACTTGCCATACTGAGTATCGTCTACAACCAACATTGCACCTTCAGTAGCTGATGCAGCATCCAAACCAGGAGGTGTCACACGGACTATCACATAACCATGGTATTCAGATGGGTGGGTGGGTGATTAGGGCTTTACGTCCTGTATTTCTGCACCAATTGGGCTAGTTAGGACAGGCAGAGACCATGGCAATGAGCATGGTATTCAGAAGATGACCGCCTGCAACCTCAACATTCAAAACGTTATCAAGTGAAACAAGAGGTAAATGACTAAGATGTTGATCAAAAAATGATTTGGTAACCATAGATACAGTGGCTCTGGTATCCAAAAGTGAATTGGTAAAAATACCTTCTACAATGTTTACTGTGGTTGTTGTGAGGGGTTTGGTCGCTGCATGCCTCGTTGCAGAGACCTGGTGAAGTTTAAATTCTCATTACTTCTGCAAAAAACTTTCACATGACCAACTTTTCTGCACTTCCAACAAGTGGGTGGTGGCCTTTGGGTATTAGAGTGACCTTGTCCATGTGGAGGGACAGACTGGTATCTAGAAGTAAATGACTGCTGATCAGAGGCTTGTGCAGCATAAACATGATGACTGAGTTGACTCATATGCTCAGTTAAAGTGTTAATTTGTGTCTGTAACTGATGTAAAACTGCAGTATTCTCAGAAGATGGCTGACTAGAAGATGCCGCTAGTTTCTGAAGCATTATCGGAGGCTGGCTGTTGTTGATGAACATGAGATCTACCAGTTTTCTTGATTGGCTTGGACTCATTAGCAGACAAAGTTTGCTCGATCTTTCTCACTTCAACCAAAAATTCTTCGTAACTCAAGTTCTTATCAAACTTATAACCAGAAAGTTCATGCAAAGGATGTTTAAGACCATTCCAAAACTTGTTCTTAAGGATATCTTGAGATTCTGTTTTCTGTAATTTACCACTTTGTTGTGCTTCTTGCCAGTAGTCTTCAAATCTGTAAGACCATTTCACAACTGATTCATCTTCATTTTGTGATGCACTGTAAAACCTCGCCAAAAGATCTTCACCTGCTTCTACAGTACCATACAGATGATTCAACTTTTCCATAAGTTGTGAAATAGTAACATCTGTTCCAAGTCGAACGGCAACACAGACGTGCAGCATGCAAGATGCCTTCATACTGTAACTCAATATTCCAAACTTCGATTGGAACATGATCAGATTTGGTAGGTGTTGTACTAGAGAAAATCGGAAAGCGTGGCAAAAACTCTTTACCAGATTTAACAGAGGTACCAGAAGCCCCATCAGTAACCTGAGGTTTGGTTTCAAGTGACTTTCTTTCACTCACGCTTTGAACATATTCAGTCATCTAAGTGATGAACTGTTCCTTGGAATCAAACTTAGTTACTAAATGTCTGTAAAGAGTTAGGTGTTAAGCCTGATTCTGCTCTGCTTCACTGAACTCCATTGTTGGAAACTGTACTACTGTCTAAGAAATTTGATATGTTAAATGTAAGCAATGATGTAGACAAACAAAGTAAAATTTAGGATTCCCCCCGAAAATGTAAATTTGGAAAGAATTGAAATCACTTGAGCAAACGTAGGATAGTGTCCTAAGGATAGAAATAATTTAAAGAATAATACAATTGAAATATGAAATATGAAAATTTAGGAAATATGAACTAGGGTCCTCGCAATAACGTGTTGAAAGTTAAAGTGTGATAATCAACATTAAATAAGTTAGAAAAAAAGAATGGTTTATCAATTATTTGAAATGGTAATTAAATAATCTGAACTACCAATACAATAGTTTAGAAAACTTGAAGTAAGTACTAAATCTGAAATGTATGAAGTAACCAATAAAATGGTAAAGTAAACCAAATTGAAAACACTGGCCTCACACACAAACAAAATACAAGCTAAGGCAGTGTAAAATTGACAAACAACAATAAACAATGAAAAATAGTCAATATAAACTCAAATGTGAAGTTAGATCAAACACTTCTTTGCGATTAAAATGTTGAATTAATTGCAAATAAAAGGTTCAAATTGCATTAAAATGCTAGTAGCAATACTGTCAATCTTTGCAAAGTTGGATTGGTTTGTAGAATAATTTTGGCTGCAATTAAATATTGATGCAAAGATTAAGAAGATTTGACAGTTCTCTGAAGCAAGGTCAAGCAACTCTTGATTGTTTGCTGTATGTTGTTGTACCTTGTTTGTAGTCTTGAAGTGTGGTAATGTTTGCAAACTAAAGCCTATTAGTGAAGATTATCAGCTTTGAAGGATTGCAAACTGCCATGGTAAATCTCATCACAACATAGGGCTTAAATTATTATCCCTTAGCACTTTGAAATGGCTTAAATTTAAATATCACAGTAAAATTATGAAATATTTTACATGCACATTGCTGTCATATACCCAGAGTGTTTCTATGCAGAATCTAGCTGGAGTTGCTGTGTAGGCAGATCTTTAAGTTGGCCAATTCTGTGAACCCTGTCGACTGCGCCAATGTAACCGAGTAGAAAAAACCACAAGCTCGGGATTCTTGTGTAATGATCAATTTCTTTATTTAGGAATTGACATTCCAAAAACAACACCCTCAAAGGGGTGTTTGAAGCAATAGGTTCAATAATGAAACAGATCAAACTCTGGGACAGCATCTTAATAATCATGGTACATCAAGCCAATGAAACAGTACACATTTAAAAGGCAACCTTAGCCCTTGGTGCCAATGTGTTAAATGCACCAAATACAAATAGCAGGGAGGCAATATAGAGCCACCTGGTGGTTAATAGGAGCCACCTTGTGATAAAACACTGAGGTGAGAATCTCAAAACTAAGTAGGTAGGTAGGTAGGTAGTGTTATTGTTTAACGCCTCATCAGCACCTGAGTGGGCTATGTAGAGGCTCTCTAGGGTAAGATTGATTATCTATAGTTGGTAGTAGAAACCAGAAGCATGTAAAAAATCAATAAGTGTCTGCGTTGGATAGCTGGAGCAGCTTGTGCAATGCGCACTGTCCTGTTTTAGCCACTGGGGATAGAGGACTTCACCCCCAAGTGTTTCCACCCTCGCCGCATGGAGGCCCAGGACCTTTGAGGGCTTCTCAAAACTAACAGTGAAGTGCTGACCTCTGTTACCTTAAGCCTGACCTCTTGCTCTAACCTCCACTTGGGACAGCCACAATGATATGCTGGCTCATCACCACCACAGTTGACACAATGTGCAGGTCTCTTAAATGGTGAGTCCCGGGAATGTGTATGTTCCTGTGATCCACAATTGGCGCAGGTTGATTTGCTACTGCAAGAGCTGCTGAAATGCCCAAATCTTTGACACTTATAGCAGCGTTTTGGGTTCAGAATATAGGGACGGACCCTACACTCGAACCCAATGCTGACCTTGTCAGGTAAAAGACTGCCATAAAACGTAAGAATAAGGAGCTGTCCTGAAGTCCTGTGAGGCTGGTGTTGAATGTAGATGATGCTGTATTCATCAAGCCAGTCCTTCAGTTCAGCATCTGATCACAGATGGCTCTCATGTGAAGTTATGACTCCTTTGCAGGAGTTGAAAAACTGATGGGGTTCCACCTTTACAGGGACACCCGCAAAGATCCTCATCTCCTGCAACTTCACTGATTGATCTTTGTGTGCACCAGCAGTGAAGAGTTTCTTAAACTTCTGGCATTCTCTACAAGACCGACAGTTTCCTTCAAGGTCTTGCAAATTGAAATGGCCGATACAGTACGACTCATATGGAATTGTCCATATTTTGCCGACATCACCCCAAAACACCCCGAAACACGGTGCAAGTCAGGGCGATGCTGCTAGACATTCCTGACTAATTGGCTATAATTAATTTGCGGCTGGTGTCGGCTTCCAGTGGCTCGTCGCGGGTCCTTGCCCCTTGTCATGGATATCAGAGGGGTGGGCTGCCGTGGATGGTGGTCAGCAGCCTTTTGCTCTTATCAGCAACATATGTTTCTTATCAGCAACATGTGTTTCTTATCAGTCCCAGATTCCAGTTGATAATTCCCCTGGGACAAATAGTGGAACTTTCCATAACCCCTTATTGTGCAGTCAATGACTGACCGACTGATGACTGACTGACGACTGACTGACTGACAGATATTTTAGATGAAGGCTTTGGTGCAGTCAATACTATGGAGCTAGTAGGTCATGATGGTAGAGGGTGGGCCAGTATCAGGGAAGGGCATGGGGTGTTAAGGAAAGGGTGACCTGATTAGAGCAAACTATTTCTAGGTCATTTTGCACATAACAGTTGTTTGGTTAGCACTGACCTCATGTTTCCTTGTAAACATAGCAAGTACTCATGGATTTACCATGGGGATTATAGTAATCAGCCATATTGTGTCACTAAATCTCAAATGAAGAAACCCAAGTAAGTGGAGAATCAGAAAAAAAAATTGTTTTCTCTGAAATATAGTGTGTCATAGGTCACAGCAAGCTGGCTGCTTGTTCAACTATGGTTCACTTAATAAATAATGTAGGTCTCTTGCCTGAATGTTTTGTGATAGATTGATTGATTGTATGCAGGAAACATGGTGTCAATTGTTTGTCAAGTGCTGTTTATGACAATCAGATCTATCTATCTATCTCTCTATCTATCTATCAATCAATCTGTCTATCCATCTCTCTGTCTATTTTTCTATCTGTCTGTCTAGCTGTCTGTCTGTCTGGCTGGCTGTCTGTCTGCCTATCTGTCTGTCTGTCTGTCTAATACAAAAAGTCAAAGTAGCCTTCATAAATAACAATGTTGACAGGTCCGAAATTGTGCGGTCTTAATTGTGAGATCTTATCAGTGGTTTTAATGTATCTATCTGTTCAGTAGTCTTGATTGAACACTGGATAATTGAGAGCTACTGTGACACAGTGTTAATAGAGGGGTGGTCTTAATAGTGGTTTAATTGGTGAGATTGTATTTATATTGTGATTGTTAAAGATAACATAACTTTATTCAATTGCACAAACATAGCATGATAGTTTAAAATATTTATTTCTAAATAACACATTTATCACTTCATATAATCTTGCCTAAACTCTGGTTTATCTAAAATGTAATGAACTGTATTTTAATTTATTGATAATAGATATCTCAGGATCTACTAATCACATTGCAATGAAATTCACATGGGCTTAATCCAGAAGATGAGAGCTATCCAATACAAATAGTGTCACTTCAATCAAAAGAAGATGGAGAAAATTGATTTTTGTGACTCAAGACGTTCAGAAACAGCATCCTTTGATCTTACTATGACAATCAAGGGCTGCGATGACAGGGTTGCAGAAGTATCAGTTTCAACCCCCTCTGTGCAATTAAAGGCTGATATCTATATACCCTCATGATATCTAACACCTGTTCTTAAAGGGCCCAAGGTTTGGGGTTATTAGGGCTAAAAGAAATTTTGGGGTAAATCCCCGACAATCCCCTCAGGTCGGCAAAAATCTGAGAAAGGCCCCGTAAAGCAATTAGGCTTTCCATAGGGGGTAAGCGCAACGCCCCATTATAATCCGTGACATTCCGTGTCTCGCCGAAAGTTGGGGATATGGACAATTCCATATGAGTCATACTGTAGGTGTAAAAACCCATCATCACAGCCAGTGATTACAAGATACTTTGGCCATGCCTGAGACTGAGAACCACAATTGTGATTTACGCTTAAATCATCTGATGATGTACTTATACGTTTACTTTGTCGAGAACCAGTAGTAAATTTTTCGACCTCAGCCTTGTTTGGCACAGAGGGATGTGCACCTTGTTGACCCAGGCTACGTGCGATCCGGTTTGGACTGTTCTGTGATGACATAGACATGAAATTTACCTGTATGGTAGGGAACACACCCTCCTAGATGGCTGGAACAGCCTGTGCCATGCTCACTTTCCTGTGACAGCCATTGAAAGACAGTGTGTACACCCTTGCCGCAAAAAATTTGGTCCTAAACAATGATAACTGGAAATAAATTGCAATACGTATAACAAAATAGTGATATGGCCATCTGGTACTAACTGAAAATGCTTGGATAGATTTGATATGGATTCTAAAGCAATTTGTGTGAAGGCACAGTCTTGAGATGGATCACAGTTTGAGGCAGCACCAATTTGAGTCAATTTGACAGGCTGTTTTTAAACTAACTGTAGCTGTGGTTATTTATCTATTTATACTATAATAGTCCTTTTGTGTTAGGACAATAATTTCTATTTCAAATGTTAAACATCTGCTCTCACTGAAGGAAAATTCTATTCTTAGATCATGTGGCAGATTTAAATAGACTTGTCAATCTAAATACGAGTGTGTCATACAACACCTAAACAAATCATTATCTTTTAATTTAATCTTAAATCGAATTTTATCAAACAAATCAATGGTCCTTACATAGCCATTCATTCATCACAAAACTCTGAAATGCTGGTGTTAGTGATTACGGCTTTACGTCCTGTATTTCTGCACCAGTTGGGCTAATTAGGACAGGCAGGGACCATGGGAATGAGATGAAGGATGAAACAGCCATCCAACTTAGGCTCGACCGGGAATCGAACCCGAGACCCAGCGGTTGGAAGCCCAGAGCGCTACCTCTGAGCTAGGCCCCAGCCCTCAAAACTCCGATGGGGTGGGTGGGTGATTAGGGCTTTACGTCCTGTATTTCTGCACCTGATGGGCTAATTAGGACAGGCAGAGACCATGGCAATGAGACAAAGGATGAAACAGCCATCCAACTTAGGCTCGCCCGGAAATCGAACCCGGGACCCAGCGTTATATAACGCAGGTTCAGGGTCCCCCCCCCCCAAAAAAAAAAGATTACAAGGCCTGTTGCCCCCTCCCCTCAAAATCGTTAACCTATCACTCACTGTTAATCAATCAATCATCAGTATTACAGCTACATGTATATACATCTATTAAATGCCTTATTTTCTTTTTTGTTGCATTTGCTCACCACTTGTCTTAAAATTAAAAACTGACTTGACTTTTTCTCACATAATCAAACACATTAAACATGTCAAACCAACAGAGCATATCCTGAATGTCCACAATATTTAGAAAACGCCTATTATGTACTAGAGTATGGGTGCAGTGCAGGACTTACGTTCCTACATTCATGGTTGGTTTGTCAAGCTAAAATGTGTCATGACAAATTGCACTGAGCCATTTAATTTCTAAGTAGCATTGCAATAAGACAACAAACACAAGGTAAGACATTTTCGCGGTGTCAGCCAAAGCTTCTGTACGACCTCTGAGGAATATACAATTTGGAAAGTTACAAGTATACAACTAATCTATAAAGCATATTCTATTTTACAATATAGTATATAATAATAATCATAACTAGAACTCTGTAACTGTTAACAGTTACTAGGCTTCACCAATTTGATTATGTAATAAATGTTAAACAGTTAATGTGAAGGTTAGAGTTAAAGTTAGGGTTAAGGTTAAAAAGGTAAGTGTGAAGGTTAAGGTTACAGCTACGATTAAGGTTATCGTTAAGGTCAAAGTAAGGGTTAGGGTGGGGTTTCCATAGTTCTAGTGTACCATGATTACTCATACCAAGTCATCAAAGTGCTTTTTATTCAAAAATTAATCAAAAAACACATTTCAGTATTGATAAAACGGTTGACCTTGACTTTGACCTTGATGTAACGGTCAAAGGTCAATATTGACAACAGATTCTGAAAGCTCACATGTGAATTGTGGGGGGTCAACAATACTTGGCATTTGTCTAAAGTGAATATTTCTCATTGAAAATTACCATTTTCACTATTTTGTTACTCAAAAATTGGCTTTCCGTATTTATGAATTATTTAAAAATCAACTAATAATGTTCTCTCAAAATCGATTACATATCCATAATGTACATGTCAATGTCTTCAAATGCAAAAACTTTCAGCTCGAAAGCTCAATTCCAAGATATTGTTTAGATTTTTTGAAAATTACTTGTTTTTCACATTTCGAAGGTCAAAATGACCTTGAAAATGACCTCCAAGGTCAAATTTGACACTTGATTTGGGGGTTTTGGGTACATGTTTGGGGTAGTTTACTATAGCATGTTATAACCTAAAAGCAATATTTCATGGTGAAGTGAACAAGGGTAATGGGAAAAACTCAATATTTCAAAAACCGTTAAAGATATCACCTTCACCTTTTACACTGCACTGGCCCCGAGTAAGGGGCAACTTTTGGCACCATCATTGGCTTCTTACGACTTCCGGTATTGGCCGAGTTGAATCTAGACTGAAAAGTGCACCATGTTCCATTGTGACATGTTCCGCATGAGTGATTCACAATTATGTAACGTCAAAACACCTAAAAACACATTTTATCACAAGATCCAAGACCATTTGTATGTAACTGTAATAGTTTGAGAGATATGTGAAGTGAAATTCTTAAAATTTCCACTAAAAGTGACCTGTGACCTTGAAAAATAGGTCAAGGTCACTCAAACTAGGTCAAGGTAATAAGGTCATCCCAACATACCTTGTGATGAAGTTTGGTCCTTCAATGCCGAAATTTTTTGTCGGATATAATAATAAGAATAACTAGATTTCTGTTACTGGTGGACCAGCAACGAGGCTTCACCTATTGCCAGAGTTATATTGTAGGTCATAGAAAATTGACAGCATATTCCGAAACATCAAGTTTAAGCTTTAAGGTTATCTTCATCTCAATTCCACAACTTAATTAGGCAGGTCGAGATGCCAACTATGAATCAGCATAAGAAAACTTATATCATGTCATACACATATAATTCTCGGTCAATTTATGCCTCAACCATAAGGTCCACAATATCATGCCATGACCCAGTAAAAGGGCTTGGAATGGACTATCAAAAAATGTTTTCCAAGTTAAAAAAGGTTAATAAGGACTGGAGTTATGAATTTTTTTGTTAAAAGTACATTTCAAGGTCTGTGACCTTGAGCGTTTGACCTTTTGACCCAAATATTTGCATGAATTTTGTTACACTGATGGGTTGACACTCCTATGAGTTTCGGTCCAATCCAAGCATTCTGTCTAGGGAAAAAAAATCCAAACTTAAACTTTCAGCTAAATTTTTTAGGATTTTTTCGATCTTGAAATTTTCAGGGTCGGGCGATCTTTTTAACCGAACGGGCTACAATCACATACTACATCACATTTTAAAGAGGAGGAAATGAGCTTTCCAAATATCTCTATGCCAGTTCTGTAGCTCAATTAGAACCGGAGCTAGAGCCGATGGAAGTGCGGACACTGGTTCCGCCCAGCCAGATGACCATGCCAAAGTAGTGACACTAATTCTGATCTGTGACCTTGACCGTTTGACCTGGAGAACTCATGTTGCCCAGATTGTTTGCAGGGTATTAGGGCAACATCATATCCAAAGATCAGCCAAATCCAAACATTTCTACTACCTTAAAAAAAATCAAGAATTCAAAATATCAACTTTCATAGATTGTTTGACCTTAAATTTGACCTTGACATTTAGGTCAAATGTCAAAATTGACAGCAGATTCTGAAAGCCCATATGTGAATTGTAGGGGGTCACCCATGCTTGGCATTTGGCTAAAGTGAATATTTCTCAGTGAAAATGACCATTTTCACTATTTTTTTTACTCAAAAAACAGTTGTCCGAGTTTATGAATTTTTTAAAAATCAACATATTAATTTCTGTCAAAAGCGAATACATATCCGTATAGTACTGGTCAATATCTTCCAACACAAAAACTTTCAGCTCAAACACTTAATTCTAAGGTATTTTTGTGGCGGTGTGAAAATTGCTTGTTTTTCACATTTCGAAGGTCAAAATAACCTTGAAAATGACCTTCAAGGTCAAATTTGACACTTGATTTGGGGGTTTTGGGTACATGTTTGGGGTAGTTTACTATAGCATGTTATAACCTAAAACCAATATTTCATGGTGAAATGGACATGGGTACCTATTTTTCATAATTCAAAAATGTGAAAAACTCAATATTTCAAAAACCATTAATGACATCATCTTCATCTTTCACACTGCACTGGCCCCAAGTAAGGGGCAACTTTTAGCACCATCATTGGCTTCTTACAACTTCCGGTTTTGGCCAAGTCGAATCTAGACTGAAAACTGCTCCATGTTGCATTGCGGTATGTTCCGCATGAGTGATTCACAATTATGTAATGTCAAAACACTTTAAAACATATTTAATCACAAGATCCAAGACCATTAGTATTTAACTGCACTGGTTTAGAGGATATGCCAATTTTAAGTTCTTAAAATTTTGTACTAAAGGTGACCTGTGACCTTGAAAAATAGGTCAAGGTCACTCAAACTAGGTCAAAGTAATAAGGTCATCCTAGGGTACCTTGTGGTAAAGTTTGGTCCTCCAACTCTAAAATTTTGCCCGTAAATAAGAATAATAATAATAATAATAATAATAATACCAAAAACAATAGTCTTCACCTACGGAAGTAGGTGAAGCCTAATAATAATAATACCAAAAACAATAGTCTTCACCTATGGTAATAGGTGAAGCCTAATAAGAATAATACCAAAAACAATAGTCTTCACCTATGGTAATAGGTGAAGCCTAATAAGAATAATACCAAAAACAATAGTCTTCACCTATGGTAATAGGTGAAGCCTAATAAGAATAATACCAAAAACAATAGTCTTCACCATAGTGATGGTGAAGCCTAATAATAGCACAAATATAAAGCACTCCATCGTACGATTAAGCACCTTATAGGAAATAAAGATTGCAAAGGTGATTCTTATATATTTCTATGCATTTTGATAAATTAATCCGTAACTTCTAGTTATAAAAATTTTATTATTTATAATGAACTCGGTGTGCAGTCAGCTGAATGTAAAAACGTAAATTCAATTCATTCGTGAGATACGTTTGTGAAATTGCTCCTTTATGTAATTTAACAGTGTATTCCTCAAAAGAATTGTAAAATATTTTAATTTTGTAAATTGTGTCAATAGCTTTTAAATGTCACATATATTAGTAAGCTAAATCTAAGGATCATACTAGGGCTATTCTCTATATCCTGCTTGTACTAGTACAGCAGTTACAATCTGGGTATTCATAATCGTTATTCATAATAATGATACAATAAACGTTATGCTGAGGGGCCTTTTCGAACAAGTCACCTGCTACTCAGATGTTTTGTTGAGTTTAAAGAAAAATATCAGCTGACTATTAATACACTGACATCACATGAAAGTCAGGAGTTATTTAATAAAATGTGTTCATTAAATTTCATTGACTATTCTTAGCATTAGAGTTTTAAGATTGATTCCCCCTTTGATATATTACAACAATACAGTTAGTTTTATTAAAAACGGCCCATCACATTGAAACTAGACAAAGCTGTCATAGCTGTCTACTCAAAACCGGATCTGAAAGTACATATTTATGATATATCAGATTATTTTTTTTACATGTACCAAGGTTTATATTTATCTGGTGATAGATGTCAGCCGATTATTAGCTATAGAAGTGGACAGAAGCCGCTGGCTTTAGCATGTCTAGACCATAGCCAGGTACAAATCACTACAGACAGCTTGAGTCGACTGTACGTATCATGATATGTTTCGTATAGGTTTTACCATAACGTGATGTGTATCATATTGTTTTATATAAAGGTGTACAGCCCTAAATCTTACCCCAAAAGTACTAATAGGAAAGCACAGAATAAGTATATAGTGTGTTTAATGTTCACATATGGTCCAATTTATCTTCTGCATACAGCCTTACTATAAAGCTATGTTATGGTGCATAAAATTAAAAAGACAAAAACAAAAAGGAAATTTTAAAGAGCAACCCTCTGCGCATCAACTCTACATACAGTGACTCACTTAGTCTACACAACAACATGTTATCTGTTTCATTCAAGCATGCCTTAGTCATGTTTTATATGTATAAGGAAATGTTACAAGAACTGGTTTTAAATTTCACCCCTGATGATGAAAAACATACAAATTTAGAATACATCACTTATGTGGAGTTTTATCAGAATTTAGTTGACTTGATATGCCGGAAATGGGAATAAATGTTGTAAATATCTAATGTCTATTTACAATGTTTAAAGTGTGTGTGTGGGTGTGTGTGTTTGTGTGTGTGTGTGTGTGTGTGTGTGTGTGTGTGTGTGTGTGTGTGTGTGTGTGTGTGTGTGTGATGGTCTACTCTTGACCCAATGCTATGAGTGTATATGTGCATTGCACACTTGACTGAGTCTATAATTTAACAGTGAGGTGATCTTTACTCTTAAAATGCTTTATAAATGACATTTTCTAATAGAAAACAGACCCCACCCCTTTGAGGACATCAGATAGCAGTGGTGTTAATTCTGAGGTTGTACTACAATAGAAGTGGTGGTGTGGTGGGGGTTGACTGTATATGCATGCATATTTATTCTTGCAGTGACACAAGATAAATATCTTTTAGGAAATTCCAGTGAGGACAATGAAGTCTACCTGGGTACTCCTGGCCATGCTATGCATGGTTGTTATTGAAGGAAGTGATGCATTCTGGGGAAGAAGTGATGCATTCTGGGGAGGAAGAAAAGAAGACAGGGGTAATTATATCATATTCATTTGCATCTATATAATGATTAGATATACTCATAGAGTAGACCGGTGTACCTAATTACATGATGGGCCTAATAACATGATTGCCTTAAAACCCAAATACAAAAACCAAATAGTATTTTGTATGTAGTTATGCAATGACTGTAAAAAAATTTATCCAAGCAGTTGTGGATTGTGGTTGCAGGTTTTCACGGAATTTGGTCCTTATGGAATTAGCCACACTAACTCTATTCTATGGTATCATATCAGTGCTACTTAGTCAGTTTATATGGCCAGCTGCAAGATTATAAGGCTTTGAGTCCACACCATGTTCCTCAGTCACCCCATGGGTGGGGCCTTTCCTTGCCTCAGCAGACACCAAAAAGCCAATAATGCCACAACCTCTAAGCCAGTAAAACTGCTAAAATTATAATGAAAAGTCTCAATACTTCTGGCTTGAAGCTTTAGTCAATCATCTGACCAGCCGCCATGAGATATACATTAGGTAAAAGTAACCATTTTCTTTATCAGTGCAATATTGCGATGTTGCCCTGGAGAACAAGACAGGTGCAGTTTGTCACCAGAAATGGTATTCGTTCGCCTGTGGATCAGGGTGTGGAGGAGATCCAGCTGACACCAGAGTAAAGAGAGATATTGAAGGTAAATATATCTGTAAGATTCCACTGATTGCTTATAATCAACAGTTGATTTGACTGTCGGATGCAGTGAATTTGCAAACCGTCCCGAAGCTATAGTTCAAGAATTTAGACTGATACAGAGAATTTCAGGCTACAGAGTTCCATTTTTAGTTAATGTTGGTAAAGAGCACACCACTTCCTTTACCACCAACAATAAATCAGGGCAAATCCCTGGATGATGACCTTTTCACAACCAGCCCTTCATCCACTGCAGACCCTCTCCTGTCATCGCAACATTATGTCACTAGGGGTGCGCTCAGCAATGGGCGATAGCCCTGAGGGTCTGCCAGATTTCGAACGGAGCAACTATCTCGGTGGGGGGAGTTAGGAATTTAACACTTTCTATCAGTTAATATCAACTATTACTTTACAAAACAGCGACAATCCATGCCTCACAACCCAGAATGATGCCAGATTCGGCAATATTTAAAGAACTACTTTTTTCGCTTCTACGTTAAAAATAACAGGCACACTAATTGATCTGCTTTCAGCGCTAGAGAGCAATGCTGCGAAATCAGAGTCTGGGTTCTCGTTGTAAAAAGAGCCCATCAGTAGCAGCAAATCACCTAAACCACTATGCCACCCATTGAGTGCAAAAAATAATGCACTTTTTAAAAATAGTTAATTTGAATATGTCATTCGTTTCAGGATCAATGTCAGCTGAACACGCAAAGGCATACTTGGCACGCAAGCGAAACAGACTTCGACGATCACTCGCCAGCCTCCATGAAGAATGCTGCCATGAACACTGTACGATTGAAGAAATACATGAACATTGTTGAATTGACACCTTTAGAACCTCTATGTCTGGAATATTCTATAGTACATTTTGTTCAGCAAAAGAGTAATTGAGAAACACTGCCTTTACCATGGGCAAGATTTTCAAGTTGCAGAGAAGGAGTTTGCTTCAAAATATTCTTTAGAGGTATGTTTCAAAAGTAGCTTTAAGAAATGCATACTTTATAATTTGAGCTACTGATCTTGTTCAGAAAATGACAAACTATTTGACAAATACCTACATCCATACAATGTCACATCATTATATCATGAATTTGTGTAAATCTACATTAATCTTTATTGTATCAATAAAAGATAACCCAAAGCCAATGCTACTAGTATGAAGCTTAGTCAGCTTACATGACCAGCTGCCCAAGACATGTAATATTCATAATTAAGGCTTGCAGCCCACACCAGGTTACACATTAACCCCAGCACCGACATTGTAACTTACAGATCACCAAGATCCAGTCAATAAAGATATAACGACATAGCTCATGAAGAATGTTCCAGCTGGGGATTCTGCATGGCCATCATGTGCGCTGGCCACTCAGCTGCTAACTGAAGTATTTACAGATCCCCTATTCAATACTAGCCTGGAAGCAGTCCTGTCATTTTCCCTGGTATTTTGCAACAGGCTAAACAAATATGGTCTGGACAGTATACACGCATCAGTGCCAACTATCACCCTTTCACATCATTAAAAACGAGTAATTAGGTTTTATTGGCGATGACAAGTCATTCAGTGACAATATTAAAAATGTTTAAGAAGCAGAAGTTGAAATTGCTGATTCAGTTCATCAAAACAATGATTGTGTTCAATTAAGAGTATATAAAGGTTATTCGTACACACTAATTATTTCTTGGTATAAATTAGATTTATGTACGTAGAAAGGTCAAAAAACACATGCATATATAGTATCCCATAAAAAAATATAAAGACTGCTGCATAGCCCTCATTCTGTGAACTCGGAGGCAAATGAGGGACATGCTCGCTTGGTTAATTCAGTACCTGACACCAACAACTGAAAATTGTGAGTTGGCGCCAATTCAAAGCTCTGAGCCTACCTACGCAACAACTAAACTTGCTGTGGGCCAAAGACGAACTAGGGGTTAAGTGAAATTACAGCCCATGCACCAATGGAACTACCAGAGGCCAAGCACAAAAACCATTAGGCCAACAACACAAGCGAATTCATGTGCACAGCAGCATTAATATTGTTGCAATATCATGGATGGGATGCCATATGCAATTCATTGAGGTGAACATCACCCCTTCGAAATGTAGCTCATCAAGAGCATGTTGGCTGGAAATCATCTATTAACACTCTAAAACAACCCAAATCTGATGAAAATCACACACCAAAGACTGGTTTTTTGTAAAAAAAAAAGCAGATTCCTCCCAACACCTCATTTTGAATAAGGGCATAAAACAAAACTGCACACAAGATTTGAATTCATGCAACATGTTCTTTTTGTTTTCTTCACGATCATAAATAATCAAAGAAATAAAATCAAATAATACATTCACATTCTCACTGTAGTACACTGTCACAGAATTCAACAATAAAATTAATCAAATTTTTATCACAATAATAATATTATTCCACTTGCAGCGAAATGAACATCTTTGATGCAGTATAAAACCAACAAATTTAGTGATGGCCAGGCAAATGAACTGGATATAAATCAAAAAAGTGTGGTCCTAAACAATGATAACTTGTAATATGTGTAACAAAATAGTGGTATGGCCATCTTGTACTAACTGAAAATGCTAAGATAGATTTGATATGGATTCTAAAACAATTTGTGTGAAGGCACCGTCTTGAAATGGATCACAGTTTGAGGCAGCACCAATTTGGCTCAATTTGATGGGCTGTTTTTAATTATACTAACTGTAGCTGTGGTTATTTATATATTTATATATATATACTAGTCCTTTTGTGTTAGGTCAATAGTTTCTATTTCAAATGTTAAACATCTGCTGTCACTGAAGGAAAATTCTATTCTTAGATCTTGTGGCAGCTTTAAATAGACTAAATTAGATAATGTCATACAACACCTAAACAAATATTTATCTTTTAATATAATCTTAAATCTAATTTCATCAAAGAAAACAAATGTCCTTACAAAGCCATTCATTCATCACAAAACTCCGGAATAAATACTCATTTTTTCAAAGGATTTTCTTATTTACAGAGTTTTTCCATCATTGAACACAGCCTGCCAGCAACATTGGCAGAAGCCCCTATATAGTCTTGACATTGATAAGCAGAGGCTAAAAACCATCAAATTTAAATAAACATAAATTTCTTTTTTGTTCTGTTTCTATCACTTTCCGCTTCACTTTACTCGCTAAACTAACTGCAAAAGCGACTGAACCTCGGGCAAAATGGTCATCCTTGACTGCGAGCCCATAATACAGATGTAGATAAATGTACAACCCTATCTGCAGGTCCTAATGGCATATGTTGGATATTTCTTGTAGTCTGACTTACACATCACTGATGATACCGCTGCTGTGTCAACTTCCATAAGGGTCTTTTTTTGCAATATTTTTCATTGTAACAACTCTTTGGGCTCAACAAGGTTGTCCCATAAAGTGCTCACAGATGTCAACAGTACTGCTAATCAAGAGGTAGCAGGTTCAAACACCATCTGAACCACTGTCTCACCCTATATATACCCATGTGTAAGGTAATTGGCAATAGGCAACTAGTGATGGCACTGGTGTGTGTTCTTAAGCTCCCACGGTTTACCCCATGCTCATCATTTCTCCCTAGTGATGTGAAAAAGACTGGATTGGCTGCCAAGGACATGATCAGACTGTAAACACCATAACATTATAGGTGAAGCAAAACTGATGTGGTACTTCACTTTCAGCTAGGGGCTATATGCTGAGTTACAAGAGGTTGACAAAATTACATTAAAAACCTACATTTAATTAAATTTTATGTAATTTAATTTAATTTAGTTCTATAACACAGAATCCCCCCCCCCCCCCAAATGATTACAAGGCCTGTTGCCCCCCCCCCCCTCCTCCCCTCAAATCGTTAACCTATCACTCACTGTTAATCAATCAATCATCAGTATTACAGCCACATGTATATACATCTATTAAATGCCTTATTTTTTCTTTTTTGTTGTATTTGCTCAACACTTGTCTTTAAATAAAAAAACTGACTTAACTTTTCTTTTTCTGACATAATCAAACACATTAAACATGTCAAACCAACAGAGCATATCCTCAATGTCAACAATATTTAGAAAACGAGGACTGACATTCCCACATTCATGGTTGGTTTGTCAAGCTAAAACGTGTCATGAGAAATTGCACTGAGCCATTTACTTCCTAGAAGCATTGCAATAAGACAACAAACACACGGTAAGACATTTTCATGTGTTAACATGTGACTACACTTATCATTATGATTAATTATGATAACAGGATACAGGATGATTAATATGTGATATTCAATAATCATTGATAATGACTACACAGTATGTGGGTACAACTTCTTCAATACTGCACATACATGTTAAGAAATAACAACTTTGTGATTTTTATATAACATATCAATTAAGATTTTATTGAATACTTGTGATATCAAAATTTATTAACAGAATGATTAATATATCCAACATAAGCAATAATGATTCGGTGGGTACAATCCTTTCAATACTGCACATATTTGTCAACAAATAACTCCTGTCAGTTTAAGTTGTAGTAGTAGTAAAATTTTATTTATAGTAATTTCAAATCGCTTGTACCAGTACAGCAATTACAATACGGGTATTCATAATCTTTATTCATAATAACGATACAATAAACGCTATGCTGAGGAGCATTTTCGACAAACAAGTCACCTGCTTTTCTGATGTTTTGGTGAGTTTGAAGAAAAATATCAGCTGACTATTAATTACACTGACATAACATGAGTTACTTAATAAAATGTGTTCATTAAATTTCATTGTCTATTCTCAGCATTAGAGTTTTAAGATTGATTCTCCCTTTGACATATGGCAACGATACAGTTAGTTTCATTAAAAACGGCCCGTCAAAATGAAACTAAACAAAGCTGTCATAGCTGGCTACTCAAAACCGGATCTATAAGTACATATTTATGATATATCAGATAATTTTTTTACATGTACTAAGGTTAATATTTATCTGGTGATAGATGAAAGCCGATTATTAGCTATAGCATTGGACATAAGCAGCTGGCTTTAGCATGTCTAGACCATAACCAGGTACAAGTCGCTACAGACAGCTTGAGTCGACCGTATTTTATGAAACTAACTGTACGTATCATGATACATTTCGTATAGGTTTTACCATAGCATGATATGTATCGTATCGTTTTATATGAAGGTGCACAGCCCTAGAGTGTGTGTGTGTGTGTGTGAATAGGGCTTTACGTCCTGTATTTCTGCACCAGTTGGGCTAATTAGGACAGGCAGAGACCATGGCAGTGAGACGAAGGATGAAACAGCCATCCAACTTAGGCTCGACCGGGAATCGAACCCGGGAACCAGCGGTTGGAAGCCCAGAGCGCTACCTCTGAGCTAGGCCCCCGCCCTTGTACAGCCCTAGAACTTACCCTAAACGCACTTATATGAAAGCACAGAATAAGTAGTGTATTTAATGTTCACATATGGTCCAATTTATCTTCTGCATTCAGCCCTACTATAAAGCTACGTTACGGGCATAAATTAAAAAACATAAAACAAAAAGGAAATGTCAAAGAGCAAGGGATTGTACATATCAAATAAACTGCGCTATTAATGATACAATTTATCTACAGTGACCCACTTAGTCTATACAACAACATGCAATCTGTTCCATTCAAGCATGCCTTGGTCATGTATTATATGCATAAGGAAATATTCCAAGAAGTGGCTGTTTATGTTAAACAAATACAATCAAAACTTACTTCAGATCACTGTTAGTCAAAAATTCATTGGTTTTAAATTTCACTCCTCATGATGAAAACCACACAAATTTAGAATATAAGTAATTACTTCCATAACATGTTTGCTATGAGAATGGTCTACTCTTGGCCCAATGCTATGAGTGTATATGTGCATTGCACGCTTGACCGAGTCTACAAATTACCAGTGAGGTGATCTTTTGATATTAAAAGGGGTTGGGCGGTGCTTTATAAAAGAAATTTTCTAACAGGAGACAGACCCCACCCCTTTGAGGACATCACATAGCAGTGGTGTTAATTCTGAGGTTGTTCTACAATAGAAGTGCTTGTGTGAAGGGGGTTGACTGTATATGCATGCATATTTATTCTTGCAGTGACACAAGATAAATATCTTTTAGGAAATTCCAGTGAGGACAATGAGGTCTCCCTGGGTATTCCTGGCCATGCTATGCATAGTTGTTATTGAAGGAAGTGATGCATTCTGGGGAGGAAGTGCATTCTGGGGAGGAAGAGGAGAAGACAGGGGTAATTATATCATATTCATTAACATCTATATGATTAGATACACTCATAGACTAGGTGTACCTAACTATTTGATGGGCCTAATAACATGATTGCCCTCAAACCCAATAAACAACTGGCAGCCAAAGGCCCATCAATACAAAAAACAAATAGTACTTTGATTTAATCCAAGCAGTTGTGTATTGTGGTTGCAGGTTTTCACGGAATTTGGTCTTCACGGAATTAGCCACACTAACTCTATGGTATTATATCAGTGCTACTTAATCAGTTTATATGGCCAGCTGCAAGATTATAAGGCTTTGAGTCCGCACCATGTTACACATTTATCCCATGGGTGGGACCTTTCCTTGCCTCATCAGCAGACACCAAATATGATGCACTGCTACCTTCTGATGCAACTGCCATTCAGCTGAGATGTATTCAGAGTGCAGACTGGGAAAACCCTAATACTGTCGGCAGAGCTGGCCAAAATGCCAATAATGCCACAACCTCTAAGCCAGTAAAACTGCTAAAATTGTAATGAATAGTCTCAATACTTCTGGCTTGAAGCTTTAGTCAATCATCTGACCAACCACCATGAGATATACATTAGATAAAAGTAATCAAGCAATCACATATATATATATATAAATTTTTCACTCTACAAGCACTATACATGTAATATGATTCAATGCCCATTTTCTTTATCAGTGCAATATTGCGATGTTGCCCTGGAGAACAAGGTGGGTGCAGTTTGTCACCAGAAATGGTACTCAGGCGCCTGTGGATCAGGGTGTGGAGGAGATCCAGCTGACACCAGAGTAAAGAGAGATATTGGAGGTAAATATACCTGTAAGATCCCACGGATATAATCAACAGTTGATTTGACTGTCGGATGCATTGAATTTGCAAAACGTCCCGAAACTATAGTTCAAGAATTTAGACTGCTACAGAGCATATAGCATTTCAGGCTACAGAGCTCCATTTTTAGTAAATGTTGGTAAAGAGCACACCACTTTCTTAACTACCCACAATATTGTTAGAATTCAAAACTTTAGAGCACATTGTGGAAAATTGTCATGCAATTAATAAAACTGTTCCTCAATCTGGTCATCAAGTTCAAATCAGGGCAAATCCCTGGATGATGACCTTTTCACAACCAGCCCTTCATCCACTGCTTTGTTTTAGCAACCAATTTTGTCACCAATTTGTTGGTGCTAGTCAGTCTCCTACGCAGACCCTCTCCTGTCATTGCAACATTATGCCACTAGGGGTGCTCAGCAATGGGCGATAGCCCTGAGGGTCTGCCAGATTTCGAACGGAGCAACGATCTCGGTGGGGGGAGTTAGGAATTTAACACTTTCTATCAGTTAATATCAACTATTACAGTACAAAACAACAATCCATGCCTAACAACCCGGAATGACTACGTTAAAAATAACAGGCACACTAATTGACCTGCTTTCAGCGCTAGAGAGCAACGCTGCGAAATCAGAGTCTCGGTTCTCTTTGTAAAAAGAGCCCATCAGTTGCAGCAAGTCACCAAAACCACTGTGTCACCCATTGAGTGCAAAAAATAATGCACTTTTTAAAAAATAGTTTAATTTGAATGTCTTTCGTTTCAGGATCAATGTCAACTGAACACGCAAAGGCATACTTGGCACACAGGCGAAACAGACTTCGACGATCAATCGCCAGCCTCCATGAAGAATGCTGCCATGAACACTGTACGATTGAAGAAATACATGAACATTGTTGAATTGACACCTTTAGAACCTCTATGTCTGGAATATTTTATAGTACATTTTGTTCAGTAAAAGAGTAATTGAGAAACACTGCCAATACCATGGGCAAGATTTTCAAGTTGCAGAGAAGAAGTTTGCTTCAAAATATTCTTTAGAGGTATGTTTCAAAAGTAGCTTTAAGAAATAGATACTTTATAATTTGAGCTACTGATCTTGTTCAGAAAAATGTCAAACTATATATATTTGATGTATACCTACATCCATACAATTTCACATCATTATATCATGAATGTGTGTAAATCTACATAAATCTTTATTGTATTAATAAAAGATAACCCAAATCCAATGCTACTAGTATGAAACTTATATGACCAGCTGCCCGAGGCAGATGTAATGATCATTAAGGCTTGCAGCCCACACCAGGTTACACATTAACTCAAGCACCACCAGTGTAATGTACGGTATCATTAATTTAGCTGCCCTAATTGAAGTACATGTATTTACAAATACCCTATTCATACCTGAAACTAACAACTAAAAATTGTGAGCTGGCATATATTCAAAGCTCCGAGTCTACCTACACATCAACTAAACTTGCTGTGGGCCAAACTAGGGGTTAAATATTGTTTACATACTGTAAAAGTGGTTAAACGGCCATTGTACATCAACCACTTCCTGCTTCATGTCCAGCCGCCGAGCTCGGCTGTCATCTGACCTTAACAGCCAATCCTGGCCTACTAGGATATTAATCCTTTGATGGCTATATAACCAGACCAGCTCTTCCTCTGGTCATTCGCTTCCTATCTTCGCTTCCTATCTTCACTTCACTTCACTGCGTACGTCACTTCGTTCGTCAGCACGTCACTTCATTCACTGGGCTGATGCGACAACTTTGCTGTTTGCGCCTTCAGTAAGCTGTTACGCTTATCCTCTTCAACCGTTAGTTTCTTCACTACAGCCATCTGGCATTCTGTTTGCAACACCAGCTCATCCAGCTTAGCCTAGCTAATGAGTCTGAGCCTAGCTAATGAGTCTGAGCCTTCATAAATGTCGTAGAACTCTCAATATCGTCAATATCAATAATAAGTAAGTGTTTTTCTGAACATTCACTGACTTATGATGACGAGGCGTGGTAAATTGCGCAGTTGTAGCGTATGTGGTCGTGCTGTTAGAGGGCATGACGGGCCTATAGGACCCGGGAAGTGCACAGCAATACCGAGAGCTGGGGCATTCGATGTCCTATCAGATTTGCATGATGATGATGATATAAGTGAGCTGTCAGAGACAGTACAGAAGTTAGATATAGAGAGTACAAAGGGAAGCGAATAAGATGCAGGAGTTGGACAGTCCGAAAGGCCATTAATAGCTAAGAACATCTGTCTAGACGATAGGTCAAGCGACTTGATAAATCCAACATCTGCAACTAGCAACGAAACAGCTGAGGCTGATTTTCATAGGTTGCGTTTCTTAGTATCAATTAGTAGGGGTTATGAGCAACAGGTTCAGGCCAAAAATAGTAATGTCTCGTTTCTAGAAGGCAGTAACAAAAAAGGGCAGTATCCAGTAGAAGCTCGCCAGATGCAGTTACCAAACAGCAATGGTTAGTTAGTTAGTGTTATTGTTTAACGCCTCATCAGCACCTGAGTGGGCTATGTAGAGGCTCTCTAGGGTAAGATTGATTATCTATAGTTGGTAGGAGAAACCAGAAGCATGTAAAAAATCTATAATTGTCTGCGTTGGATAGCTGGAGCAGCTTGTGCAATGCGCACTGTCCTGTTTTAGCCACTGGGGATAGAGGACTTCACCCCAAGTGTTTCCAACCTCGCCGCGTGGAGGCCCAGGACCTTCGAGGGCCAAACAGCAATGGTCCCCCGACCAATACATGTGGGTACCACAGAAAGATGTGTATAAGAAAAAAGTGTATCAAGATAGCATGAGACCTGTGTACCAAGATAGCATGAGACCTGTGTACCAAGATAGCTCAAGACCGCTTGACTATCCCAATTTCAATTTTTGACCAGCCAACTCCCCAGTTAGAAGGACAGAGTATATACCCAGAGGCGACAACTTTACCAGGCCGTTCACACTGTCCGCCAGAGAAGCAGAACCGACAAGTGTATTAGGTGAAAACCCTAGCTGGCAGAGGCCCCATGGCCTCATTAGTCCCTTAGAATTGCAGAGTATAGGCAGAGGCGATCTCGGGATACAAGAGTCCAGTCAGAACCAATGGGGGAACCAAGACATCAGTGCCAGCCAGAGCCAGTCCCACTACCCTAACTACGACAAAGCCACAACAATAGCGAGGTCAATGGCAACCGCTATCACCAGTTTCTGAACTAAGTTAACTATTAAGTAGCAATGTCAACGACGGAGATGAGTTTAAGTTACGTCGACAGTTTTGGCAATGTCAACATTAAATGTCAACGACCACGAAAAGCAATAAGTAATTCCTTTAAGTGGCTTGAAGCCTGGAGCTAATTATTCTGTGCAGTGTATATGGATATGAAGTATTTAGAGAAATGGTATCCTATAGACTTTTCATGATCACAATGTTTAACAGGTTTAAATTTCCATATGTTCTGACCTATGATGTACGGCATAGGCAGATATTAGGTTGTAGAAATTCATTTGCATTTGCCAGGCTAAATCAGGAACTATATGTAACAACGTTTGACACGTCAGCATTGCAAAACGTCACACGGTGTTCAAAATGCGACCATAATGCCCCCCGAATGCCCCTTTCGTGGCCCGAGGCAGGAGGGAGACCTGCCAAAAGCCAGGAGAAGCGAACAAAATAGCACCGACAATTGCCTTATGTTCCAAGAAAATAAATGCAAAGCCGGAAAGAGTTGTAAGTGAAAACACATATGTCTCGTGTGTGGAGGGCCTGAAGGTTTCAGTGCCTGCACCAGATGTGCCAAATTGCGATCTGGTGCCAGCACAGTACCTTAACAATGACTATTGGTTACACAACACTGCTCAAAATTCGTAATAAAGATGAGGCAGAGCTCATTTATGATTCATTAATAGTCCAATTTGGGTGTCCGCAAGCAGAAAAAGTCATTGTTAATCCAAACTGGCCCTCAGCTAATGAATTCACTACCCAGGTTGCTCAGGTCATTCATGAGGATTGGAAGATTGGTAGACTGTATGGTCCCTTTACTGTACCACCTTTTCAGACTTACACAGTATCCCCGCTTGGTGCATTCATCAAAAGAGATGGAACTAAGGTCAGGGTTATACATGACCTCTCCTATCCTGAAGTAGGTTCAGTCAATGCAAGCATTGACCCAGAACAATATTCATTACAATACGCATCCATCGATGACGCTGTGGTTCTATGTGTTAGTTAGTTAGTTAGTGTTATTGTTTAATGCCTCATCAGCACCTGAGTGGGCTATGTAGAGGCTCTCTAGGGTAAGATTGATTATCTATAGTTGGTAGTAGAAACCAGAAGCATGTAAAAAATCAATAAGTGTCTGCGTTGGATAGCTGGAGCAGCTTGTGCAATGCGCACTGTTCTGTTTTAGCCACTGGGGATAGAGGACTTCACCCCAAGTGTTTCCACCCTCGCCGCGTTGAGGCCCAGGACCTTCGAGGGCGTGGTTCTATGTGTTAAACACATGCCGAATATCCCTTACTTAGCAAAATTAGACCTAAAGGATGCTTACAAACACATAGGAGTCAATCCATTAGATTGGCACCTGTTAGGTTTGCAGTGGGCTGACTCACAAGGTCATTCTCAAATTTATTTTTCTAAAGTATTAAATTTCGGTCTAAGATCGGCCCCAGCGTTATTCGATCTATTTGCATCATGCCTAGAGCATTTTATGTTGTATGAAGGGGTCATTAGCGACATAGTTAGGTACGTTGATGATTTCTTAGTAGTCACTGCTACCAGCGCTGACTGTGCCCGAAATATCGAGCTCATGATCAGCGTATGTGCTTCAGCCGGCTTTCAGGTACAGCCGGCAAAAGTCACTAAGCCTAGCCAGGTAGTTGAATTTTTAGGAATAATAATTGATGGCCCAGCTGGCATCTTACGCATATCTGACGAGCGAGTGTTAGAAATTAAAACACTACTAGCTTCTTGGAAAGATGTAAAAGTGGGTAGGAGACGTAGTATACTTAGTCTTATAGGAAAAGAGTGGTCCGTACCGGCCGAGCCTTTCTCGGGTGCTTGATAGGCCTCACTAGGAAGGTGAAATATCTTCACTATAAAATTAAGACTCTCAAGTGAGGCTCGAAGAGATATCGTATGGTGGCCCGAGTGTCTGGAAAATCATAACAGCGTCCACCTTTTTCATACCGATTGGTCTTCGACAGATGTATTACATGTCTATACAGGGTGGGTGGGTGGGTGATTAGGGCTTTACGTCCTGTATTTCTGCACCTGCTGGGCTAATTAGGACAGGCAGATACCATGGCAATGAGATGAAGGATGAAACAGCCATCCAACTTAGGCTCGACCAGGAATCAAACCTGGGACCCAGCGGTTGGAAGCCCAGAGCGCTACCTCTGAGCTAGGCCCCCGCCCCTATCATGTCTATACAGACGCCAGTGACTTTGGCTATGGTGTGTGTGTGTGATTAGGGCTCTATGTCCTGTATTTCTGCCCCTGATGGGCTAGTTAGGACAGGCAGAGACCATGGCAATGAGATGAAGGATGAAACAGCCATCCAACTTAGGCTCGACCGGGAATCGAACCCGGGACCCAGCAGTTGGAAGCCAAGAGCGCTACCTCTGAGCTAGGCCCCCGCCTTCTTTGGCTATGGTGCTAAACTTGATAATGAATGGTTTGCAGCAGTATATGCAGGCAATTCAGCCCATCTTCGGAACCATTCAATAAACTGGAGAGAGCTCCATGCAGCCGTCAAGGCCCTCGCCACCTGGCTACCTACACTGCAGGATAGGAAGGTCATATTTCATGTAGATAATTCCTCCGTATGCTATATACTGAACAAACTGTACACAGCTGTACCGGATCTCCTAGAGCTCGTCCGTCAATGGACTCTTATGTCAGAAGCCGGGAGAGTCACTTGTACAGTTGTGTATATCGCTACAGGGGACAACATAGACGCTGATAGGCTCAGTAGAGGGTTCATTGAGACATTCCTCTCAGCAGGGTTTCTACACGCTGGTCGCTTATGGCCAGCGCCAATCTAATATTATGATCTTTTCATTTAGTCTATTTCATTCTTTTCATGTTTCAGAATTGGATCTGCGAGCACAAGCCCTTGTCGCCACCAGCTTGGCATTCAATTCTCGTAAAGTTTATAGCACAGGGGTCAAGCACTACATCAAGTTCTGTCAGAATTCTGGACTTGACCCTCTTCAATTAACAGAGGTAATGGTATTACGTTTTATTATGAATCACAAGCTCTATTAGTGCGATCAATAAAAGTTTATCTAGCAGGCATAAGGGCCTGGGTCTTAGCTATGGGAGGAGACTCCCCTTGTATTTATACCACTCGGGTAAACTGGGCACTTAAATCTCTTGAGAGACATCATCCGGCTACTAAGTCGGCATTTCCAGTATCATATACTATGCTGCTCGAGCTGTATAACACATTAGGTGATTCCTACGAAAATCTTAGAATATTTTCAGTTATGACCCTGGCCTTTTTTGCCTGCCTCAGGTCTTCTGAGTACACATATAACACACATGTCTCTCCACCGTTATTAGCTGCGCATGTTGAGTTTTTCAGCTTCGCTAATCCTCATTGCACCATTCAAGTGAAGTCCGCAAAGAACAGCATTAAAGGCTTCACAGTTGTAGTCGGATGTTCCAGGTCCCAGGTATGTGCACATTGCAATTTAAAAGCGTACATGGCACTCAGGCCAGCCGGCCTGCGCCATTATTTCTGCATGCTAATGCCTCACCATTAACACACCATTCTCTCTCAAAAGCCATGAAGTCTAGGTTTGCTGCCCTGGGTTATGACACCGCTAGGATAACACCCCATTCATTACATGCTGCACGGCAACTGAAGCAGCACATAAGCACCTGCCCGATTCCTTTATTAAACAGCTAGGTAGATGGCAGTCTGACGCATATACCTGCTATATTAGGCCTTCTACGGCCGAGATGGCCGGGGCAGCAGCAAAAATTGTGCCAGGCTCGCACCAACCCACCAACACACATTAATTCTAACCCTCATGCCGTCATTCATAATTCATCTTTACCACTAATCCCCTTGCGTTTGGGAGTGCTACTGCTACTCATTAGCATATGGGCGTCCACAAATGCAAGTACATCTTACACTGTATAATCTATGCTTATGGCAAAATGCATCCACTCACATTTCATGTGTTGACTTATTTATTGGGGGGTTTAAATATTGTTTACTTACTGTAAAAGTGGTTAAACGGCCATTGTACATCAACCACTTCCTGCTTCATGTCCAGCCGCCGAGCTCAACTGGTCATCTGACCTTAACAGCCAATCCTGGCCTACTAGGATATTAATCCTTTGATGGCTATATAATCAGACCAGCTCTTCCTCTGGTCATTCGCTTCCTATCTTCCCCACCCACAATCCCTAATTTTCATTAATTTTTCAGTGAAAATTAATTTTCAGCTATATTTCAGCTTCTTATTCCAGCCTCCAGGCATTGTATGCAAGACTGTAATAAATCTGTAATAAAACAGCTGTTTCGCGATTGTGCCTATAGTAATCGCTCTATACATGTTAAAACGATATTTCGCGATTGTGGGGGGTGGGTGGGTGAATAGGGCTTTACGTCTTGTATTTCTGCACCTGATGGGCTAATTAGGACAGGCAGAGACCATGGCAATGAGACGAAGGATGAAACAGCCATCCAACTTAGGCTCGACCGGGAATTGAACCCGGGATCCAGCGGTTGGAAGCCCAGAGCGCTACCTCTGAGCTAGGCCCCCACCCATTTTGCGATTGTGCCTCAAGCAATCGCTCTGTTAAAATGATATTCACTTACTTAGTTTGACCCATGTGGGCATCCACATATGCAAGTACATCTTACACTGTATAATCTATGCTTATCCAATAAAGATGGCAAAATGTATCCACTCACATTTCATGTGTTGACTTATTTATTGGGGGGTTAAAGTGAAATTACAACTACCAGAGGCCAAGCACAAAAACCATTAGGCCAACAACACAAGCGAATCCATGTGCGCAGCAGCATTACTCAGGGATTATTCTAGGGGGGTCCGGGGGCACGCGCAGCCCCACCCCGGGAAATTTTTTTAACAAATAACCAAAATAATGACATTTAAATTTATCTGAGGGGCAACTTCTAGGTGGGTGGGGTGGGTGATTAGGGCTTTACGTCCTGTATTTCTGCACCAATTGGGCTAATTAGGACAGGCAAAGACCATGGCAATGAGACGAAGGATGAAACAGCCATCCAACTTAGGCTCGACCGGGAATCGAACCCGGGACCCAGCGGTTGGAAGCCCAGAGCGCTACCTCTGAGCTAGGCCTCCGCCCTGGCAACTTCTAGGTATTACAAGGCAAGACTTCTTGTGTCTGCAACCTACGAGTCACACTACACTTACCCTGAAATCATGATACTTGCATGGTATAATAAGACTTAAAAACTCCACCCACCACACCCAAAAAATAAAATTGAATTTGCACGAATCACGAGGGTCAATTTCACATGCCGTAAAACAGATTTCCAGAAAAATCACATCCCTTATTACTATTGTTGCAATATCATGGATGGGACGCCATATACAATTCATTGAGGTGAGCATCACCCCTTCGAAATGTAGCTCATCAAGAGCATGTTGGCTGGAAATCATTTATTAACACTCGCAAACAACCCAAATCTGATGAAAATCACACACCAAAGACTTGCGTTTTGTGAAAACAGGTCCAAAGATTGACAACTGCCCCCAACACCTCATTTTGAATAAGGGCATAAAACACAAATCAGCACACAAGATTGGAATTCATGCAACATGTTCTTTTTATTTTCTTCACGATCATATATAATCAAAGAAATAAAATCAAATAATAAATTCACATTCTCACTTATAATCTGTAGTACACTGTCACAGAATTCAACAATAAAATTAATCAAATTTTTAACACAATAATATTGTTCCTCTCGCAACAAAATATTGCAAGATCTTTCACTCTGATGTTACATCTTTGATGCGTTATAAAACCAACAAATTATGTGATAGCCAGACCAATGAACCGGATATAAATTTACAAAAACATGTGGTCCTTAACATTGATAACTTGAAATAAATCGCAATTTGTATAAAAAATAGTGGTATGGCCATCTTGCACTAACTAAAAATGCTAAGATAGATTTGATGTGGATTCTGAAGGAATTTGTGTGAAGGCACCGTCTGGAGATGGATCACAGTTTGAACCAGCACCATAACTTTGAATATGTGCAGTCCGATCAGCAACTTGTGAGACATTTGGTTCAGAATTACCGACGCCTGTACAGTCACTCCCGACAGAATTTACCTGTACAGAAGACTTATCGTCATTTGTTTGTACAGAATTCTGAGTTCCATAGCCACTGTTTTGAACAGATTCAGAATTACCGACGCCTGTACAGTCACTCCCGACAGAATTTACCTGTACAGAAGACTTATCGTCATTTGTTTGTACAGAATTCTGAGTTCCATAGCCACTGTTTTGAACAGATTCATTTGAACCGCTAACAAACCCCATGTAATTATTCGTACTTTGCTGAGACGTATTCCCACGATCTGTTGGGCCATAGGAACTTTCATTCACTGGTTGCTGAGCAAAATTTCTAGGGTCAGCTGGTCTGGCAGCGTTCCAGTGACCTTGATATTGATTCCAAGCAGTGTTGTTTCCGTAGTGACTATGATGACTCCCTCCTCCGTAACCACCAGGATGACTGTTGCCATAGTAACCTCCAGGTCCTTGGTTGTAACCCCCACCCCAACCACTTTGAGCTAGGTATGGCGCAGGAATGCCCTCTCTTGACCAGCTATTAGACGACCGTCCATCTCCCCCCTTGTAACCATCATCCCTGTATTTGCCATGTCCCTCTCTCCTCCACGTATTGATCCGGCCTTGATCTCGCATGAAATTTGGTCCGGTTCCACGGGGATGACCCCTCCTGTCACTGCGTCTCTCTTCATATGGGTCATCCGTCTTATCTCTTTTTGTACCACGAAAACGGCTGAGTCCGTTATAATAGTTCTTAGGTCTGTCAGGTGACCTCCAATCCCTGTCATATCTTCTGTCGTTCAGAGGACTTCTGCGACGATCTGATCTATCATCTTTGATGTCCCTTCTTTCTAGCCAAATCCTTCTTTCCAGATCGTAATTATTTCGCTCCTCTCTTCTATCCCTATCTCTTCGATCCTGACGTTCTCTACGAACGGCCTCTTCCTCAGCCTCTGGCTCCACAAACTCAGGATCTTCATGGCTGAAACATACCACAAATTTAACACAAATTACCGCAATGCATCTTATCTTTAACAACAAATTTCTTTCATAAACTCACATCACCTTACAAAGTCTTGCATAAGACATGCATCATGTGTTTAACATCACATTTGTTTTGTAAGACTTGCATCTTGTGTTCAACATATTTTTTTTATAACTACACATAAAACAATGTCAGGATTGATAAATACAGTTACGAAGTTTCTGATCAATTAGCTATGTCATTAAGCTGTGACAAATGGACCCTGGCATATCTTAATTAATTGTAAAAGGTTAATTTAGTAATTACACATGTCACAAGTTAGCCTAAGTTCCAATGGAACAGAAGATCTATACTATGAAAGAATATCATTTAGCACGGAATCTGGAATTTACATTAAGTTGGCGAAAAGCATTTACACTCACAGAAATAATTTCGCAAGAAAAGTATCAGATGATTTAGAATTGACACAAGGTTAAGAATTCCATTCACAATTTTCTATATTAATCTTGTACTATTCATGGCAAATTGAAAGTAACGGCCATATTTTATCAAAAAGAACTTGGAGTAGCGCCAAGTGGACAGAAATGTTACTAACAAGTCAACCCCAACTATCTAACCCCATAACAACCCCTCTATGCACCAAATGACTTCAAGTTATGTTCGCAGAGAAGCAGCAGAATTACAATGAAGAATACAGCAAATTCTGGTTATTTGGTTTCCAAACCAGTTTTTATCAGCTAGAAAGTTGGACTTTGACTTGTTGCTAACATTTCTGTTTATTTTGCACCACTCCATGCCATTAATGGCAAAATATGCCCATAAAACAAAAAGTTTACATTTATTATGGATGCCAATTAAACAGACTGTATCAACAATGAATTAGCACCTCTTTCCATTACGGAGTTCATTCAGATAATTTTCTCTTTCCAATTCATGACCTCTGGCCTCATTGAATGCTAGAAATGGAAAAACACACAAAAAACTTTAACCATCTTGTATGTCATTGTTAAAAATTCTTTTAATATCAAATTTGGCATATTATATTTATTTACCAGCAATGGCTTCATCAGCAGTGAGACCTATTCGATCCATCAGGTACCTGCACAAAAGTTTACATTTTAAAATTAATGCCACAAAGTCAGATTTTGACCTTGAAGTATAAAAAGTCGAGTAATTATCATTCATCCTACACAGAAAACTTGTGTTTCAGGGAACGATGATCGACAATGCTAAATAAAATTTAATAAAGCAGCTGGGATTATATGACGTCAAGCCAAGTAAATAGCAAAAGGTTGTATAAATAAGTTGTATTAATTTAACGAAATGAGATGTCTAAATATCACTTTCTGTCCTCCTGATCAACCAATACCTCTGATTGTCTTCGTTTTTTTAACAATAACCTATCAATTTATTAAATTGGAGCCATGTAGGAGAGATAGATGAATCACCTAAAATCACAAGCAGATCACAAACTAGACCTGGAATCAGCAAATACGCCACAATCAGCAAAATTCACCACCCTAGAAACCCCCGAAATTACGCAAAATACAGTTATTACAGCAGAATATTTGTTGTGTGACTAATCTTGTACTTCATAAGTGATGTTTTTACATACGAAAATCCAACTGAATTGTTAGTTTCGAAGCAGCTGTAGGGATGGCGAATTTTGCTGATTGGCAAATTTCGCTGATTCCCGAGTGTAAAAAATCATCACTGACATAAAATAAGTTAATTACGAACCTACATACGATGAATCCTGTTCTGTTTACACCATGCGTACAGTGAACTCCTACCAGTGATCCTAAAGCATGAAGAAATTGTGAAAATTATTTCATTTGATGCAATTTAATCAAGTAGTTCCACAAGTAATTGATACATACCCTCCGTCATATTTCCAGCAAAAAACTTGTCAGCCACTTCATAAAATCTGAAGAACAAAAAGTAATATATCGATTTATTGGCGGTTTACTTTATTATAAGAATATAGCATGACCTTAGCATCGGAACCAAATATATCATAAAAGGAATAATGATAAAACCATGAAGCTAACAAGACCCAGATACGAGTGAAAGAGAAAATATTAGTGATATCAAAATTGACGATTCTCAGAAAGCCTAACCAAGCAGTGAAGTTCATCAGCAAAAATAATTATGATCAATCAGCTCATTGGCTCTTCTCATTCACAATATACAACACTTAGGAAAGAAGTTTTAAAGAAGAACATACTTTTGTCGCACTGATTTCCCAGGCACGACATGACCAACTGTATTAATCTTCTCATGAGTAACACCCAGTTCTACCAATCTCTGGAAGAAAAAACATCCACGTGCACATTTTTCGTGACCCAACAAATGTGAATGCATATTGCTATACATAACAACTTCACATATATATGCATATCATGCCCAAAGCTCATGAATATATTTCATATATACGGCCATTAATAAGGACAACCAAGGTCGGATCCAAAGCATTGACAGAGACAATAGGGTTGGCCAATTCTTGTGTGACGTTGTACCAAGAAATACCAATTATACCAATTGATACAATACATGACGTCGCCACAGCCCAATTATTGATGAGGTCATCTAGTATTGTGTATTGGTGACGTCATGTATTGTCTTTTAATTACCTACAGTAGATTTTACGATACTTAGGCCTACATATTGCGAAATCTCCTGTAAATTCATCCAACGCTATGAATCTGGAGATCGGGAATTGATGTTCTAGATATTTTCTTTGTGTTTCCGGGTACTATACATCACATGAGAACTGACCACACTATTGTAGATGAGGGACACACATCTATTTTTTTTATCAGTCAGAATTTTTTGATTCGTATCTGGCTGTCTTTATAATCTCCCCAACTTTGTTTGCTGTCTTAATACTAAAGCTAGGATTGGTTCAATTTTCTACAATCGAGTAATCGGAACTTTCGGCAACCGATTATCGATTATTAATTGATTATTTGATAAAACCCACACGAAGTATTAATGCAATGCTACATCAATGAAATGTGATTTTTTTTTTCTTAAAAATATCACCATATTTTTTATGTTTCTGTGAGGCAACAATCGTCCTTTCATATAAATCATTAGTACCTTCACTTCAACCCAGGTGGCAGCCCATGACATTGGTAGCCACCCGGCGGATTTTCGCGGCAATATGAGAGATAATAAGCCCTCGAAATCCTTGAGGTTACATATAAGTATATCGAGAAACAAAATTTTCAGAATTCCAATTCGATTAATCGATAATCGTCGATAATCGCAGAGCGTTAACTAATATGACCCTTTTCTGTGGAACAAGTCAAAGTCACTACTTACTCCCCCATCGTAGTATCGGTCTGTGTTTGTAAGGTCGAAAACGAGACCTAATTTCAATTCCTTCTCCTTCATGTGCTCAAGTAACATTTCTGGCGTGAATATCAAAGTCTCTGGAGTCAATCTTGAAGCAAATCGCTGCAACCCAAAAATATTTTTAAAAAAATTAATGAATATTATATATTGAAAATTTCAAACACGACATCATCACAAGCCACTCAAAATCTCATGAGCACCCATTACGAGTCTTTAAAACTAAGTCTTGTTGCAAATGCAATCGCCTTAAATGCATTGTATCCAAAAATTTACTTAAATGTCTTCAAGAATTAATTTTTATTCATATTTAATGAGTTGTTGCATTATTCTTCATTAAACTCTTAGTGCTCAATGAAGGTAATTGAAACTTAGTCCAATTGGCAATTGGTTCTTAACAATACAGATAATCATATAATAATGGTATTCTCACCATATCAAGAGGAACCTTGAAACAAATAAACCTTGTCCCCTTTATCGGATTTCCAATATTGGAATATTCTTCCCACCTGAAAAGATATTAGAAGTGAAAATTAAACAAATCACAGATTGTTACTTACTAAACCTAACCACAGAACACTCCTAAGAAAATTGAGGTCACAGATGTCCAACTGAACACTGCGCTCCTGTGCGTAATTGTAACCATTTTCAGGGAAATCAGATTTTTTTTCCCCTCAGCCCTAGCGCCACGCGGCACCTATGTTTTTAGCAAAATTAAAAGGGTTAACACAATTAAGAACTATCTAGAATAACACCATGATATTCTACCTGTCTGGAATCTTATTTCTTTTCGTCATTTTCAACTCAAAATTAATAAATTTCACAATTTACAGACGGACGGAATGAAGACTTTCACAACAGAAATATCGGGTGGCGGTCATAACGGCTACACGCGAAAACGGCTACAACCATAACGGCTACAACCAAAACGGCTACACGACGATAACCAAAACGGCTACACGACGATAACCAAAACGGCTACACCAATTTTGGGGACATAACCAAAACAGCAACAGTGTTTTTCAAGCTTAACCAAAACCGCAACAGAGCAAAACCACAAAGACCAACGGCAACAGACCAAAACGGCATCAGACCAAAACATCAATTGAATAATAAAGGACTTAATAAAGAGCATGTTAAAATTCAATAATAAACACAAATTAAATAAATCTACATGGCATACTTTTAATAAATATGCTATACTTAATTACATAATAATATAAAATATTAAACATACCATATGAAAATTAATTAATAGTAAAGGATTTGAAAAGTTAATATTCAAAATCAACATGGAATACCTTAGATAAATATGGTGTACATATAATATTAAACAGAATACACTTACATGCAATTGCATGTTCTTTAATTGCCACCGGCCGTACCATCAAATGACATGCAATTGGCTTCTCCTTGTGATCGTATCTTCTTACGAAAAAAAATGTGTAGCCGTTTTGGACATGACTTGTAGCCGTTTTGGACATCGCCTGTAGCCGTTTTGGTCATCTCTTAATTGAATTTTTGGTTTTAGCCGTTTTGGGGATGTCATTTAATTTTGTAGCCGTTTTCGCGTGTAGCCGTTATGACTGACATTCCAATCATCGGCTCATCTCCCACGATGCAACCACCAATGCGCCCCTGGTGGATACACCAAGAACTACTCAATGAAATGTGAAAGCCATTCTTCTGTTTGCTTAAAACATGGATGAATGTGTACTTAAATATTATTGAGGTATCCTATAGCAAGGTGACAGTGTGAGCTCTAAATAAGCATAAGTTAAGCTAGCAGAAGGTAGATGTAAATAGCAAGAATCAGTGGCGGGACCAGGTATTTTTTTTTTTTTGGGGGGGGGGGGGGGGGGGGCAAACAAAATTATGATTTCCTCCAAGTCGCTACATGTACATTTCCCCATTTTCCGAGGGGCATATTGCAAAAAAACCTTTTCACAATATGGCCTTCATGTGTGCCATACCAACTGCTCGAGATTATTATATAGATCTATACATATCACAATAATAATTACAAGACAATATTTTATATATATATATATATGCTTTTATTGGCACAGTAATATCATACCTGATACATTTGTCACGATAACAGATGTACTAAGTCTTCTACTCACTATTCCTATATTCAACTACATGATATAAAAGTTAAAGGTAAACATTATCAATGGAATATTACAATATGATCACGATTTTATTATACATGTTGATGATGTGGGCTACAACGATCAGGATATTGATCTCATGTGATGGGCATACTGGCACCTTTAAATTTAATGTTGCCATTTATAGCTCTTATACAAAAGTTTTCAACCCCAAATGTATAAGACTGTAACTACCTGGATCTAGGTTCCCCAAATTAACATTTAAAATTCTGACTGCTATATATGTGTGGGTTTTTAAACCACGCAAATATATCCCCATATCCTGTACATTTAACTGATGCTGATTTATTTTTTTGTCCATTCTGAAAAATTACAGCTATACTTTAGGTTCACAGACATTGAGACAAAATGGCCTCTAGTGGGTAAGTATGTCTGCTCAAGTTCATTGTACCTTGCCACTTTTAAACATGATAAAGAACATTAAAATGATTATTTCTACTGGAATTACAATGAATAAGTGCACTTTATGTAATTGCCTACTTTAAAAACCAGACAATTTCTTTGCTTTGCAGAACTACTGATGTTGCGCAACTCTGTGAAGAATTCTGGGAATGGCGTGTGTACGAGGCACCAGAATTTGCATCCTTGTGTGGAGATCATCGCCATGACCACCGCCTCAATGATTATTCAGAGGAAGGGTTTCAGTGCAGACTGGTAATTCACAGATTTTTGTATGCCTGTAAAATATTTCAGTTTCGTTAATAATATATTCTTTTGTCAAAACAATGTTTACCGCTTGTATTTGAAATGATTTTTTTAATATTAAAACAGTTTAATCTGTATGGCAGGAAAAAGCACAAGAATTTGCCGCTCGGTGCCAGGCTCTTGATGACAAAGAGATGACAGAAGGTGCACGAGAAGACTTGATGGCTTTAAAGGAAGATCTCAGAACATTCATAAGTGGAATGAAGTTTAAGGCGTATGTTGATTTTGCACCCCCTGTTTTAATATAATTGAATGCAATTTGATATATAATTTCATGTGAAGCGACAAAAAGTTGGCAAATAATGTTTTAATGTTTGATTTATAATTTCTTGTTTTTGTTGGGATGTGCTGCATACTATAATCCTTGTTTCTTTTTTTTAACAGAAATGTTTTTCTTTTAACATACAATGAAACCTTGCATAATGACTGGGACCAACTGACATCTTGGATGAAATTTGAAAAGTTTGAAGATTACCATTTAATCTATGCAGAAAGACTGCGATGTCTGCCGACTCAGGTGTGAAAAAAGATATCAACCTGTTTAATAGTGTTTATGGAAATTCGATTTATTTGTGTTTTGCATGTTGCGACTCTTGTTTTGCTTTACAGAAGTTTTAAATCATATTTTCAGATAAATCAGGTTGAAAAACTACTGAAGTTGGGGGTTGCAAACAGGTTGACTCATTTCCGTTCAAGTATGGTGAGTATTACCTGGTGTACTCAAAAGTGCAAAAAATATTTACACACTTAGATATGTTGCATTCATTCATTTGATATCATTAAACAAAACTTTCCCATTGTACATTTGAAATTATTTCAGTGTGGCAATTTAGATCGAGACATCAAATGTATTTTACCAATGTACACCCAGGCAAAAAAAAAAAAAAAAAATGAAACAAACAAAATTAATTGTAAACTTTGCAATTTTTAAAATTCACGTTTGGCTGCATTTCTTTTTTGGCTCACATATTTTAAATAGTTAAGTGGGTAAAACTAGAAGGGAAGAACAATGTTACTTTAAAATTTGTGTTGTGCTATACAATAATTTTTTATGTTTTATTTGCATCTCTTGATTTCCAGGATGGTGTATCAGATGCTCTTGATGAATTTCTACAGATGAGTGATAAAACGCAATCTGTCTACTTTGAGCCATTCAGGACTTACAACGAGAAAGTGGGCACTGGTGATCAGGACGCCATGTTAGTATAACTCTGTTGTTTTGTAATTTTAGTCAAAAATATTTTAATATGTGGCTGTGTGGAATTTATTACAGTGTACTTCATATAACGAAACAATTTCAAAGCCATGTATTTAATATTTAATCTCTTGTACATATCACCAACCTATCTACAACGATCTGAACTAAGAAGTTTTAAACCTGTGTTAAGCAGACTACAGTGCATTACATAACATTTTTGTTGTTTTTATTCCAGGAAGACTTTACGGAGTGATGTATTGAAGGTGATCAACGATGAGATCCAACCGGCTTACCAGAGTCTAAGAAACTTTATTGTTGAGGTATAATTCTGAAATTTTTCACGATTTTTATGCCATAATTTGCCATAATTGATATACTTAAAGCAATAATAGTAATCATTTAGTAAAAAATTTATGGTTTGTTCATGTCAAATGTAAGATAAATTGATTGTTATTTCATGTATTTCGCTGATTATGACTGTGGATTACACAGTAAACCATTTGTCTGCATTATCAATTCAGTAAATGATTGTAAAATTGAATCAATAATGACACTTGTCACGAAGGGTATTATCGACAGGGCAGGTATTTTCGACACTCACATATTAAAATGTTAACAATAAACTGCCCTGTCGATAATACCCTCTGTTACGGTAACTGTTTATTGTTATGTAAAAAATGCTGGAGATGTATATTACGCGAAGGTTCAATTAATTAATTTTTTTATTGCAATTTTTTTCCTGTGTTGCAGATATATATATATATATATATGATGAATCCAACTTGTTTTTTGCATCTAATTTTACCAGTAATATCCATTTCAGGAATATCTTCCTAACTGTAGGAAGGGAGAAGGTGTGCATTGTCTTCCAAACGGCAAAGAATTCTACCAAGAATGCTTGGACTGTCACTTGACCTTGAAAATGACCCCTCAGGAAGTTCATGAAACTGGTCTGCGAGAAGTTGCCAGAATCAAGGAGGAGATGATCAAAGTAATTTTTTTTATAAATATGAAATGTTATTGATAGCATTGTAATGATAGCTCCTTAACTTTTAACAAGAAATTTTCCAGGTTTTTGTCTTTTAATAGTGTTGGGTGGGGGTGGACCTGAAGATTTTCAGACACCCCGCCCCCCCCCCCCCTAACTTTTTTGAAGAACCCCGCCCACCCACTTTTTTTCTAAATTAAGATATTAAGAAAATACTGGTCATCCACTCCCCTCCCCATCTTTTTCTCTTATTGAGAACCCCACTTTTTCAAAAATCGTCCTGCCTGCCCCTACTTTTCCGAAGTTGAATCAATCCAAACAATTTTTGTGTTTTCACAGGTTAAGGTCCAGATTGGATTTGAAGGTGACCTCAAGGCTTTCCTGGATCATTTAAGAACTGACAAACAGTTTTATTTTGATAAAAAGGTGAGAAAAGCATCTTTTAAATCATCATTGATCCTTTATTTTTATTCCGAAAGAAAATCAAGAAGGGGCTTAATCCTATTCGGTCATTTCAGGAAGACTTACTGGATGGTTATAGGAATATATGTGACAACAAAATTCGTCCGAAGCTTAGCAAGTTGTTTAACAATATTCCTAGCTCCAAACTCATGTAAGTTTGATTCTTAACAGTCATTCGTTCTTTCAAATAAATTCAAATTCATGAATTAACCCTGTGTTTTACACTACAGAATCAAAGAGGCCCCAGAATCAAAAAAGTTTGGTCCGGCAGCATATTACTTGACAGGCACACTGGATGGGTCAAGACCGGGCACTTATTTTGTTAACTGCTATCAACTTCAAGCTGCGTATGTATGCGTGTTTGTCATATACATGATTTCAGGAATTCCCTTATTCATCTCACTTTACAGAACTCAACCTTATATTGAGTATGCTTTATATATTGTTCACAGAATTGTGCTTCAGTTTTAAATGTCAGCACTTTGTTTCAATGTCTATATATTATAGGAGGATCGTAACAATTAACCAAGAGATAATCCTGCCGTACATTTTAGTGCCATATGAGCACTTAGGCAAATTAACAGTGACAGTTGAATTTAACTGAAGGTTATATTCCACCACGTGACCTTTTCTGTTCTTTAGCGGGGTATAACCAACAAAAATGTTAGTTAACTCCCGCCTGAGTGCAAACTGAACTGTTATGGGTAATAAAGGCATTAAAACAAACAATCAAACAAAATAGTAAATATGCCAAATGGAGTATAAATTAGTTATATCCCTCAAAGTCGGGCGTTAACTAACATTTTTGTTGCTTATGTCCCTCCACCTGCGGCATCAGGATATAACAAAAAAAAGTTAGTTAACTCCCTCCTATTTGGGATATAACTAATACTTATCCTCTCAGACAGCCGCATGCTTCCATTTCAAGTCAATGGAATGGTAATCAGTATATAATATATGACACTGATAAATGCAATAGATTTCTTGGATGCATAAAAGGTCAAATGCACCCATGTCATTACAATAAAATAATAAAATTTGATCTTGTTGTGAGCACAGTTTCATAGCACGATGTAGCAATGTAATCTACGTCAACCTTGGTTTGCATTATTATTTAAAGTTTTGTTCGCTTTATTTTCCAGGGCTGGGCATTGTACTGTGAACACCTGGGGAAGGAAATGGGTCTTTATGAAGATCCTTATCAACTGTAAGTACATTGTCTTTTTCATTTTGATAAATATGCTCATTTTGGTGAATATTGTTGCAATTACCATGCGATGCATCTGTTAATTGTGCGATTCGTTTGTCTTATAGATTTGGATATTTAACGAGTGAAATATTCCGTGCCTGTCGCTTGGTTGTGGACACTGGAATTCACGCCTTTGGGTAAGTGATGCCGTGACTTTGTTTATAGGATGTGAAAGAAAATTATAAGATTAGCTGGGTGGTCTAGATGATTCGCAGTGCAATATTATGACATGATGACTCACAGTACCATATTATGATGTGGTGACTCAGTGCAATAGGACATGACGACTCAAAGTGCAATATTATGACATGATGACTCAGTGCAATATGATGACTTAAAGTGCAATATATGATGTCTCACAGTTGGAGTGCCGAGAGATCTGTACAGTACATGATGGAGAACACAGCAGTCGCTGAGGAAGAAATCAGGAGTGAAGTGCGAAGATACATCACGTGGCCAGGCCAGGTTGGTAGTATTTTTTGTTTGTTCCTTCTTTGCTTTGCCACAAATCCATCAATGTTGTCTGCCATAATATTGTGCCTGTTACACTGCCGTATATTCTCTGATTAACTGCTGACAACCAATCTGAAGCCAGGATTACCAGTCAATATCAGGCAATGTGGCACACTGGTAATTGTGATGTAATAATCTTATTGTCTAAAATTGCCATGTCACCAAAGTCAGAGTATATGCCACTAGAAAGATGGCTAGACTCTAGTACAATTTAATTTATTTTTGAAAATTTCAGCAGCTGATCAGAAAATAGTCAACGGTGATGAATCATTCAACATGCAGTTTGCGGAATGCGGAAAGAGTATACATATATGTATTGCACTCATCTTCGCCATATGCAATACACTCTTTCCTCATCCCGCAAAACTGCATATTGAACTCCTCACCATTTACTGTTTATATAATATGACGTACAGTTACGCCAAAAATGATTGCGACTCTTCTGACTTTTTTACAAATTTATACCCTTCTTGTAAACTCCGATGCTGGATGATTTTATCATGTATATTGAAATCATAGGCAAGAGAACCACTGATATATATAATTGAATAATAAATTATAAACTTATGCCAATAAATACTAATGTAAATCACCTCCATTCATATTCTCGGAATAGTTTTTGGTGACACTGTTTGTTATGATACAGACTAATATAAATTTTATTTGGAAATTGCAGGCCTGTGCATACAAAATAGGTGAACTGAAAATAAAGGAACTTCGGGCAAAGGTGTCTTCGCAATTGGGTACGTATTCAAATGGACAGCTGGTAGATATCTAGTTCTGGTGTTGATACACTGCGCAGTGTAACTTAAAGGTAGTCTGAATCAGGGCTGTTCCATTTAACAAGTAGAGGGAGGGTTGGACAGGAAGGTTTTTGACAAAGTGGGGGAGGGAGGTGGTTAACCAGTATTTTCTTAATATCTTAATGAAAATTTTCCAGTTCACCCCCCGCCCCTTTTTTATACATGTGTATACATTATTATGTATATATATGACAGAAAATTCATTAATAACAATAATGCAATTCCTAGTAATTAATAAAAAATATTTCATTTAACTCTTTTTCATGAATAATCTTTTATAAGACAAACATACATTATGTTTTATAGAAAAGAAAAAAAAAGAATATCCAATAACATGATTTTTGTTACAGGTGATCGGTTCAACATTGCAGACTTCCATGACATCCTTCTAAGAAGCTTAAATATTCCAATGAGCATGTTAGAAAATATCATTGATAAATACATTGAACGGACCTTACGAACACCATAGGCATATGGAACAAAGTCTCTCCTAAAGAATTCAGTATCATAAACAGACATTTCAGGGCTATAAACTAGCATATGGGTTATGGACCTTTGTTCTTAAGGGGGTTTCACACATAGCCGGATCAGACGCCGGAGCGTCCCGGAGTAACATTTTATTACCTCCGGGGGGTTCCGGGATCAAAGAGCTGTTAAATGTCAACAAAAAATAAATGTTTGACGATGTTTACACGATGTCAATACGGTCTCAACAAGAAGCAACACGGAGCTAACACGACTGTCCCGTTTAGAGTGAGGAGTGAACCGGATTTTCACGGTGCCTTCGCGGATATCACCGGTCTTTACACCGTGTTCATTCGTGTGGATCCGTTGTGGCTCCTTGTACTCTCCGGTGTTAATGGCGGCGAAATATTCATGCCCGGTTGACGCCGGATGTAGCCGGAGACATGCCAGAGTCAATACGGAGATTCCCGGAGATCGGCGGAGTCTACTGGGCGTCTACACGGGTCTACACGGGTCTACACGGATCTACACGGATCTACACGGATTAAATTACTCCGGGAACTCCGGCATGAAAAATTAAACATGTTTAATTTTTTCCCCCGGAGTCCCAAGGTGCTCCCGGAGCGCCCCGGACAATGACGGACAATGCCGGACAATCCCGGACATGAACACGATGTCTATACGGCTTTCCCCGGAGTATGCGGGAGTATTCCGGAGTTGACCTCCGGGACGCTCCGGCCTCTGATCCGGCTATGTGTGAAACCCCCTTTAATATCACAGTTCCATATACAAATACTGGTTTACAATATACTCTACATATCGTTTGTTTAGTGCGGCATTGCTTTGTCTGAAGAAAATATTTGGAATAAAGCTGGTGAATAAAATTCTCGTGTTTCCTTGTCAAATTTAGTTTTTGGGTATATGCTTTTATTGATTTATACTGGAAGATGGTAATAAACATGCCTGTCGATCTGTCTCCTACGCAGACCCTCTTCTCCTGTCATTGCAAAGTTATCCCGCTAGGGGGCGGTTAGCGAAGGGCGATAGCCATGCATGTTATGTACAATCCTATATTGGGATACCCGGTGGTCAGGGGTGCCAGGAAATGTCAAATTTCTTCCAGGTCATGGAATTTTGTAACTTGCTTCAAGATGGCTTACTGGCAGTTGGGGGGTGTTTAGATTATATTAAATTAATGATAATGATTATTTCACTCAAATTCACTGTTACATCCCATGAGTTTTAATATGAGAAAGAGAATACAAAGTCTTTAAGGGTGCTGTGTTTATGTAACCCATATTTTCAGCCGTGAGCCTTCTTCAGGAAGTTACAATATGAAAACTGAAAACGACACAAGGAGTTGCTTGTAGTAACAATGGATCACATAAGTTTTAATATAGATGTCAAAAAATTTGTTGTAGTGAGTCACAGAAATTTAGTCATGAATAAGTTGTTGAAATGTTAGGGAATTTCTTGTCAAGCACTTGATGGTAGCCGATGGTGTACTGGCCAATCAAGTTGGTGTTGCCACTCTGTTGGGACTTGAGGTCCTTGCTGCATAGCTTACGCTATGTCACATTAGAGCAAGTAAAACACTACAGTATTTTGCTAAAGACAAAGAAAAATGCACCAGAATGGTATAATTCCCTGCTGTGCAGCTGTGCGGTCCACAGCTGCAGCAAATGCTGCAAAGTCCATATATAGACATCTGCAGCAGCAGAAAAAGCTAATAGAGGTCTGCACCTGCAGAAGATTTTGAAGCTGCAGATTCTGCAACTGCAGCCAGTTTTTGGCAAATCATTGCAGCTGCAGCTAATTTTGCACAAATTGTAGCCCTTAGCTTGACCCTGTCATGGCAGGACTATCCTCAAACTCTGACGCCATGTTGCCAGCTGCTGCCCCTTCCCCTTCAATTCCCAACAAGATATAATTTCAAAATATCTTGTATTTTAATGAAAATTTCATTGAAAACAAAAAAGGCTCCGAAGACTCATTTGAGCCATTTTCTTTTACCCCCTCTCCTCCAGTTGGAAATATTACAGCACAAAATCTGACGATGGAGATTTTCTTCCATCACATCAAGTAACAAATCCACTAAATTTCATTCAGATCTGTTGACACCCACTTTCCTTTGAATTCTCAATGCTCTCAGCGTTTACCGCCTAGGCAGGAACCAGCCAAACCCCTTCCGCCCACCCCTGGATCCAATGGTTCCCTGCTCAGTGTAACATCAGTATTATAATAATTTTACCAGGCAAACTGTCTGAATGGATACATCTATGACAGCAAAAAGTACTTGAGTCAGCCTATGCTTAGAAGTTACCCCATCACAAACACTTAATGGCACACACCAGGGCTATTAGTTTAATTGCCTAATTTGGGTAATCTGAAAGAGCAGTGCTCTTAAGCATTGTCAGTCCATATTCATGCATATATCATCACCAATTACGCCAATGTTTTACTGGTGTGATAATTAAGCCACATAGACAAGTCTTTTGTGGTAGATTGTCACGTATTAGGCATCCCAAGTGCAGTAGTCATCTGAAATCTGTACAACGTTACAAGTTGTCCTAACAACCCATTATAAAAATACTCTTAAAATGAACAGAGACTTTTGCCATGTTAGTAAACGCCTTACGGCTCTTCAGGCACAATATATTGTCCGCGTTCTTTTTCAACTCCCATACCCGACAAGAAATAACAACAAACAACACGCTTCAGATTGTTTAAAATTGAATATATTTTGTGATAGAATCTGAGAAGCATTAGCACTTAATTCCATTAATAAAAACTTGGGAGCGGCGGCAGGGCCTACAAAAATGTCATCTATGATTTTTTTTTCTCATGTAAGAGTGATGCATACGTTTGGGAAACTTTTATAATATATACCATGGCAATTCATATTCAATGCAACTGAAAAATAGTAATCATTATCACACATAATGTCACACCATGCATAGATTCACTTAAGAAATTTACATAAAATGGTGGAACAACGATCCACAACAAGTTTACAGTTCAATGACCCACCAAATTTGGTCGACTACTAGACTGCTATGACGTACATTAGATATGCAGCTGATTCATATATGATCATAAGCCGGACAAGCAGCGTGACATTCCCGCAGCGAAGTTTACGACTCAAGTGCGACAGTGTGTTAACAGCTTCAGAAATTGAGGAGTACGCAACATCACACTTCATCCCTAGACTTCGACTACGGAGAATGCGCCTATTGATTACATCCATATTAAAAAGGGATCATCACCCACATCTTTTATTATTAAAAAAAAGTTTGAACTAATAACCGAAAGTCACACTAAAACCGATTCATAAACGCATCATTTATACCGAGTGTAGCGTGTTGTAAAAGCTAACTCAACCCTACACTCATCAACAATGGTAAAATATCCCAAATGACCGATAAAACATCACAAGTAAAGACTTGCAGCACACAAACCTTGTAAAAACCTACTCTATCGTCTGGAAGAAAATAAGGACCTCTGCAGATACAACTTACCACTGTGATTCTGTTTAGCAATCAATTGCAATCAATTATACAAAATATCCAGCTATCTGCTATAAAAAATAAAATCTCCCAAATGCAACTCCAAAAATTGCTTTGACACAGCATCAAAAAATCAAATTGATTGCATTTAAAAAAACTTTCAAGAATCCTTGACGTACATAAAAAGCGAATTTTTAATTAATTGATAAGAGTGTCATTAACTAATGGTTCAGCACCAATAAAACGACATCGTACAAATGTAACGTGATCAATGGACGACCCCAATGTGTTAACACTGCCATAGCAGAGGTCATAAAAACGACAAGGCATAGTTCATCTTCATACAAGCTATGTCAAATTGACACAAGGATTTTTGGGCAGTAATCTACACAGTCAGCACTAACAGCTATCAGACAGATTGGCATATATACTTGGACTTCTTTTCCACCACATAATATTTAGATTTACACAGGGTAAGTGTTGTTGTAACATTCTACGTCATATACAGGCATAAAAAGCGGAATAAGGCTACTGGGGTTTAAGGTACTGAAGTGTTATACATCATCACAAAATGGCACACTTATTTACAAACAACAAGAATTCCACCAGTCCTTCAAATTTCTTGCCTTCGGGATGAATGACGCCCAACGAAAGAGAAAACAACACAATCATACTTTTCAAGCTGCTTTCAATACGCATAACATACGTGTGACAAAATAATGGGCACATCATTTAACAAGGCTTGAAGAGGGACGATTCATACATTTCTCGCTCATAGTGTCTCTCCGTTTAATTCATTATTACAAATGCTCACAATTTGTCTATATACAAAAACAGTTGTGTTAACATTCTCAAATCAGGATGAACAAATGATACATTTATCATTACTGCTAACAAAGTCGGGGGATGGATTAAAGCAGCTTTTTACAACAAAACTATACAGAGGAAAATGATAAGAGGAGCATAATCTGTCAGAACTAAAACCTATCTACAATCGTCATATATGAGTTATGTTACATAAAATCCTCAAAGATTCACACATGCAGCGTAAGACTTCCCTGGATATTAACAGTCTCCTTTTTTATTTGTTTTTTTTTTTCTCAGAAATGTTACTACGACAACTGATCGATTAAAAAGGCAAGCAAGCATACACCTATCTCGCACCCTTAGCCGGTTGCTATGGAAACGGAACTTATGCGGATATGTCCGTTGCCATGGCAACTTAAAAGATGGCTTCTGACTAGAGGCAATTCGAAGGCAGTTTGACTGATTTATCTGTCTGGAATGGGAATAATATCGACAAGGAAGTCTTATCACATGAGATATACGACAAATATGACGCAACACTTCAGTACGTTTCCGTTTCTTTTTTAAAAAAAATTAAAATTAACGACACGAGTAACCTTCTTCAGATTGTACAACAGATTACCTAGAATCACTGAATGTCAGTTGAACATTAGTCGTCAGTTCATTGAACTTGGTCTTACTGTTATTGACATAAACACCGATAGTCATGATAGGTCTTTTTATGACTTCCATTTGTACAGAATGTCAACACGAAATGTTTTATAATCATGCATTTATACTAAGATATTTCTCTTGCGCGTTGCATGTACCTTATGTCATAATACAACTGTCATTGCCTCCGTGTATTCAATGATTATTTTAGATTAATAGACACCGTAGCAAATGCAAAATGGCAGATAATGTTCGTTTTATACCATCTGCACATGAAAAAGTCCATGGTTTCATTGTGACTGTAGATATCTCATGCCCTGCTGGTTGGTTATTCACACTTATACTAATGGGTGATTTTAACGTTCGACTCATCTCTTCATTTCTTTTCCTTCTCCTTCTTCTTTGAGAAGGAAGGAATTCTGAACTTCTTTTTCTTTCCCTTCTTTTCAGGCGAACTTGAGGGAGCTTCCTTTGTCGGAGAACCCTAGAAAAAGAAAAGGTTTGTTGTAGAATTAATTGATAATTCAATTCAAATCAATTTATTTTGCTCTCTAGTCTTTACATGAAGTTACTTTCATTCCGTTATGGCATTAAAACATTGAGTGGAGCTGGGTGACCTCTCCCGGTTGTTTATATTCATTGCAACAGAGAGGCACTAATGAATAGCGTTAACTTTCCACAAAATTGTATTACTGATCACAATTCTGCCATGTTACAATCCGGAACTGGAACACAGGTGACTAAGATTATAGTCAAGCCCCACAAGTCACCCAAAGGGGAGGAAAAGTATCGCCTGAAGTCAGTGCGACCGAAGCAGATAACGGTTGTTTGATGATGTCATCTATTCAGTGATGTCATTTTTGTTACAATAAATGATGACGTCATCTACTTGTGTTTTATCTGCTTTGGTGAAAGAAGTGTTCTCCGGTAGTTTTTCTCAAAATGTTGAGACTTTTTTCATTGTTTATTTCATCATGTCTTATGACTATGTACAATGCAAATATGCTCGAGAATTTTGTGATTTTTCATGGGAAGTCATAATTTTAGTTCCATGTAAAGTGGCAAAATTTTTCCCAATACTATGACCCCTCGATTTTATGACAACTTACCTCCTCCAAAGTTGCATCACCACTAGAAGTAGATTTTGTAGGCGACTGAAGTTGCTGTGGCTGTGCCTGTGGTTGGTCTTCACCGTTAGTAGCTGAGGCTGAAAATAAATATTAATGACCGTGATAAAATTAGCAGTAAGATATAGTTTACAAGCCCAAAAATAGGATAATGAAATAATATAAAATGCATTTTAATTGTTTCACACATTAGCCATTAAGGTGAGCAAACACTTGCAAAAAAGAGTGTAATATTACTGCAAAAAATTTGATAGTGAAAATTTTGCATAACAAATCACTGTACAAACAACATTATTATACAATGCTATGTTACAAATATATCGCGAAGCTATAGCTATATGATTTAGCTAATAACCAAGACTCATTTTAAGACCATCCTTAGAGAAAAAATATACATGGGCTGCTATTTACCAACAGACGGAGCTTTCGGTAACTGCATCGGACCATTGTTTAATGACGTCATCATAAAATCAGGTCATTGAGTGCATTTATTCACGTCACATTTCGAATACGCCATCAGAGATTAACAACAGTTAAGCAGTTACCATTGGCGCCCTCTATTGGTGCAATAGTTCCCCAATGAGAAAATGTTCGTACCATATAAAAATAATAATAAATGATACAGCACTAAACTTACACCATACAACGAAAGAAACAACTTAAGTAGATGGTCTTAAAACGAGAATGTACCCATTATAGAAGCCAATTATCAAATTGATACACGATCATTAGTACATCAATTTGTGTATGATCATAGTATAACTATTCAATACAAGTCTGTATCCGATAACCATTTTCGTTTGTGCAAAATCAAACTGTTACCACCTGATAAAATTGGACATTTAAATACCTCAGAATTGTGCACAAACTAATATTCATTGCACCATAATTCATGCAATATGTATCACATACATAGTAATTGGCACAAAATATCAACTAAACACCCATAAATTCTGATATGGAAGCCTCCTGTATGACCAGTTACACAAGTGTATTTCTTCGAACGTGTATAGTATAGCCTTATTCACATTTACATATTTAAATATAAAAGCATGTTTTATATTAAAATGCAAGCAAAATATGTGCCTTATTGTCACCTAATATAAAATTCAAGCATGAGCATTTACATACTCTTAGCAGTTAGATATTGTTTGTGTGTATACTGAATACCACTAAGACAGATAAAACACATGTCTAATTTGTGCGAATTGATGGTTTAAAATCTGCCTACATAATAATCATACCTGGATATCGCTACAGTGAACTACAAATTTGTGTTAAGTGAGACAATTTCGTAACTCCGCTACTGGTCAGTGAAATCCAGTGTTTGCTTATAGTTGATACAGCAATAACCATTAAACACGATTACAGATGGACTCACTACCAGAACATGCATCAAGTCTCTAAACAGTCCTATCTGCTGAGATCATGATGAAGCGCTAAATTTATGACAGACTGTCTTGGCATTTCCTGTTGCCGGCATTATGCATGTATAGCTACTAATCTATGATCCGTATTGCAAGTATTACATGTTATAAATTGCTCCATAAATCACAGAAATTAACACTTCATCTGTCTGTTACTTGTAATGATAATGTGAGTGCATTAGTAATACATATGACTAGAAGCTATTTTCATTTTGCATGAATAAAACTTGTGAAATCATAAACTATAAATTCCCGTGGATTTCTAACATTCACTTTCCAACGTTAACTACTTTTTATTGCGGTGAAAACACAACAATTAAAACAATATCGATTAGAATTGTGTAGCGGTGTGTGTGCAATGATGTCCCATATACCACAAGAGCGCAGCACCAGTTAGTAGTAATGATATATACAATATGTCGACCATAATCCATCTCCCATTACTCGAGCCTTACCCTTCTTCTTTTTGGGTTTTCGTTCAGATTTAGAACGTCCAAAGTTCTGTTGTAGTTCATCGACCACTGAATACAGGCAACATGCATAGTGTGTCATCATTCAGTCAAAACGTTTAGAGTGCAGAGATGAGGTACATCATTTTTTAGTTCAGACGACTTCAAAGACTTTTAGAGAGCTTAGCTGAAGTATACATGCTGCAGTGTGGACAATCCGTCAGCAATTTTGAGAGGCTTTCTCACTTACAATTGTTTTGTATTTACTTGTACAACTTATAGGCAATACTACATTTACTTATGTATTTACCAGGCAACTTGTTAAGAGAAATGTTCTATGAATGCATAGCATGCTGACAATTAACTAATAAACAAAATATGTAACTAGAATGTAACTACAAAATATCTACTTTCAATGCACTTTAAGTTGGCATGATTAGCACTACACAGTCATTCAAATTAACATAATGAAACACTATAAAAGGTTTAATGTAAATAAATAAATTTTAAAAAGGTAAAAGTTGATATTTCAGGACCCTCTCATCACTTCATACTTACAAGCTGGGCTTTTTACTGGGGTGTCGGTATACCTGGCCGACATGGTACGTTTAAAATCTTCCGGAGGCGGCGTTGTTGGGGTCACAGGTGCCTTCGGGGTAGTCGGAGAGGTCGGTGAGGAAGGTCCTGTGAAAACATGCAACAACTAAACATGCTGAACTAAAAGTCTATGACATAACAAAACAAGTTAATAAGACAAATTAAAGATAAATCAAAAGTTTAAAAGGTTATAAATGAAGTTTAAAGCAAGGTTGATAGTAAATATGCAACGCAACTACAATCTGAAATACCTTATCTACAAACAGAAATGAATTCAAATAAAAGTATCAAATTTCATGCTTGATTTTCAGTTCTTTTATAAAGAGATTACACTGATTTACTTCCAAGGAGATAAATTAAAGCACTGACATAAAACAGTCGTATCCATTATACAGCTGTCATGAAAAGTATAAATTCCTTTTGTTTCTGAAGAATACAGGTGGTCTCATTTTGTCTTCTAAATCAAATCAAGAACTCAAAATCAAGCATGATTTTTTTCTATGAACTAAAACTGAAACCAAGAATTGTCAGCATTCAACCATCACCCATTCTGACTCTAATAGATCGCATGCAGTTCTATTTTCAATTATTGCCTGGAGGAATATTGATCGAGGGTTTATATCTTAAATTTACCATTTAAACCATCCTACAACCTGTCCACATCTATTGTAAATATTCACAAATGAGCAACAGGATTGTTTTTTTTATAAAAATATATCTATAACAATAATAATATAATTATTCTGTACAAATATTTCACAGATATCATGATGAATGTAATGTTCCACATAGGAATCTCAGAATATCCAGCAAAATGTGTACACCACATTAACAGCTTCATGTATGTCAAGCAATTTTGCAATCTCCTTCCATTTGTCATATAATTTATTTATTTATTTTAGAGCATTATTCAGCATTAGACCTTCATTTGGCATTACAAAATCATTTCAGCTGGCTATAATCGCATCATAAGATAGGCCAACCAGTTATATTAACCCGAAGAAAGCTGCTATTATCGAACATATTGGCAGTCTAGGAGGTGTACTCACTTTGGCAGGATACTGATACATCATGGCCACCTGTCTAACAAACACATCCACCCCGTAAAACCAATCCTGCTGCTTCATCGTCTAATTAACGCACAGCTACACCACACTTAACACCCTTCATCCCTATACAGCCCTTCTTAAGCTACTAACCACCGTCAACAGAAATGGGGCGATTCGTAGAACGCTGTTTAGAGCGACGTTTCGCCGGTTTGGCATAAGATGAGGATCGACCATTGCTTGATTTTTCCATAACTTCATCAATATTCGTTTCTCGGGATGTGAAGAATGCTATTAATGGGCAATATAAATAAGCCGGCTAAGCAATTTTTTTATGGTTCAACGTTATGCGTTAAAAGCTTTGTGTACGTATGCTAGCATTCCAGCCAATAATAATTTGACACCCGTACTCTGACACCCATTTGCTATATCACCATTAATCTCATAATATCAATTACCCATCAACACTAATCAATGTATTATTTTGTTAACACATTCTTCTGAATCATTCTTTTGCAAAACCACAACTGCCCTAAAACTCCTTTATACATTATACAATTCCTTCCACTTAACAATACATAAATTACAGAATTCAACAATACAAAGATATCACAGATAACAAAATGAATTTTCATCCAGTTGACACATTTTCAAATATACGGAGAAATATAAGGAAGCTCATTAAATCCTCGTCTTTGACGAAAACTTCGATATTTGTCAATCATAAACAAACCCACAATGTTATGATTTATGTGCATATTAAGTCAATTTAATCATAAAGAAGAAGAGTACCACTAGAACAATATCACAGAATACCTAAAATAAGATGGAACTCAAAGTTGTAATCATTCTGACCTCTCTGAGAACCTGCCTAATTATGAAATCCTAGATCTATTCAATTAGAAATGAAATAGCCAAGAAGTACACAAGTATAAGATGATCCTTCGTACATTTAGATCAAACAGTAGCATGTCACAACCTTCGCACGCTAACCGGTCCTGAAGCGACGACATTTGATACTGCGAAGATGAACATTAAAGCAAATCCGGGAACAAATAATTCCTGCAAAGTTAGGTTACCATGTAATGAAGACTCGTGTAAATTTCCAAGACGAAAACATCAAGAAAAGCATGCGTTGACTGACAATATATATAATATATATATATGAAACTGTAAAAACACTGTACATGCTGTGAATAACTTTGTAGATTGGCAGCGTACAAGAGGCAAGCCGATTGATTTGTGTTTGTGTATAATGTCTGGTGTCATGTGAAGTCTTTGAAAATGAACAAAAAATGGTTTCAAAGGGGACGAAGCGTGGATGAGGAAAAAGTAAAGAACCAAAATGATGAACTAGAGACATATAATAAATATTTATAATACAATTAATACAGGGGGAAAAAAGGCATATCAGAATTTGAGTAAAAGATATCAAGCAGCACCAAGAATATTACCTTTGCACAGACACTAAAATCTGGGCCAGAATTAGCCAGATAACGACCTTGTCAAATGACCTTGTCAAATGAGTTATCATAGTCCTCCAAATAATTGCCAAAATCCTCCATCATTGTAATAATTTATTCAATTAGCATTCAGGCATCCATAACAATACCAAGGAATACAATTTTAGTTAATATTAATAATATAACCTTCAATAATATTAGTTAGCTATTTTAAATATAGTACCAGAAAATATACTAATAAGTAATCACACTTTCACGACATCTATATCACATTGTAAGAGTACGTAGCATACACTCGTTAAATACACACATTAGAAGTATCGCCCCTGTACAAATAACGGCAACGGGAAAAGTTTATAAGTTAAAGTTTAGCTGAAGCTATCACTTTCAAAATACGAAGACCCACACTAGAATAAGATAGTTTGTACAGTTTGTTTATAATAATTATTTACAAGTTCACTAATGTTACTTTGCTGGGGATCAACGTGTAACATTAATAACTGAGATTTTATTCATTTTTACATGCAGCATTGTTAGAAAGAGGTTTAAACGTTGCTGCATTTGTCGACCTTCCTCTTGCACCCAAATTTGCAGAAATAATAAGATATCTTCATTAACTTCACTGCATATGTTTTACTTTCACTTGCATTCACTAGGTCGCTAGCTACCCCGAGTATCTCACGGACTTCTTATTTTTGCCATTATTCCAAGAATACTGCAGTTAACTCTGTAGCCAAATTCAATTAAATTGTAGCATATGGCCCGTGTGATTAAGCTATTATAAAACACTGAGCTAACGTCTAAGTCATATTATTATATCATCTACAATTTACAGCATGAGAGACAGAGAGAGAATCTTTTCATGTATATTGTTTAACTATATACTCAAAAGCTAACGTATCAAAAACCATTAAACCCGAATAGCTTAACATATTCAAAATACATAGCAAAGACTTTGGTATATTTGTTTATTCTAATGCTCGGTATTTCAATATGCTATTGAAGGGAACGCCGGAATTATAGCATGACAAGTTAATGTTATGTTTTAATAAATTTCAACAGTATGGAGGATTGGCATTCAGGGAGATGAGATTTCTTCTTGTGAATTTTTCTGGCCCAGTTTAAGTGAGAATACTAGTGAACATGACACCTACCTTGATATTAAGTTAGTCAGGGGGGAAGGCGAAAGAAAGGAAAGAAAACTCATCCATAAATTCACCATTTATTACCAGCAGTATTTAATGCAGCAGATGTGTTCATTTGCTGTATTAAATTTCTTTTTAAATAATGAAATTTCTACAAATCTAATCCATTCTAGATAGATGAAATGTAAGGAAATATGTACACTCCCGATTCCCACCATGGCCTCTATCACCACTAAGTAGGGATCACCGCAAAACGGACACGCCATTTTCACAGGTGATTTCAAGGACGTAGACACACCATGCTCAAACAAGCAGACATTAGGAAAGAGGGAAGACGGGTGAGTCTTTGTGAAAAGCGGGTCTACCCTAATGACGATTACATAACAAAATGAAGTTGCGTAAATCACGGAGATTGAGATGTTTACACAAAGACTGCTTTAAGACCACAAGGAGGAGGAAAGCCAGGAGTTCAGACTACGAGATAGAAATTTCAACCTACGAAAAATAATATAAAGCACTTGTCATGCAACTTTGTTGATATGAGGGTCATTGAGGGCATTTAAGAAGACGTGTAATTATAAAGATTGGTGTTAAACTGTGCCAATATCAAGCAAGATATTGTCTAACGAATTTAGCACATTTATATATTCATATATGGTTGTAATTGGTTGTTTAAATATCCGAACACTCTTTGGACTCAAATCAGCTTGATTGAAATCTTGGCTTGTACGATCCGATTAGTAGAAACAAGGTTAATAAGACATCAAACCAAACTGTTTTGGACACAGAGGGCCATTAAGCATGGGGGGCAGGTGTTTGAAAAACTCTGTCACTGCAAATCGGCATTCCTGATTACCTATTCTTGCACCTCCAGCTCTTTCCAACAGTTCTACTCTCGCGTCAATATATTGACGTGCGGGATAGGCTAAAAGGTTGAAAATTTATGCATCAAATAAAATTCGACAAGGACGTAACAAACAAAAGGTAACCATAATAAACTTCAAAACATACCGTGATGCGCACAGTAAAATGAAACAAGATTGTTCAACCAGTAGTGGTAAAATCAGCGCCAGAACACAAATAAATGACAACAAAAATAACTCAATTTTCTCCAAATAATTAAAGACTGAAATATGTGCAATAGAATCAATAGTAATGCATACAATGATAGACATGACCACAGACGAGTCAACGCACTTGACTTAGCGACAAGACACAACACAGAAAGAGACATTAGCGACAAACTCAATTTTCCGCTCATCCCACATCGCGAACAATACTACAACTGGCACACAAATAGCTGGCAAAGCTATCGACCATTTCTCCACTAGCGCTGGACAATTTTTTTGGCGACATATTGCACCAGACTTACCCTGCACTTCCACACTTTCGGCTTGTCTAACTTGCTGCATCCTCTCCTCCGTAGAAATGAGTTTTCCATCAGGAGCTGGTTCCAATTCTTCCTCTGAGGTTATTTCTGTGCAAATATTTATTAGTTATTGCTATGGGTTATCAGCATGGGAGACCTAGTTCAATTCATCACATCAGTTTTCAATATAGAGAATGCTCCATTGTATTATCGCGACATATTATCACTAGATGGCGCACTGCGCCAGTATATTCAATTGACTGCTGCTGCCATCTGTTAGTTCGCATACAATGGAGCACTATCTAAAGCTAACAGTTGATTTAATCAAGCACTTCTTTATACACAGCAAATGATTATTAAGTTAATGAATAAATTAATATATTTGTGACTTTGTCTTTGGTAACTCAAGTTAGTGCAGGACAAGATGATGTCATCACTTAACATTTAAGTATGACATAATCTATCGTCACAACTTCCAGTCACAAAGACAAAATCAGATATTTCTAATACAATAGTAGACTAGGAACAATATCATAAGTTGATCTTAAATAGACTGGCATACCATTATTGACAAGGAATGATCTACATTTCATAATATTCCTAATAGTTTATTGGCCATGTTAGGGGTAAATTGTTGAATTTTTGGTCCTATTTTAAAAAATGAACAATTTGAATTTACGTGTACCTAAATTTCAGTTAGGTTTCTTTACATCCTTAATGGAACTCCAAAGCCACATTCCAATGCATTCCTAATGTGGTTTTGTGCCTGGTACTCCGGGTAAAGTGTCTTACAAACCAATATATTTGGAATGTCAATAGTCCCTTAACCAAACATAGATCTAAACCATCATTAGAAATCAACAGTGGTTGGTTTTTGATGCAGTTTAGATTTATTATTCGGGGTAAAGACCCAATTTAATATTTGAGACATACTAATTAATCAGTGCCAAAATATCAACAATTCACCCTAGACGTTTAAAATTAACACTACATCTGATAACTTATCAAATATATCCCGTTAACGAACCTCTAGATCCAGACTTCTTCTCGATGTCATGCTTGTATCGCTCAATCTCTGCCTCGCTCATGTTATCGAAGGGGTTAGGGGTGTAGTACTGTCTGTATGCACCGACGTTAGTCTGGTGGTCTCGCATGATAATGCCCTTGGAGGCAGCTCCTACGACGATCATACTGTCTGTCGTGCCACTTACGTGACCATCCTGTGTGGAGAAAATTGAGATGTACACGTTTATTTATTGATATTTATAGACTGTAGAGCCACCCAATAAGACCCATGTAAACTTATGTCATTTGTAAAAGCTGTTACAGTCTGATAACTGCAGGCTTCAGGGATCGAAAGAAGTCAAGAACAATTGTTCAGGTTACCATAACATTTTTTTACGCGACAAATTTTTTGGTCACAACATTAGGTTACCAGTAGGTTACCAGTAGGTTACCAGTAGGTTACCACATCAATATTCATGGTAACCGGAAAGCGGGTTACTATTGTTGAACCTTGTTTCCATCCCTGCGGCTTAATCTGAAGCCTTAATTTCATATTTTTGTAAACATTTCCAAATTGTAAACCAGAGTACAGCTCACCCGATTTAATCTGGAGCCTCAAATTAATATTAGAAATAAAATTACAAACAAAACAAAGAATGAATAATCATTTTTTCCTTGCACAAAATACATGTGCTACAGATAATAATAATTTAAATCATTAATTAAAGAACTGAAAGTAACAACAACTAAGATTCTCCGAAAGTGAAGTTTTTCAAATTCAAGAAATTCAAGAACTTTCTAATAGGGAACAGTAATGACTATAGAACTTCAGCCCAAAAGGAAGAAACAATATCAGTATTCAAGATTACATCTCTTGCGAAAGACATCATATTCCTATTATCAAACCGCTGATCCTGCAAATATAATCAGTTAAGGAGAAACACTACTGACTAAACAATTCGAGCCATGACTGAATTAAACGCAAATTTATGACGGTAAACATTAGAAGGGATTCCGAGTGGTCTGATATGCGTGACGTCATCTCCTATGACCTCGCAGAACCAAAAATAGATGCAAAGTAACATGGCAGTTGGTACTAATTACTTGGTATACAAAACACGTCACTGATCACTAGCATGAGACCACATAAAACAGACTCAAGTTTAATATAAACCTGTGATGTCATATGCCTGGATTCAGTGAATGACATCACCAACAAATTACCATATTTTTTAATTTTCTTAGCAATTTTTTTCCTTTTCAAAAATATCAAGTAATAATTTTGACATAATTTTAAATTTCAAACAAACCTTGATGTGCTGGGCTTCTTCCCAGGACATGCCCTCCAAGATGCGGGACTGAGGGCCAGCTGAAATCCTCTCTTCATAATAATCCTTTCGAATCTGTAAATGACACATTTTCCGATGTCAAAACTCAAATTGCTCCACAATTTAATTCTGAGTGCGCATGATAATATTTAATAGCTATCACAAGACCTCTTGACAACTGTCACAGTTTAAAATTACGTCATCTAAAATTAATCACTTGGTTCTTAAGCCCGTCTTGGTGAAAATTTATGAGGGAGAAAGCTTGTTTGTTATTATTTTATTCGCTACAGAAGAGACGAGTGAGGCTTTTTTTCATCCAGGCACATTTTGATACATTGGTGGAAGTGTACAGAAAACTTGGACAGAATTCCCACAATTTTATGCGCACTGGCCTTAGATCTATCCAATTAACTTTGACCTAACAACTTGGAAACCAAGCTCAGAGACTTGGAAGGTAAACTCCAGATTACATCATGCGAATCCAGGACTCTCATTGGTTTAAGGACTGCTTTGGCCAATGGGAGTGCTGGGTTCACAAGACATCACCTGGAGTTTAGCTTCCAAGTCTCGGAGATTGGTTTCAAAGTCGATGAATTTCGCTGTAATAAGTTATTCTCTCAAAGCCTGTATAGCCCTGAGAACCACCCCACCATGTAGTACACTTCATGCGATTCCATTAATTACATCTAATGGGTATTCAAACTAAGAAATAATAAGACCGCATCTTAGTAGGACTTACATCTTTGTGCTTCTTCAGAAGTTCCCTAGGGTCGGCTCCTTGGGGTGCAAACTGGTTCGGGTTGGTGATTTTGAGTGGCGTGTTCTGCAAACCCTGCTCTGGGACCCACTGCAAGAAATCAATACATTTGCGACCATTAATAACAGCAAGTAGACTAACAAACTAAAGAGAATCTCTTGCATCATGTAAGTTTGTGTAAGCTGCTAAAGTACAATAGTTCGTTAGCTAGCTCAGTACAATGGCTGTATTCACTATGCCACACTTCCATTGAATAGTAATCATCGCACCAATAATAAATAAATATTTTAATTTACCATACAAAATAGCGCTAAACATTCACTGCCTTCATGTTCTACTGACGCCATACCAGAAAAACAATAGGATCTTCAGTAGCTGTTTTAAATCTGCCTCTGGTCGTCATTGCTGCTGACCACAACTGGACATCACTGCTGCAGCAGCTGATGACCACAACTAAGCTGATGGGTAATGTAGTAAGCACATGAACACAGCAAGCGTCAGCTAATAGCCCTGCTGTATTTTATATCACATGTATCGGGAGTGTTAATTAGAACTCACGGTATGCCATATACTATGTAGACATATTCGGACGATACTCCTGCAGCAAAACTAGTGCATTGTTTAAGAGATACACTGCAGTACTAATTTGCCAGTGATATACAAATGCACTCCGCCTGTGCACTGACAGAGCATTGGTTCAATCAAAAACCACATGTCCAGTATTTTGCATATGGACGTTCCTCCTGGTATATACACAGGTTTATGGCTTACGGCTTACATTGAACCGACTTATTAATTAATGATAAATGCAACGCAAGCATTAGACAATGCCAGTCCCTAAATAGGACTAAGACTATGCATATGAATAACGGCAGCTGTGTGCATTAATTACTTTCTTCCGTTCAGCCAGAGCATTTTCAAATTTAGCCAACATATAACAGCATTGCTCGGTTTTGTGCTACTTTTACAATATGTGCATTATGCAGATCCTTTCTTTTTTTTTAACTAAGGGAATATACACTATGTTTTGCTTTTAATTAATAATTCCCACTTTAACCTTCGTAACTATCTACAAATCAAACCTGCAGGATACAGAAGATCACATTTGGCATGAATTTGACATTATGATTCATATGATAATCATACTTCACTGTATGCAATTTTTCAGTCCTCAAATGCAAATATTTAATAATTAACTTTTTCTGTATCCTGTAGTTATCTCTTCACATATAAGAGACACTTAGTTTATTTCAGCAAGAGGACTTTTATTACAGATTGCATACAATGAAGCACGATTATTTTTGATTTGTACCATGCTATAACAATTATTAGACATGACCAACACACACAAAAAAAATTAATAAAAGATCATTACTGGGTATAAAATCTGCATATCAGTATTGACTTTCAAGTTATAACTCATGAAACAATATTATTTTAACTCAGTAGTAACAGTAAAAATATGCAAGTCAAAGGACTTTCTACCATCGACAAATCACACAATTAACACATTTTGACATTAATTCGAACAATTGCAAAAACAAGCTTGACTGTGATTCCATTAAATTTATCAAGCACAATTCCAGCATAGACCACATTACATATACAGTATGCAACAAAAGTGAGTACATTTCAAGTCACCAAAAGGCTGAACCATTTCACAATTTCCTTTATTTGTCATTTCAACTTCCATCTCATGGTATCAATTAAGTCTAGGCGATGTTCATATCATCAGCCCACCATTATGTAAGAAGTGCTAACATGTAAGAAATGCTTACATGTAAGAAGTTCCAACGTGTAAGAAGTTCTAACATGTAGCATGTAATTATGGAAGAAGACATGCATGTCCTTACATAAAAGTAAGTACGTGTAAAAGTTGTTTCATTTAAGAAGTTGTAATTACTGTACATTTTTGCACTCCTGACCAAAATTAATGTACTCACTTTTGTCGAATACTGTATATAACATCTTGAGACTGCCAAAAAGCACTTGATTACAGGACTACGGCTCATTTAAAAATTTGATCCCAAGGTGTCTATAATATAAGCTACCTACCTAGTCACTTACTAGCTCTAGTGTACATTGAAATACAGATATTATATATAAAGCTATGCCACCACCTTCACTATCAGTTAAGATTGACGCTTAAATCTAGGTCAGCAATTATTCTTATAAAATTTTAACGAACTGCCAGAATGGAAGCACGAATCAATTAAACACAAGGTACATTTTAATTTTAATTAAACTTTATACATGTGCATACATTAAGCTAACATTTAATTCAGAATGTTTAATTGGGAATGTTTTACTAAGGCTGCTCGGTCTAGAGTAGTGTATAAATTGATTTAATTATGCGATGTAAAAATTAAACATAAGTGAAATATATACTTCCAAAGCATTGCATCTGTAAAGCTGAGGAAATTTTACGATACATCGATAATTCTATCGGGAAATTAAGGGAATATTTAAACTCAATGGTAAAATTTGAGAAATATTTTAACTCAATGGCAAGAAAGTTAAATTTCACCCAAACATCCTCACTCATTCATTCAGTGCTTACAATATGTAAGGATAATTGACGTTCTTATGTTGCACAGTGCATTACAGAGAAAAGGTTCTTATAACTTAATATAGCAACCAAACTTGTGGTATAAAGTGATGTAAAAATATTATGCAACAAATACTTGGCGTTGTGCATCGTGCATCATTTACAACTTTACACCTTACTGAAAATACTGTACAGAGTACATAGCAAAAATACCAACAACCTGGCTGACCTAAATGACTAGTTAAAATAATACCAAAGGCACATAGCGAATTAGGTTACTATGAAAGATATAAATTTGCTACCATGCCCTGATATATTTGTTTTAAAGGTGCGGAATATCCTGTGCGTACAAGCACATTACATCTATTCTACCCTCCACTAAAATAACTCGAGATAAAATTAAATGTTTTAAAATACACATGGCAAAAAACTCAAGCCATGTAGGAGCAAAATATATGTTGTATAATAACTCAAAGGAAGTCTCAAAAGTTTAACAGTGCGAGTATTATTGGTTATATGACATGTCATGACAAGCTCAGTGGTTAGTTGCACACAATGTTGAAATTTCATCATTTCAAGCCAGTGATATACATACAAATTGTGAAGGTATTGTGTTCATGCCATAATGAATAGAATTTAGTTAAATTCTGCCGGCACTCAGCATCGCTTATATGACAGATGTGAGCTAGATATCTTGATATCACGGCCAGAAATATCTAATTCAATTCTGAACATATTTCAAGCCTTTCGGATAACAATTATAGAAACTGAGTGACAATTTCATCGAATGCTGATTCATATAATTCACACTTAAGTTCAACTAACTTGCATAACTGGAAGCAGGATCAAACATTTAATATTGTAAAAATCTGATTTCATTGCAAGAAAAGCGCCCAAAACCAAGAAGGAACACAAGCCCTCTGCTGGATACAACCAGAAGCATCGGCCCCCTAGTGGATACAAGGAGGACTAACGCACCTTAGTGACTTTCTGGGGGTTGGGAGTACCGGTCTCCTCCACTTCTTCTTTGCGGTAGGCGTTTGGAGTGTTCAACCATTCCGATCTAGAATGTTTCTTCTGGAACTCGAACTGTGCCTTCAAAGGAGAGCTGAAATAGAAGAACACGACATGTTAAGAATGTTCCTTAGTTTATTTCTAATGACCAAAGATTGCAGGTCTCGTACTTCCAAATACACGCTACCGAAGTCTTTAAATCTCACAAGATATCACAGATGTTTTCACACATTCGTTAAGTAATTATTGAGGAATAATTGAGTGAGTGAATTGACTGGTAACTCTATGATAAAACTTGATCCCCAAAAGCCATGAATCCAAAGCATAAGATCGGAGTACCAAAAGTCCCTCGTAATATCACTAAGTGCACACACAATGTAAGATACGACTTATTCTTCTTATTCACTTCAAGTCATGAAGACCAAATTACCATTAGCTTCCATTATGACAGTAAAATCTTCCAACTACACCAATAATATGCAGTGCGATGGGGATTCTGTAGGTTTGGGCAAGTAACGAGGATTTAAAGACCTTGCGTCTATTGTTAAATAGCTGGTAAACTTAGTATACCGTAGTATCGAAACAATTGAAAACAAAAATTTCTAAAAGGTTTTTATCTTTAACTTGGGATGACGTAGGTGCATACCCTAAGCCCTACTTGTCCTAAATGACAAACGCACTGTCTCAACTTTTAAATGAACATTTATATAAAGCAAATGCTATATAATTTTTTTGTTGATAACCCAAGTATGCAATGCTGCCATGGTAGATGACTATTCATACATTATACAGTAAAAATTACGGAGACTTAAGTTTTGGCTCATTAACAGCATTGACTCGTAGTTTGTTAAGACTTCACTACCACACAGTGTCATTACTACTTGGTGATTCTGCTGAAAGCATGCTATACTGTGATCTTCAACAAAAATGGTTTGGCAGAAACTGTCAATTTCAAAGCGCCTTGTTTTACGCTAGGCCAAATTCAGGAAAAGCAAGTTTGTCTATGCAACTGCAAAAGTCAAGTATATTTCAGTTCATGCTATATTAACAATGATTCAATTCCGTAAAAACTCAATCAAAATGTCAACAGCACAAAATGAACATGCACATATTCGGATAACATGGACAAGTACAAGTCTGGTAACATTAAAACTCTCAGCTCAAATAAAACAATGCGGGCAACTCCACAAGTCTATCACACCTATCAGAGTTCAATTAACGTTAGGAAAACAAAACCATAACTTCAAAAAAGCCAAATTATAATGCAGCAAACTGATGTCAATAGAAGTGTGCGCAATGTGTTTTTAGTACAATTTCTGTGGCTCAACGATCAACCAGAAATATTCAGCAGGTACAATTACATTATACATTGATGATTAATCAGTAAATTTAGGCCAATCATTTCTCTTTTAATAGGACTGCTCAGTTCTTGTGTGATGCAGTACCCTGAATAAATACAATATTTGACGTCACCAAAGCCTAATTATTGATGACGTCATCTAGTATTGTGTTTTGGTGACATCATGTATTTCCGGGTATGAGGTCACAAGAGATCTGACCAGCTATATTGTGTAATTTGGATTCTGTCATTGAAAATTAAGTTGTTTTTTTCCAGTTAATGAAACACACAGCACTGATTCAAGACATACAGTTTAGCCAAGACTAAAGAAAACACAGATTTTTAGTGGGCGATGAAAAGAAATTTGAACATTTACCCATCATCAAGAAGAAGTTGTCTGTAAACCGAATGTCACATAAAATACAAATACATGACATAAAATACAGGTACATTACATAAAATACAGGTACATTACACACAACATAAAAACGACACTCATAAGGCACCAAAGTCTTCAATTAATTAGAGCAGTATGTAAGTCTCAACTGAAATTCAGCAGAACTTCATTGCATAAAGAATAGTTCAATTTATCATGCCTAAAATACTCTTTTACAAGCTCTTGGAAATAATAGGAGTTATTCTTCACATCAATGAGTTACTAATTACAATTTTTGCCAAGACCAAGATCAGCCCTGATTTTACTGCATTCAAACCTCCGCATTACAATATCATCGTAGTACTTCCCACTAATGCAATTTTTACGCAAGGTAACTGATAAAACCAAGGAAATGAAATCTAAAGTAGCAAACTTTTTTCAAATTTAATCGAAGTACCAAACTTCCTCCAAATTTTATCAAGGTAAAGTATCAAAATAACCTAACTTTATCTCACTTAAATTGTAAAAGACTTTCTTGAGCCTTATGAGCACCGTTAACAACAACATATAATTATCAGCACAAGTATCGAATACAACTGCTACCAATGAATGTGCTCTATCATTGGGTCCTTAGGTGTGAATGCCAACGGAATAAGCCGCTTTTATTGGCTGTTGTGCTGCTTATTCCGTGGTGTAGCTGTATTCGATACATGGGCCCAATTATCATCGATGTATACAATCAGCAGCAACAGTGTACATGATGTGCAAAATTCATGAACCGAATATAAATTAACAACAAAAATAGATCCGACAAAGACATTTATAAAGGAAATATATCATTATTTAACACATTTTCTTGTAGAAACGTACCTGAATTTGTCATCGTCATACATGTAGGCAAATGAAGAGGTGGATGGAGGGATCTCTATGTCAGCGTTCGCACGATCTTTCCCTCTCTGTTCCTTCCTGATGTTTGGTTCGTGGTAGAGGTAACCAGTCCTGAATCCCTGTTAAGGTGAAAAGAGACAACAACTGCATTATGACAGATATGATAGATTGTTATTGGCTGACAGAGAAAGGTCAGTACTGACCTATTTGTCATGTCCCAACATGCATTTCAAGACCACGCTTACGTCATATGCTCTGCAATCAATTATGCAGGATACCACGGCCTTCTTGATATCACAATATGAACTTTAGTAGTGTGGCGTAGCGTGATTTTGAATGTATAAAAATTGAAGAGTTGATCGGAATCATCATTTATCGGCAATTTCATTATCTTACAGATTATTCACTTTACTAGTTTAGTGCATTAAGACTGTTAGAATTTTTGCCATCCAATATATCTTACAGTACTATAAAATTCTCATGACCTATTTTCCAACCAATCACACAATTTAGAAACACGTACACAATTGTCCAGGTTCCTCATCAGAGCTTCGAACTCGACCTCTCCCTTGCGCCATTTCTTCTTTCCGCCATCTTGGGCGTCACCACCACCTCCTTGTTGGGCTGCCTCGTACATGCGCCTCATGGTTTCATCAGAAGGAAGGTTCAGGTCTTCTTTCTTGAGATGAGCCACTCGCAGCTGCAACAGAAATATAGTAACATATATGATGATCTCAGGCGAACTGTATAAAACTAGGGAAGGGGCTTTGATGAAACATTTATCAATCCTTGCAGGTTTGTGAGTTGAACGAAATGGGAGTATTAAATTTTTAGCAATGAAGGTAGCTGTGACATTTCAAACGGCGCTGTGTCAGCCACGTCAGTAATGGTAAAGAATTATTTCAATTCTAAGTAATTTTATACGTTGAATTATGGGTATCTGGGCACAAAAAGAAGTCTGTTGCTTCTAACAGTAAGGGACAAGCTAAGCAAATTAATCTATCACTAAAACTGTTGTGACACTAAGTAGATACCCAAAACAACACCTTACATGTATTTGTAATACAGATATGACAAATTGTATGAACAATAATCATTGACAAATTGTCCTTACCTGGGCTTCGCAAGCGGCCATAACATTTTGGGCGTAATGGAAAGCCTCCTCGACACTTTCTCCACATGCGAGGATTCCGTTGTTAATTAGGAAGAGAATTTTGTTGTTAGGTCCTAGAGTGCGAGCGAGCTTGTCCTTCTCATCTTGATCTGCAAGGGATCCTTGGTAATCGAAGTATGAACAAGCTCCAACTAAAATGGCTTCTTGGGAAATTGGTAACAGGCCATTTTTCATCGATGAAACCTGAAAATAGATAAGGTATACATATTCTAGAACTGTTCATATTTTCAGCATGGGTATTACATTCAAGTAGGTTTTGTTCATCCAGCCAAGAAACTGAGGGAAAACTCTCCCTGAATCGTTTCTCCAGTCAGTATAACTTGAGTGTATGATCACAATACATTTGTACACTACAGGGTACTGCACTGCTGGCATCCTGGCGCATCTAGGAATTTCAGGTTTTCCTGACATAACTTATTTTATGTTATTGTTAATTAACCTCAATCCAAGTACTTTCCACACCCTCCACCTCCACAAACATTTCCAGTACACCACAATTGTGTGGCAGCCAAAATAGTCACATAAAACCACAGACACCAAAAACGTCCTTCGGTGTAGCATTACCTCCCCTGGAGGCCACAATCAGTGGTGATACACGTGATGCAAGTCTTAATGGCAAAGGCAAGGCAATTCAAAGTACTATAAGGAAATTCACAAAGGTCACTTACAGCGATGGCAGGTGGAGTGGTCAGATGGATGATAGCCTTGACGTCTGGACGAGCAGCATGCACAGCAGCATGCAGATTGTAGGCGTTCCTGTTGACGGGGAAAACGGTTGTTCCTTGGTCGATGACCTCGCCTTGCATGTCCACTTTCAAGAGAGAAGATGCTGTAATTTCTTGGTAGAGAAGTCCGTAAGGGGCCACCAGAAAATGCTCGTAATCTTGGTTGATTCGCACCTGAAAGACGCAATGAAATCACCAATTAGAATTAAGAATCCATATAAGAATTTCTGTCATGGTATTATCTTAATAAATGACTATTTTCTTCCATGTTTTATGATCCTGATTAGTTCAACTTTCGTTTTCATTGTACAAGTATCGAAAGAGAATTTTCATTATGAAGGAGAGCTGAAAAATTAAATGCATTGATACTTGCATTTGCTTGACAGACATATCACACTGTACCATTAATACATGCTATACTTCAGTCTTAACATTTCATTGGAGGAGTATCGAGCATCAGAGGGTTGGCAATTAAGTCTGTGAATGCAGTCTTGCTACGAGTAACTGCAAAGTCATTTGCCAAGGAGATAAAACGAACTTTCATCACAAAAATTACTAATTATCACACAAAATAATGTAGGAAATCATGAACAGGATTCCTAGTTTTCCGTGCATTTGTGAGTGCAAATAAATGACGTCAATATCAAAGATTCTGAACCATTAGCATCCCGATAAAACATAATAAATCACCAGAATTTTTGTTTCTATTGCACTGATATTTTTTCCTTTATTCATTTTTTTTGTCTGCATATTATACCATAACATTCTTCACACGAGGATATCTCTATTTGCTCAACAAAAACAATACTGATATGGTTTTATTATCATTATAAGGATTAGAGGTCAAAATCATGAGTAAACACATTCAAGAACTTAACATTGTTGATATAACAACACAGAGGTCAGTCACAGAGGTCAGTCTAAATATCTTGAACATTTGCAAAGTACAGATTGTACTGAGGGCCTTGATGGAGTTTCTGCCGAGCGCTGCGTGAATATCAAGTCTACTCAGAGCCATTCAAACGCACAACAACCATTGTCTAGTTTTTATCAAGGATACTAAGCTTTTGAGACACTGAACAATACACACAATAAATACAGTCTATCTTGAGTCATTTTCCCAAACGTTAAGTGCAATTGTTTTGGTCCCAGGCAAACTAACAGACAACTGATCATGGACATTTAATTCTTCACAATTTCGGGAAATAACTGACAAATAATTGATTAACATTCTTGGTATTATAAAAGAAAACATCTTAGATAATAGTGAACTAACAAGCCACAGAAACATAGATGTGGGTCAGATAATACATGTTAGGTCCAAGTGCATTTCGAAATAAAAATGACTCAAGTATCACAATGTTTAGACGTTCTGAGATAGATACCATCATAGATTTTTCATCACCATTTTTTTGCTTGCAACATCAAGATACTATCTCGGGCTGTTTTGTCTCATCCCACAGGCCAATTCAACCCCCATGAATCCAATTTTATAGGTCACCTTCTTTCTCAACCAATTATCTATGTCCCAAGACCACAAGCTCTTCAAGTGACACATACTGTGAAAATGTTACTGCCAGACACTGAGTACAGTTCATGGTATTTCCCAGATACCAGACTAGTTTTTCTCAACATCTTTTCGCCATTAAGGGCTGAGCAATATACTATCATGTATTCATAATGAACACATGGTGTGGTACTTTAAGCAACCACTATTTCCTTTCTTCAAATGAACACCAATAAAGGTTCAATTTGTATTTCAACAGACATAGTGACAAAATGTATATTAAACATCTTTTGAGACTAAAGGTATAAAGTTCCGAATTACTACATTTTCCCATTCTATTAAAACTGACCAAATATCTGCAGTAACTGACACCGAGGTTGTGGCCATCAATAGACTTGCGGGCATTATTAAAAAAGGCCAAGGGCGGATCCAGAACATTCTGAACAACCAGAACGATAGACATGTCCCTGATCTAAAGTTTACTGTGTCAGAATGATTGGGATCTGCCCCTTGCCGTCATTATTAACGCCCGAAAGTCTATTGATGGTGCAAAATTCACTGTCGGATCCAGTAATTTCTACAATGTATTACATCTGTGATCTTATTTGCACTAATGTAAGAAACGATGACGCATACTAAAATAAAATCGAGTGTATATAACTAAACTTTATTGATATACACATATTCATGCTTATTAAAACAATATCTTTCACAAGAAAAGTTTTCGAACTCCAAATCATAGGTTAAAAGAACACATTTCAACAGTAAATGAGATTTAAGCAATGTAATCATTTGGGTCATCTTCCCTCAGGGACACAATGCCCGGTATTACCCTCACTCCAAATGGCCTCGGTGTCAAACTAATTTGGGCAATTTACGTAATAGGTTTCTCATTACATGTGGAAACTGAACATGAAAACAAATTAAATGCCATACTTCATATGCTTTGTACTGGGGATAAATGCATTTCTCATACGGATAAATAGTGATAATTGGTCTGTACTTGGCGCTAAAATGCACTGATAGCTAAAATCTAGCTCAATGTGACAATTACTGATGTTACGAAGTTACTTTCTTGGTATACAGTAAAGTTGCTACTTGACAGCTTCCCCACACATTTCTTCAACAGTCAGTTTTTCACAATTAAAGACTAATATCAGTAGATATTGGCCTGTGATCATGGTTATACTCCACTGGACTGCCCTCCTTCCCAATACCTAAATGCTACTACTAATGCGTTATGAGTTAAGTAATATTGAGGATGGAAAATTTGCAGCATTACCTGCCAAATGGGCAAAACATTATCTTTTTTTTTTCCTTTCTTTTTTGAAGCAGTTAGGTAACTTAACACGCAATTGTGTGAATCACATCACAAAGAGCCAACTAGGGGTGTAATTATGTCAAAAAAATTAGACAGAAGGTGTCAGAAGCATGAATATTTAAGACTCGCAAAAAAATACTGGATGAATACTAATGAGCAAGCACGTCTGCAGCATGCTGCTATTCTGTCTGGCTTGTACAATAGACAACAGTATTGTTAATCAATAAATGCACACTACGTTTCACGATTATTGACGCCGCGAGTTATTTTTGGGGTTTAGGACTTCGAATATCTATTGAATAATGGATTATGATATCATTATCAATCCTATAACGAAAATTAGCGATAAATTTTTATGATGTTAAACATTGCTGTGTCTACAGATGCCATAATTTGTATTTGAGTTAGAACTAGATTTAATTGAGCATAATATTACACAATCTATCAAGACAAAGGGCTGATTGTCCTTGATTTCAGTTTTGATATAAATTCAGTGTGTTACAACGAGCAAATTCGCAAATATTTGGGAAAAACTAATAGCTACAGGCAATATAATATTTGACCTAGCAAATGAAGCATATGAAATTCATATAAATCTGAATGCTTTTATGGATGTCTGCCAATAATTCATACTTATTATGTCTTACTACCACATTGAAAGCATTAAAAGTTACTGGTTAAACAAACTTAGTGCAGTCAATGTGTTTGAACTAAAATTTGTGGGACTGCCAAAACTAGTGCATTATTACATCTATCAAACTTGAATATTTTTTCTTAACAACAGCACTATAATAGCAGAGAAGTGTACATCACATATTTACTAAGCTATGCACTTAGTTAGCTATGTCTATGTAGGAAACAAAAAGCACTTAAATCAATTATGATGGAGACTAGACATGTGAAATATTCATGAATGAGCACTGCATGAGTGTTGTTTGGGCTAGGGTTACAGTCCTTTAACGATTGACCTTTTTCGGTCCTATTCAGCCGCTGTTTATACAGTTTCGACCCTGGGAAGGTCCTTAAAGGATATGCAAATAATAGAAACAGACTTGAAAGTTCATTATCTCATTCGGTAGCACTAGCTTTTAAAGGGAGTTGACAATGCAACAGTTGAACAAACACTTGTACATGCATTGAATAACTATTGGTCATTACGCAGCGAATCACCAATTAGCAACAACAGCAGAACAATGCTAATACAATTTAAGGCCCATTATCATGTACTGGAAGTCATGAGTAAAAACAACTTCAGGAATGATGAATTTTAGATGACAGCACCCAAAACGCAATATTATGCAGTACTGTCAGTACAGCTATAATTACAGGTTCATCAGCGTTTGGTGTATCACTAAAATCTGATTTAGTATTTGGTCAAATAGTGGATTTTCACGGAAGGTTCTCTATTTCCACTAGGTGGCTAAAACAGAATACTGCAATTCTATTGGCTGAAAAAGTTCCCACCCTTGGCTGTAATTGGCCGAAGCAAAGCGCATCCTAGCAGCAGTATTTTTAGTGCATTTTAATGTATATTTGACACTTTATCATTTGGTTGATTTTTGTTATTTTTCTGAGAAAGTTATATTTATGGAATCAGTTAGTTATTACCTACTATGTCTGAAAAGCAAAATGAGTAATAAGAGGAGATGAAAGACTTATGTCCTGCTGAATTCAGGGCTGTTCAGTGAAAAGACTCCATTACAGGTTCATCAGCGTTTGGTGTATACATCACTCAAATTTGATTTAGTATTTGATCAAATTCACTACAAATATATAGTTTCCGACCTTACACTACAACAGAATCTGAACAGATCTACAGCTGTCTTTCTCTAACTCGAGCAAACTGAGACAGTGATAGAAATAACACTTGAAACTTGTTAAGTCCAAGGTTAAACTTGCATACACACAAAAGCTGACTTCTGATTTAACGAGTCACTTCTGTTTCACAAGAGGTTCTGTTCACAATGATTTAAACAGTAAATTATCCGGACTAACCACCCAGACACCATGACTAATTTTGCACTTAGCTGGGCAAACAAATAATGCATCTACAGCCCGACACACTCGAGAGTTGCATAACTGTAGCCGGTGTGTCTGCTCAAAAAGGTCGATAAACTCAAGTGGTAATTTTATCTTAATTGATTACACATGTTACAGTTACCTAAAGTATGTCAATCAATTTATCATACTTAATGAATACTGATATTCACCTCATAGTAGACAGTGGTAGACTATGGTAATATCACTCAAGACAATACTAATTTAATTGGGCAATTGTGACCGAATCCTGAGATTTAATACAGCAGAACTTTTCAATTGCAATCAATTAGGACCATTGCAAATGTGGTCTTGATATTGAGGTGGTCTTAATTTTGGAATGTGTTCTTAAAGTAGTCACACTTTTAGGTCTCAGCGAAGAGGCCTTAGAATCAAGGCGATCGTAACATTAAAGTTCAATGGTCTTTCTTGAGGTTCCACTAGTTTTGGTTGAATCTCTCACCATTCACACTTTCATAGAGCTCTTATAGTTGGATTGTAATTTCTCTATGTCAAATTTAGTGGTTGAGAAAATATCTACACAAAGATTTCTCAACACCAAGGTTGAATTGGAGACATTATTGTCACACCTTTATGTAATATGCATGAGCGTCTCATTCATATATACAATGAACTGCATGACTGAGTAGATCCATATTTCGTTCATATGTTATACACTTGCAAAGTACTTTGCCCACATCAAAATATGTATACGATTTCACGCAAACCGCATCAGATATCACACAATGTGACCTCATTTTTCTTCCTAGTGAAGTAGAACTTCAAAGTAGCGTAGTGTTGTTATATGACAAACATATATATGGCAGAAATATCTGATGTCAAAATGGAAATGACATAATCCCAAGTTATTGGGTTCCAATAGTGAACAGTATACTTTTGTGACTTTGCATTCATTTGTGCTAGAATTGCATACCAAAGACAGTACAGTGATCATGTACTGTGAGTACATCAATGCAGAATGCAGCTATTATGCCTACATGCATGGCCTTTGACCTTTTAATACAAGAACACCCTGGATCATCTGTCGTCATCATAAGTTTGACATGATTTACTTAGCATCCTAATTTGGCGAAAGTTATTATTCATCGGGATCAGGTTGCACTAGAGTTTCTCAGAAATCCCCATTTAGAAAATGATCATCAAAATACTGCTCTAACATGCTAAAGGCTTGGTATATATGACTCATCAAGGACCACCAAGACTCTACAACATCTAACACAAAATACCATACACATGCAACTCAAGTTCAGGCAAATCCACACAGCAGCTGAGGCAGATGATAATACAGGACAATTCCCTTGCCTGCAGTAACCAAGTGACCCGCAGGAAGCTGTCAAGTAGCTATAGCGGCTGCTCCTTACACATGAATACTCAATCGTGGTGCATTTGTTTCTTCAGGCAAGCTGTCTCTGTTTTAGGTCTCTCCACCACACACAGATGGTGGCGGTCTATCGAATGTACCCGGAGTACTTACGATGCCATCGAATAACAATTGCCACACCATTATGAGATATGCCATATTGGCTGTCTAGTCTCAATACCCAATGGACACTGTCAATGACTCATGCAACATTGGGCAACATTGGGCAACATCTTCCATGATGCCATCAGATTAATCATTACTATACAAGTCTTCACTTATGATTGTCCATGGTTGACTCGCATTAATCCCAAGAGGCTTGCATTTGTAGGCTACAGGCAAGTCCTAATGTCTTACAACATAATATAAGTCCTCCAACACATTAATAAGAATGTCCATTCCATGACATAATTCTAATAAATATAAACCATACATATCTACCCATAACAGATCTATTGGCTGAGCAAATAACCCCGCCACAGGACCATGCCACTCTTGGTAATACACTCAAGCAGCATTGATCCGCCTCTATCCAAGGCTCCAGGTGCATGTAGGACATATGCTAATCTCATTTGGAGCCACCAGTTAAGACGGGACCCAGCTCTGCATGCATTCATTGCCTTGCAGTTGAACTAGCCCTTTTTTCCTACTGCTAATCATGACGCCATGTAGTTTTTGTATTCTTTCAGTATACTTTCCATTGTTTTAATCTTTTATGTTTTCCGTTTCTTAACAAAAACCAATGGTCCCCTGGCATTGCATACAACGGGGAACCAGAAATAATGTAAACGAAATGATAAATACGAAGTTTTAAGAAAATAGAGTCAACTCCTTGGTAAAAAGAGTCAGATAAAAATTACATTCTTCGTATAATCCTAGTCATGTATTGTAATCTACAACATTTGTATAACCATCAGCCAAACGTACAAATCTAAGAAACTGCCAACAAGTCTATTTCTGCCTAAAGCCAATCAATATCAATATTTTTGGTCTGCCAGATTCAGTGTACCGACAGATGAAACGTCAATATCAATTCATAGCAATGTCTACCACACCAATAGATTCGACTGCGTCTAGGAAAAGGATTATTCAGTGGTGGACAGACTAACCTACTTTCTTAATATTGCCATTTACACGCCAAGTAATAGTTATATCCCTCATAGTCGGGATTTAGTAATAGTTATATTTCGAATATGAGGGGGTTAACAAACATTTTTGTTGGTTACATCCTTCTCAGAACAAAGGGAAAACTATCTTGGTGGATGGAGTAAAATATACGATTACTCTCAGAATACTAACTACTATCTTACACATGCCCGACGTCGAACTTTTGGCCAACACCTGAGTTGTGGTCTGTAATTTTGACATTCTGGGGCAGATCCATCCATTCTAAATGAACAGAATGATAGATATCACTATATTCTAAAATCTGTCAGAAGTGTTCTGGATCCGCCCCTGGACTTCTCTATAGACGTCCACAACTCTGGTGTCGGTCGCAACTTCGACGTCGGGTAATGTAACAGAATTAACTGAATTAACGTCATTAACAAAACTTGCAGTCTAAAAATTTTTAATCCATTAAAACATTTTATCAGTATTTTACTGTGAGAATATAAAAGCTGTTATCAGTTTTTTTAAAGATAACACGCATCCTTTTAAAAACTAGTATATATTTTGCATGAATAACTTATACAAATAACTCTCTAATACTAGCTGTTGATTTATAAGAGTGCAATCAACCAGAACAGCCAGTCTTTTTTATAGATATGCTTTATAGGTATCTGGCACCCATCAACTATGTTCAACTAAACAGAACCTCCTCTGCATAACAAAGCAATAATTTATGCCTCTGATTATCCGACACCAAACAAGCGAACTGAAGCATGACAAAATTTGGCCTTTTTCAATACATATATAGTGTACAATGATATATCACTGGATCGAATCAATATATTACTATGTAGCTTCAAGAAGGTCAGACAGTTCGAAATGTCACCTTCTATACCATTGTTGCTCACACATGATCTATGATCTAGTAACATCAATTGTAATTGTTCTGGAAGTGTTGCTACACAATATTTGTTGAGCATTAATTGAGAAATACACCAGAACCTTGGAACATATTGGGGACAGATTGTTAGATTCGATTGAGCACATCAAAACACCATATATCAATATCTACAGCTAAAGTTACTCGATGCAAAGAGATTTCCTAAGCATTAAGGCACAGTAAGAAGGTATGATATGATAGGAAGTAATCGTATCAGTATCTATCCACAGCTCAAGTTACTCCATACGAAAAATCTCCAATGCACAATTCTATAATACATGCTTCTCCATGACTTACTGTATAGCGAATGTATATATCTTAAGAAGAACTTATGCAATAGGATGCAAATACTTACAGTGATTAGAGAATTCATTCCACGGGACCATCCGTAGAGGTCGACCAATCGGTAAGCACTAGCGACTTTGCAACGCATGATTTTCTCTCCTTTGGAGTAATTCAGGGAGTCCACTCCACGAATATCAGCAATTGGGATGACGGTGCCACCTGCTGCAAAAAACAAAATAGGATAAGGATCAATTAAACATTTCTAAATCAAAAGAATATGCTGATGGGTTTTCATCGTTCCTATTGATCTTTGTTTTATCAGAATTGACTGATGTTTACAGAAAACGACCCATGAATGTGAAATCGCAAGTTTCAATCAATCAATTTCTACCCAGAATGCCCCCCGGCTAGCCACATTTGTAGGTTGATTTTTCGATTCTCAGGTGAAATTTAGTACAATTATTGCGGGAAACCGACCAAGATTCATCTTTATTTTCCCATCCTAAGTTTATACCATTTGAGGAAGTTGTGATCTTAAATATTCAAGTCATGCAAGGAGATGATCAGTGCATCTTAAGATCTAGTAATTAAAGTTCCTTTAATTGTCTCTTACTTATTTTCATGACCGATGCCATTTTCCTTACATAAACCCTAACTTCTGGATAACCGCATCCTTATAACAGCACGCTGCCTTCGAAGGTATTATCCTAAACTTTGCAGGGTTCATACATTTAATAACAATAGCGCATTTGTGAGCTATGAATATATAATTTTTGGTGTTTACTTAATATGAGCAAATTTGAAATTCAATAGCACATCATCAATTTTTGACACATTGTTGTAACATGATTTCTCGAGCCTATTGCCATAACTATTGATTTGAATTTCGATCACTGTGCTGAAATTATAAATAGGAAATCTAGGCATCCGGAATATCTCATTATGATTACAGCGATTACAATAGGCCTCAGGCTTTCTCATTTTTCAGTTTAAAAAAATTGTGGATAGTCACAATGCTATGACTTCTTTCATGACATTTCATACAAATGCAACTTCTACGCACAAAATAAAACAATGTCACACAGCTGATAAATTCTGTAAATTTCTCCCAGCTATTATATTACAAGTCAAAAGAAGATATTTACATAATTCATCAATGAAAATATATTGTCTTAAAAGTTCTGTATGATGAATTAATAACTCCCAAAATATCAACAACAATATTTTGAGGTTATTCAAACAAAAATAATTTCCAAATCGGACCTAAATTGTACAAAACTTTCGGACATAAAATTGTGTTAGATCTTGGGATATATATACATTGGAAAAACGCACAAAATTTCACCAAAATGTAGGAGTTAGAAAATATCCAAAAATTAAAATTGTCTATTCGACATCAAAAACATGATCTAGCAGTAACGTCACATAAGACAATATACCGATTTTTGAATGACAAAATATTGAAAGCTTTGTCACAACTTCACAGATTTCAGCAAATTCGAGTCATACAACCACCTTGCTAGGTTATGTTCACATTAACATATATACAAGTTCAAACTATGCATAATGCTTTACAAAAATGGCAATGTCGGTGTACAACAGGGGGATGCAATTTAACACCTTACTTTTCTAAGGACGGGTGTTTGTGTTAAGATAAACAAATGAACTTATTACAAAGAAACTCTTGAACTGAAATGGTTGATAACACGATCATGCAAAACAAACCTTGAGCATTTTTGATTCCCATTCCTGAAATAATTCTCGACCTTGTTATATCTTGATAGTTTTAAATTTGTCTAGAGTTTTTGTACCCCAATCATACTAATGCAATCACTTGGGGATTATTTTCCAAGACAGTCGAAATAATAGTCAATATACTACCAAAACAGCAATGTAAGCGAGAACAAATATAACTTAATTATTCTACACTGATCACTGAAATAAATTTGGATAACATAATCATATTTTACAAAGCAACCGTCAAATGAAAATGCCTACCAAAAGCAAGTTGCAACCACATAGAAATGATCTAGTGTTCAGGCATACTTTAGGCATCATCTAGTTAAGAATTAAGTTAAACCAATTACCACTTGAGAGTCCGCCAGACTGGTTGAATCGGTAGTTAGGCAGGACGAGGTTGCTGATCTGCTGGAGCGCCAACAAAGAGGCAGGATGAGATCCTGACATCAACTGTTCGTTGACGATCTGTTCCAGTTCTTCTTTGAATGCTTGACTCCTCATGATCATCGAAACTCTCTTACGCGACTCCATCTGTTTTACATCTTCCTTCACTTCCGCCGGCCGTCGCATTTGCCGGATATATTCTGGATCTTCAGGGTCTGAAGGACAAGTTTAATTCAATTAGCCATTTCATACATGTGTCTGGGATTTGCCATCATATTCATTTTAGCAATGGGCTGGAAAGTGCCAACAGAGGTCACTGTCAATGCAGCAGAAAAGAATTGTTTAATGACGTCATCAGCCAAATATTGCTACAGTGGTAGCGCCCTCTGTAGGCTGTTACTTTTTCTCCCAATTTGATACATTATTCGTGTCTAGGATTTGCCATCACTCTCTTCCCATTATAAAAAGCATCATTATTTTCAAACTTTAAAATTCAAATTGCAGCAATATCTATACGACAGACTGATAATACCTAAGAATGGCGTAGTTAATTGCTATTTTAAAGATTAACCTTACCACAATCGTAATTTCAAATTTTGTTTCAAACTGATAATTATACTCTAGATAGTCAAATGGATGCACAAATCAAATTGATGTCCTACTTAATTTCCACCACTTCATGTATAGTCTTATTTAGACAAAAGTCATTGAAAATAACGACTTTGGTTATTTCTACCCATCTCCACAATGCAATTGATCATTTAATGATAAATCCAGATATCAGTCATGCTATTAACAGCGGAAATTAACTTACTTATGGTGTCGATGTATTTCTGGCCATCGGCTGGCCCATTTGTCTCCGCCATGCTGCACCCTAACCCCTAGCGCCACCTGCAAAAATAAAAGATTTTATTAGTAATTATATCAATATTGAACATCTTAATTACTCACTGGAATCAGTCATTATTCGTGCATGATGTATTTGTGGAATCATACATCATATCACAATGCTTGTAACGAGAACGGTATTTACACCACATACGCATACCACGTGGAATTCAATTGCAATTGTCAGTCTATGAATAGCTGCAGTCTGCAATCGGCACACTGAATAATCAGTGAATATACAAGCTATATTCATTTAGTCTTGCAGTTAATATGATCACAAATGTTAAGAGAATCTATATTTTACATTGTCCGTTTCCACAGATAATATGTGCAAAAACCTGATATGTAATTCCCATGAGAATATAAACTCTGCTATACGACGAATCGCATAGTGACATGAGAACCAGAAACTATTTGGCTAAAGATATTTGTAAACTGTACATATGATACTCCGTAACGGCTGTAAAAAACTGCGAGGTTACATGCCGCATTTGAATGCACTATAATGACAATTGCACGTGATATATCTAAGTTGTCGTTAAATCACACTGTGAATGGGAAGGGAATTTTCTTCACCTGCAATGTTGACTAGGCTATCTAAACCATAAAGAGTTGTGAAGTACGGACCTATCATGCTATTTGATGTGACAACTGAAGTGGTCTTTTACTTGTCCCAGCACAAAACATTCACAAAGAGTGCCTGGGCAAACTTAGGACCTCAGCCACAAGTTTGACCGAGGACCTTTAGAGGAACTGGCTAAATGGTATTTTAACCACCAGTCCACCTAGTCAAGTGTCAGACATCAGTCAAACTATGGTGGCACTATTATGGTCAAACACATTCCTAGTGTTGCAGTGCTCACTCTGGTGCACCTCTTGCGCATATTTATGAACCCCCACCACTCGAACTAGCAAGATCACGTCTCGGTAACATCTCACGTTTATCAACAGACTGGTCTAAAGGACCCTCTTGGCCATCTTGGTTTCACTTAAGACCATGGACGTCCATGCTCAGCCCATTCTCCCTCTTGCCACATGCTCTATTCCTACAGGCCAAGAGGCTAGGTCAACAAACGGAGCACATTGCTTTGTTGAGGGTGGTCATTCGGTACGACGTTGCTCTATTCGTAGTCACAATCCTCTTTCATGCTATCTCATGCTGCCACAAATGGCCACTCAGCACTAGACATGACATGTAGAGCAAGTATTTAATGACATACAGAGCAAGTAGAGCATTCACTACTGACACGCATGCAAAGCATTGAGTTGCCTGAAATTCAAATTCAATCTTCATGCTTTATTGGATTCAATTTGAGAATTATTCAGCTGAATATCGAACACTGGACTTAACGTGGAAAGCAAAAGAGCTTGTCCATGGACGGCAATATGACTTATATCGCTAGTGTAATGTATTAAAACAATTTCATGACATGAAAGGAGGCAAAGTGTTCTTAGGAATTACGAAGCAAATTCTGGCATATAATGCAAGCAGCTACTGAGCTGGCTCTGCAACTTCACGAAGTGATGATACCAAATTCCCACACCAAGAATAAACCAAATGGTAAATACAGCCACTATCACACACACTAACATTCATCCAAGGCTCACAGAAAGCCCCCGACAGAAATCTTAGGGTTAACCTGGTGAGTGCAGCATAATGGCATCATTTGCTGCTGCTGCTGCTGCAGGTAAATGTCATGTAGCATAACTGACCTTGTCTGAGTAGCTGCAGCAAACATCATTGGCAAGTACATGAACGATTAGCATAAATTTCACAATTTCGTGACGTGCTGCTTATGAGTACTGAAGATCTGGCCGGTTGTTATGATCTCGTGAAATTCATGGTAATTTTGAACAAAACTATTGTTTTGTCGATTCTGATAATGACTGAAGTACAAGACATAGACTTGTGCGTGTTCATATCAACAAAGACTTCTGACTAAGCCACGTGTAAATAGAGCCAAATGGCAAGAAATCAAGACTAATTCTGTATATTTCAGTAGATTTGTTGCAATATTTTAACACCATCTCGTCTATCAAATATGATTGGTATACAGTGAATACTTTCTTTCAATAAACCTCAGGAAAACAGGCCTATATAATCACAAAGGAAACTTAGTACACAAAGGTGAAAAGGTTAGCTACAAATAAATCCCACCTTCAACAGCTACAGTGCCAACTTTGATAAGAGTATATAACTAACCACAGTAATCCAAAATGACTATTGAAAACAAATCACGTCACCAAGAGCTTAATAGTTGTGACATTAAGCACAAGTGTAGACCAGCCATTTAGTCTATTTTAAGGTATACAAAGTCTGAACGATAAGAAGAGGGGCTGAATACCTGGGGATAAACAACCACACCCTGGCTCACTCCCAGTTAACCCCAGTGTTTGGCTGCTCTTCGGTTACCTTGGCAACTTTTTGTGCCTCAATTTGATACCAGGAAAATATCTCGACTGTCAACAGGTTTACCCCAATATTTCCGGAGGTATTGCGTCAAAAAAGGTAGTGTTAAAAATACACTGAAAAACAAAAGACAGTGACATAAATCTGTGAAGGTGGTATCGAGTTAATTGCAGTCATTTCTAGTTTAGATGGGCTATGCTGGTTAAATATACCTAATAGTACAGTCCCAGCAAAACAAAATAAGTGAACACATACAAGTTATGTAATCACTAATTGCCTTAATCTGACTGTCCAGATATAGTGCAAAATGGTGCCTTCAAGACTAAAAGATCAACTGTAAAAAGTTCAACGATAGTCCACATATCTAATCAGTAACAGTTTGTATCATCCATCAAATAAATGCTTACATGTATGAAAGCATACCTAGTTTTAGAAATATCCCAAACATTGCATTGAAACAAGCAAATCAAGTAACCACAAGCAAGCAAATGAGGTAACTATTACTGTTACTGTAGCATCACATTATCACATACTATTCAATAAGCAAACTTCGTAGAGTCCAGTGAATTCACAATCGACCAATTTTAACCATACAATCCGTCAATTAGTATGAATACGCTCACAAATACATGCAAGAATACACATGAAGTTCACATACTTGCTATGAACGTTGTGCGCAACTCAATAATAGCCAGGTAATCCAAAATCCTCATGAAATTAATTTAACTATCCACTTCAGTCACAAACAGTTATCTTGCACTCTACTGACTCCACTAACCCAAGCACACTATTATATTCAAGTATATGTCACAGAGAGAGGCCTGAAATGTGGCCAACATCTATGGTATATTTGACCTAAAGCTATTGGCCTGTTTTGACAGGCTAGCTCACTTATGTATTGAGATATATGCTGGGAGCAATACACACACATGTACACGGTTCATCAATAATCTTTGTAAAGTAGGGTGGCTATACTAACTATATAATAATATTTTGTTGATAATAATACACATGCAACATGTGGTGCAAAGATTTAAAGTAGCACATCATAAATCAAATGCACAAATATTTGTAAATGTAGACTAAAAAATGGTGATGTACATCTGTGAAAAGATTGCATGAACCATCGATCCAAATGCCTGACTTTATGGCATATAATTTGCTTTTGAAAACATTAAAGCCAGATACTCCCTTACAATTATTCAAGGCACCGAGTCATTATTCACTTAATTTCAATGTGCAACGAGCCATTATTAATCAGGACTTCTTACTTAGATTTTTTACTGTATTCACTCTCTAATTTTTAACAATTTAATTCTCACTCGACTTAAATGCAACAAATGAAGAATATCAGTTGGAAATAGCACAATTAAAACAAAATAATAGACAATTAATGGATGATGCTAGATTTATAGAATTACCTGCAGAATTTGTCTTGATCTTCACACTGTAATTTTAGCAATAAACAGCTAAACAAGCTAGGACTGGAGGATTGGGCATATCTAATAGAGACACTTGAGTCACAGAATAGACACTGAGTGAACTATGGTCTTTGGATTGCACTGTGCAGTCAGCTATCTACTCCCATCAGTTACGGCTGCTGCTGCTGCTGCTGTTGAGGCAGAGCTACCGAATTCCATGATGCTTAGCAGTGACACAAAAATTCTGGATTCAGGTCAGGCTGCATTCTCACACATTCGTGATCCAGCCCCACCCCCTTTTCACTACTCAACCTCAATGATCCTCAAGCAAGGAGTAGACAACATACACTTACATACAGAAAAACCTAGAATTAAGGTCAATTCAGCGCTTCTTAAAACCACCATACTAAAAACTATACTCTAGCCATGATGTTACTTTGATACCATTCATGACCATCTCACCATTTGAGCCACTAATAAATTTTGTTGAAAAATATGCCTGCAATGTTCCATTATTAAATCTTAAATGGCGTGTCTCTTACCCACTATAGAATCATACACGTAAAAGAGTTATTTTACAATCTAGCCTGCCTGCATTCTACTAATTAGAATCTCAAGATTCAGACCATACCTTTATTCTTATTTCATCATTAAGACCTTTCTCTTGGTCCCAGCACTATGATGACAATTTGACCATACTAAAGACTATATATATTTAAGACTATACGACCGTTTCAATATTGGATTTTCACGGAAAGTTTCCTGAAATTTCCACCAGGTGGCTACGACAGAACACTGCAATTCTATTGGCTGGAAAAGTTCCCGCCCTTCACTGTGATTGGCTGAAGCCAAGTGCATCCAAGCAGCAGTATTTTTAGTGCATTTTAATGTATATTTGACATCTTATCTTTCAACTGATATCTGTTATTTCCCTGAGAAAGTTGTATTTATTCAATAGGTTAGTTATGATCTTTTATGTCTGAAAAGCAAAATGAGTAATAAGAGGAGAATAAAGACTTATGTCTTGTTGAATTCAGGGCTGTTTTCCCAAATGACGATCTCCATTGTAGGTTTCACTGTATATCAGCATCGTGCAGCATGTATGTGTTGCTTATAAAGGTCAACCCTGTTTTATATAAATACCCCCAGGGCACACCTTAAAAGGCATACAAATGCTGTAGCTTCTCAAGGGCACTTTAAATGTCCAAGAACATTTTACCTTACCATGACAAAGCTCTGGTAAAAAGGACATTTTGAAGAAAATGCGAAATAATGCAAGTTGCATTTTACTCCCAAGATTGGGAGTGCTAAAATACTGGAGTATATGCCTAGCTAACATTATACTTTTTTAAATAAATAATATCACTCTTTACACAGGATTATATTCAGGATCTGAATTCAAAACTGGTCATAAATATAAATGTTAAATATCCTGTTCCATTTTTAGTCCATTTCCATTGATTTAATTCATAGATTTAATTCATATGGATCAATAAAACTACTACTACTGCAACATTTGAAAATCTACTTACAATTTCATAAACTATAGATAGATGCATGTACATGTGAATGGCATTATCATTTGCTTCATAAATTACCACACTGACTAATCACTACAAATTATACGGTAAAATTGTCAATATATACATTTCTAGTATTAATGAATACGAAAAATAGATACATTTTCTGTCTCAGGGTGACCTTATTGAAGAATCCCCACTGTATATCCACAAATAGCCTCAGACCCTAAAAGCACCACCTCACTTGTTATGTCATGCATGCGAACTATCAAGCTCATCATCTGATAGTCATCACACCGTGCCCTTCGGTCACCTTCTGAAACACTCTGAAGGTCATTACAATAACTATACACTGTGCTATGCGAGAGAAATACCCTGAAGTTTCAATGCATTTTCGCATAACATATATATATACACCCATATTGTGTGCATTTTTCGCTGGTAGTTAGTATATCTACACTGCGTATATTATAAGTAATGCTGTCATTGAACTTAAAATGTATTTATATGTACTCATATGTTCACTATCAATCATTCAAATATGACTCACACTTACTGTATTCCCTTTCAACCACATTCTTGCCAAATATATCCAATTTGAACATTTTCATACATGTTTAAAATGTCGAACCTTACCCACATCATGAATACCAAAGGGTGACATGTCGGCCAGGCTATGTTGCCCTATATATATATATATATATATATATATATATATATATATATATATGTATATTGATGTACATGGGTAAATATATCTGAGAACAGTTACATTTTAAAATATTAGGCTGAAAATATAGTATGATTTATCACTGCAATAACAGCATATTAGTTTACTTGTTTCCATTAAATTGTCAAGCTCTATAGATAACGAGTCTTGATGGTATCTATTCATGAAAATTATGGCAGTAATTGATCTACAAGCTGAATAATAGAACACTGACCGACTGAGACCGGAACACCAACCAAGTCAACACCTAATATAATTTCCTTGCCTTAGGCATATAAAGTAACTTATGAATATCTGTAGACACTCATACTGTATGATAAATGCAATTATATCCATTTTGCACACCTACTGAAATTTTAAGTGTCAAAACAATTCCTCAGAATTATCATTTGATCATTAAGATTCACGCTTTTTACCTCATAAAAAGACTGAACATATGACAATGAATACATCTAGCAGACTAGTTAAACACATCCCACAAAATCACACCACTCAAATTTCAGGATGTAGGAGCGACTTTTAAATAAGCTGTAATTTCAAAACACATTTCTACTTCAGGAGGCCTGATTTTTTTACAAGTGGGCAATTTTGCTTTACATACATCCTTACATACATATATATATATATATATATATACATCACGTGGTTCTGCTGCTATATGAATAGCAGCCAGCTTTAGAAAGTTAAACACAGTTCAGAGTGTTTTTAGAAAAAGGAATTTCATTTCACAGTGTACTTGGGTCTCCCATCTAAGTGGGGGTGTAGCAAAAACTAGGTCATGAATATGTCATTGCACTTTTTGAACAAGTTCACTGTAAGCACCAAACAAATAAATATCTTATCCTGTCTATGTTTTCTAACGCTATCACAATTGTCCCTATTCAGTTTTTACTTCTCACTTTATTTACTCGAAAGATGGCATAATCCTACGTACAAGTAGTCAAATACATACGAAAATACTGTTCAGAATGCCATGACATAATGCCAACACTGTTGAACCATGTTATTGAAGCATTTTTGCAATGTCAACCATGGGATTTTTATATTGTAGGTCACAAAAACTGGAATAAAAGCAACAGGTCATACATATTTATGCGGACTCGAGCCAACTTAGAATTTCAGTCATACTCTTAGAAACCCCCTTTTAAACAAATAAGAACCCTTTACACAAATGTTATAGAAAAGTAAGATAGTTCAACATGAAGCTCTACATGTATAAACTTTATACTAAAGCGATGAGGTCACAGAAGTTCTAGAGCATTGCAAAAATTGCGAACACTACACAATAGAGACTTCATATATAAAATCTATATATAAATAAATGACCTACTAAGATAGAAAGATTGTGATCGGTAAACCATGTATACTCGAAACGGAGTTTTACTATCGCCATCTAACTTAAATAGACTTTAGTTAATTAACTGATAATTTTATCTTTCAAAGCTTCGGTAACTTTCTAGATTTTAATCATTTACCTGTACTACAAAATACAGGTACATCTTGATTGTTTATCAGCCAATACTTAACACAAAATACATACTAAAATAATGAAGCAATTAGCAAAATAAAAGAGTTAAAATCATTAGGTTTACATTTTACATGGACGCTGAACAGAATTCCAACCAATTTTGTTGTTTCTGTTATAAATTATGGTTCATTTGAACGATTGGAAACGACAATTACGATCAACGTAATGCACCATATAGGCCTACATCAGATGATAACTGATATTAACTCCTATAGGGCCATTTTGTAAAATACTTGGCTGATTAAACCAATTCATCACCCGTACATTATACGGCACCAATCAATACCCTGGAGTCTGCGATACCATAACCCTAAATACCGCTTGAAATATTGATGACGGCAGACGCTGGCATGAGAATGGGATGGACAATGGCTTTGTTATGCATTGCACCTAAGGGCAGGCATTTATTTGCTGTGGGTCAATACTATGGCTCCAGCAATCCTACTATGAGAAGAAGGCTATGGCTAATGTCTACTGGCCTCCTCTGATGTTTGTAGGGCATTGTAGGTCATTGGTGATGCTTAGAAGTAGATCATCCCATGCAAGCATCCATCCCATGGAGCAATTATAGGGTTGCTGAGGTTGGCAGATAATCTAATGAGCGTCATTATAAAGTAAAATGATTCATGTTATATTATGGTAATGGATGATCAGTGTTGTCCTAATATGGATGAACATGGCATAGTGCATAGATCTACATCCCCTGACATTGTATTTATGGACCTCATTCTTTATCACTCACTCAATTGTAATTTACCCCACATTTTGCAACAGATTCATTAGATTAATTTGTAGCTCTATTCATTTCTGATGATCAATTAACTTAGCACCAAGGGTGGTCTCAATAATAAAGCTTCTTGCACTATCTAATTATAGACACCATTCTATGAAGAGTGCATATATATAAAGTTGTGACTAACATCTAATAAGATAAGATAATGATAGTATGAACATGAAAATGACTAGCACATCATTACACCATCATTGATAAATCTACACTATCTGTGATTATACGAATGCACAAATTTTTAAATGATATCAAAATTATTAGTAAATGGATTGATTGTATCCAATAACATAGATACTGTACTGTCACGTTACCACAGAGTAGAGGAAATTTTCATTTCTATATGGTTTCAATTCTGAAACTGTTTTGTGCTGTACAGCTGTATCTAGTTTCAGGACCCCAAAATAGAAGTCTATTAAAATCTAAATTGGTCTTAATGTTGGGAGTCTGCAATTTCAGGGCTCCATCTCATATTGTTGTAATATTTCTCATCATCTCTGCATGCTAAATGATATTTGATTTCTCAAAATCCTTTGTGTTGTAATCTTCCAGTCTCCTAGGTCCTTATCAACACATCAAATGAGTCAGTTTTCCCAACATCATAAACAAGAGCATCACACGTTGATATTTATGAGAAACCACAAAAAAAGCTGTAATGCATGCTACAAGCATGGAGTCTCTGGTGACTCCATGCTACAAGTTACTCATAAAACTCACATGTTATGATTCACAGTCCAAAGATCTGCGCTGCCCACAAATAGCTCACCCAGACAGCAACAATTTCTCTTTTTGGGAGCTATTTAGCAAAGCCCCATGGGTTGAAAACTTAAAATATGAAAACTGAAAAGAACAGCTCTACATGTCATGTGCAAAATGTGCAAAAAGTCAAGACCTCAATAGCTTCGCTATGTGCCCTTTGGTACTTTCAACAGTACAGCGCTGAGCTTAAGTTATGAAAGAAACTCCTTTCTGTGCCAGTTACACTTGGAAAGGCGTTAAAGCCCAAAACAAGATGAGTAATCAAAACCAGTTGCATCTGACCTTAGTCCAAGATCTGACTTAAATGTATCGACTTTAACCCCATCTACATGTTTACAACATAGGGATTTATTTGTCTCACACCTGCTTTATTTCTGTATTCTGACATTATCTTGTGTAAAAATACAAATATACTGATGAATTCAATCATCATCTTCCTCTTATTTTCCTCTAAGTGAGCCCACATTTCTCCTAATTGCTATGTTGCATGCTACTTAGCCATCAGTGCAACCAATCTGTCAATCAAAACCCAGTTATGTTGAGAACACAATCAGAACACTAGAACAAAGCGGGTTACCATGGCAACAGAAAGCTAATTATTCCATTGACCGCTCAGTCCTCCACAGATAAACAAAGCAACCTGATCTGAGTCAGGTGTTCTGGCGCCAGTCAACAGTTAGTCTGGTCTACTAGTCAATTGATTGATGCCTAGAGCCGTTAACTGACTAGCCAGATGAGTGACCATCTCAATGCTTGACCACTGAATGCTTGACCAGTGGTCAAGAGGGCAAGGGGGTGTGTCCAGAGGGCAGAGAAACACAGATAGGGGTATGACCAAGACCCTACAACAAGATACCATCTTATCAATAATGCTATGAATGTAATGTATGTGGCCATTAGGTTAAGGTTTGATGAAGTCAGTACATGTATATTAAATACTGTTAACATCATGGCACGGCTATCAGATATATCCTCGGCTATATCAACAAGTCAGGATTCTAAATCAATACTAATAGTCTAATACTTATAAATTTTGGAAAGTTCAGACATATGCAATAGTGACCATCTCAATAACATATTACTAATTAAGCTACTCTGCATAAAAGGCCACAAGACTACCTCGTCTTCTGTCAGTGGAGTCTGACATAGTTAACTTCGAACAACTCCTCAGCCTACAAATAGAAACTTTCCTTACTAATGTAATATTCCAAAAATGCAAGTATCTCTATTTTGTTGTAATTATTTTGATGTATACACTTGGTAACAAATGGTTATCTCAATAGATATCACAAATATTTCATGAATGAACTTGTCTTTACTACATTTGGATTATGACTTGCACAGTAGAAGTTAGTCAAGTTACACTGCATAGCAGATCGTGTTGCACATTGTATTTGATACCAAGGAAAGGCTTACAAATAGGTCAGGAGTAGAGAGCCCCACTTATGAGCAGAGAGCCCTATTTATTCAATAAACACTTTTGGGTCACTGACTCAACCGAATTTTCTATGAAGCTATAAAATTGCTCAGACTGCCATGTCCACTTTAAATCAAAATTTTCACTTGTACGGAAGTATTCACAAGTGATATTTTTTGGAGATCAGATATTGAAGCAATACAAGTTCAAAACTCACGTCTTTGGTTGGTGTTTTGTGCCGGTTATTTCAGATGAAACTTTAACTACATTTTTCACACAATTTAGTGAATTTACAGCCATGTGAAGAAGCAGAAGGTGTAAAATGAAATGTGATCCACTATTTTACTGACGAGATGACAGTTGTCATACCTCAACAATAAATGACAGAGTCTTAATGATCTAGCATATATAATACAGCAAAGCTTTCTTTTATAAATACAACATTACATTGAAAATTTGAATTCATCTAATCATTGCATCACTAATATTTCACCAATTATCAAATTTAGAAAATGTGTAATGTGTCAAATTCGATAACAATTGATTTCAGGATACGGTTCAGTGTGCACGGATTTCACAAAACCACCACGCACTGCTTATCACACAATGCAGGGGGGGGGGGGGGTCTATAAATCATCATAATTGTAGTTAAGGGCACTTTACTAGAGAGAGCTAGACGGCATAACAAAGATAGCCACCTGGTCAAATAACATCCCATGATGGGCCACCTCAGTTGCATCAGTAGCAACAACACCTGCCTCTCACCTTAATTACAGGTAACTGTTGCACGTAATTATTCTCGTAATGCCGATAACACTAACATAACTGGGTCAAACCTATGCTTGACCTTAGAGGACCAGGTCAAATGAACCGCTAGGCATCAGTCATGTAAGATCAAATATTTAAGAATGCAAAATCAGAGCAGAGTGCAAACTTTTTCGACAACCAAATTCATCTAACAAATTCACATATCACAATAGTTTTTGGCGTAATGGTTATTTCCCGGAGGTTGACAGTACTATTAAACATAGCATATAATAGGAAGCAGTACGCTATTTATAGAGCACAATACATTAATCAAATACATTGAGTTCACTGACACAATGAACAAATTATGGTCATGAAAAACAATGCACATTTCCTCAATTTCACAGCACATTTGGTTTTTATTGATTGTTTCAACAAATCGAAATTGATACTGCCACACCCACTGACATTCTATTTATAGCACACTGATACAACAACCTCAAACACCAAAAAACACTGTAAGTACTATCCTTTTCTTGAGATCATTCAATGAAATGAAACAGACCAGAGATACCGTTAAGTTTTTGACCTAAGTTCACCAAATCTGTCCTTGTTTTTCGTTGCAGAGACATCGTAATATTTTTTTTGGAAATTTGTAGCAATACACATCATCAGGTGCTGAGCATTTATAGCCTGTTCTATAAAAATATAATATATTATACAGACCTAAGAAAATGAGAAACGTAACACAGCAGTAACCCATATACGATAACATTACTCCGCATTACACATACATTCTCTGGAGCATTCACACAACACTCTGGCATGGTGGAAAGTTTGCTCAGGGCTATTCATTATGTAGATAGTATGCAACAATATGTGGACCTAAGGCAAGCTTACTACCAGTATATATATGCAGAATTTGTAACATGCTTAATACAATGGTCAATGATCCAGTTCACACACATTTTGAATCGCAAAATTGCAGCTCTAGAGATAATGGCACATTTTCGCAAACACATTCTTGGATCGCCCACACCATCAATTTAAATTCATGGTTCACTAAGATAAATATACTATATATAGAGTGCTGAACTAGAAAAACTATGAGCACCATACTAAACAAACTGCAATGCATAAACGCTAAGTGCTAACCCATGAAAAAGATAAACCTGACATTCAATTTATTTTTAATATAAGAGATATGCCATGATATGCCATAAACAAATACAAACACTGTATATTTGCTAATCCTGATAATTTGAGAAGACTAACACATGGGAACACACACATTGTCCATACCTTACTCAGCAGAGTTATAATGAAATTTATGACAAAAATATCATAGGAATCTGTACGTTTCTTTCATAGACTCATGTCCCATAATATTCTTGACAATAACAGGACACACAAAAAGTCTCAGTGTAAACACAAGAGCCAGGTACACTGACAAGGTAGGGGGGTTTCCCAAAGTCACTTTGGCTAAATGCCAGAAAAAGTTGACACAATAGAGCGTTAGAGAGTCACTGCAAACATAATCTATCACTTTCTACAGGTCAGTGTGCCTCAGGGCATACCTGTAGAAGTATATTGACTTTCTGAAGAATATCACTAAATGTTAATGCTGATGTCTGCAACAGAGATTGCAACTGGATTCATATCAATGGTTTGCAGTCAGCAAAATCATTCAACAAATTGACTACAGTGATATCTTAATCATTAAATTATCAGGAACCACCACATACCAATTGGTCCAAACTTCAAAGCCAAACTAACAATTACTGATGCCACACAAATGAGCTTATCAACAACACAAATAAATTTTATAACGGGCTGAAACTTATCGTGTACCATTAACGCATACAACGTACACTGATAATACTAATAAATCAAGTGAGTAATAAACACTGATCAAATATGTAATTAATAGTCAATTGTGTTGTCGAATATGACCTTGCTGTGCACATAACTCGAATAGTATACCAATACAACTCTGACCAGAAAGCTAGAGCTCTTTATATTATATATATATATCTATGTGTCCAATGCCATCAAGTCTATACACAGTCTGAAATCGCCCACACGAAACATAGTTCCACAATACCATCATGCTCAACATTGCAGCGATGTTTACTCAAAAAATATATGAGTAAAACAACGGCAAATATCATAGGTCTAACTTTATGAACATTGCACAGTCTGATGAAAACATGTCCCAGGGCTCTATCAATGTAGCAGTGAGATTAAAAGATCAAAGGATTCTGAGTCTATCCAGATTTTTGCAATATAGTCTAGCATACCGTAAAATCCATTCATTATGCTGATAACATTGGCAGAACAATGCAATAATTAATACAGATCAATGTATTGAAAGTTTGGCACACACAGACTTATCTTGTGATATTTAAAGTATAATCATGTATATTTACTGACATGTACATATATTCAAAGTTTTATTATCAGTTCTGTCATCAATGCGATTTACGTCTGTCTCTATACATATTCGCAATATGTTTTCCTCCAAAAAGACTGGCTCTGACCATCGGTATACTACTGTACAGTGGTATACCAGCATCTGAGCAATCAATTCGTCTGACTCGTCTATTCTACAGGCTCTGTACCACTGCCGCAGTGCAACATCTTGAGAATTTAACAGCGATGGATAAACCCCTCATACCTCAGATAATGTATGAGTGGTGTAAAGAGTACAACACCCTTATTCCTGGTGCTGCAGCAAGCAGCAACAGGGGATGCAGTCAGTGGGATGAGTCACATCAGAATGATGGGAGTGATGCTGAGCATCCAGACACAACCAAGTAACCTAGTCATGCTCTGCAGCAGCCATGCTGTTGCTGCTGCTGCTGCTAGATAGCTAGCCAATGGGTGTTGCCACCCCATTGATGCACATAATGCTACACACCAGATGTAACATGGTGTGAGATCATGCAACTCGATGCAATATTGCAATACATTAATAGTATAATAGAAATCCCCAATGCACTGAATAAATTGATCGAATCAATATTGACGACCCCATTGAACAGGCCAAAATTAGTCTAATATACACATAGAAGGTGGTAGCAAACTATTACACGGTAAATTTTTGTGGAGTGTGCTTATAATATGATACAGAATGCAAGGCTGAATAATCACAAGATGATGTCACCCAATGAGTAATGCCTAGCAAACTATTCATCAATTGTCATCTCAATGAAGCATGAAATCACAATGCATACTACCAACATCGTCGTATCAATTCTTCAATCAGAAACGATCCAGGTTTGATACTTTGCTAATAGTGATGTACAGGGAAAATGTGCAAGTCAGGCCTACATCATACAGACCACACTTTGTGCTGTACACCGATAAGAGAAACCACATTTCCAACTCTGATAAATAATTTGCATCACTAAAGTCACCAGATGCACTGTTCAAATCAACACAACATCTTGAACACATTAATTACAATCATATAGATGACCTACTTGATAAAAGACGAAGACTCCAGCAGTTAGGTATTCCTATCTCTGAGCGAATCAACAGCAGAGAGAGACCAGCTTTAGTTGTGCACCCCAACCTTCACCAGTCCACACTGACTGTGTGTCATCAGCCAGCAGGCAGCATGGGCCACTTAGTTATGCTCGCCAAGGGGCCACTCTCAACTATATATCGTTCATTGCAAACAGATCTATCTCAATGATATAGAGTGTATATAGTATATATCTATGATTTCAACTGTATATATACAATTTATTTCAACTGTGACCAATATCACATTCAATTTCATATTGAAATGTGTTGAAATGAAGTAATAAGTATTTACTGTGGTTCAATGAATAATCATTTATATGGTTAAAGGACACTAATTTTGCATTCAGTGATTTAAAGAAACTACAAATTATTGGACCAATACAACTAATCTCAGTCATGAACTGTTACGATGAACATCACTCAGAAATATGGCAAACTTTATGAGAAACGGGTAAAGAAAAAAAGCAACTAAAAACTTGAATATTTTCTCATAAAACTCTGGCTTCCCCACCCCAACATCATTAAAACTGACGTGTCCCAGCAAACAAAATTATCTTATCAATGACCATGTCCAGTTGGCTTGCACCCCTCAGTTGCCATGGATACCAATATATCCTAATCAATAAGACCAGGGCCATGGGGAGTGCAGATAAAGTGTATCAGAGCTAAGAAACAACTTTCCAAGAAAATCTGCCAGACTTCACAGTTTATATTGGCTGTCTGTACTCGCCCAAGGTGCCAATGTCAATGAAAAACGAATTCTTTTTTGAAGTTTTTTCTTTCCACATCATCAGGATCACTCAATAATTATCACAGCTTGGATGAACAAAGATCCAGAAAAAGCAAACTAATCTTTTTAATCATGATGTATGCTTTATGTTTCTAAATAATAAATTTACTTATGATATCACATAATCAGTACAGTATATATATACAAAGTAATAGGTGGTGTTGGTGGATGGATTAGGGCTTTACGTCCTGCGTTTCTGCACCTGATGGGCTAATTAGGACGGGCAAGGACCATGGCAATAACAGTATGTAATGGAACCACATTTCAACAATATTCTGTAATTCTTCAGTTAACCCAAATTTTGTCTAACCAATTCCACCTTGAAGTATTTACTAGTCAATGAATTGAATCTTCTATTATAATACTGGTTTTCCAAGCAATTTTTAATATAGGTTTCTCAGTATGACCTTTTACGTCCATGGTATGACTAATGTGTATTAAGACTCAGTCACTTCACTATATATGTAGCCCTGGATCTATGGAGTTATGCAGAGGGTATGCATATGTAAAGGGGTGTGACTTGGACACAAACATGTGCACTGTCACTGCCTGAAGTATTTGCCCCACATCCAAACAAGGCCATCATTCAAGAGTTCCTGACCCATGACCTAGATCAGTGCTCAGCTAGGGGCAAGATGTAATGGCTAAGGCATCTAAAATGCAACAAACACCCTGTGACTATTAGCTACTATTATTCAGTGTTCTCAAAAGGTCAGTTTCATTGCATTGAGTGGTGACATTGGTCCAATACTGCTTTCTCAGTGGGACTCCAGGAGTAGTGGGATGCTACTGTTGGTTCACTTGCAATTAACGTGTTATATTAAAATGCTTCAAATTTTTTTATTCTGTTGACCTTTAAATCCATGTCGGAATAATGTATTTAAGCTAAGCCTAGTTTATCAACAGATCACTTGTTTATCCAAGTTTGAGTTAACTGACACTATAAATTAATCCTTTATGATGTACCCAATGCCAGTCATAAATGTGGAAATAGTATAGAGCTGGGGGCCCAACCCCTTTTTTTCTTTCAACTTTTTATATTATTTTTTATGTTGATACAATTTGAGAAAATATGGAAGCGAGAGAATAAAGGACAAATTCTGTATACTTCTGCCAAAACTCCCAAGTACTACAAACATAGTGTGAATTTCTTTTTAGTATATGCACTCTCTATCTATAATGACCTATAAGTACACTTAAATTTCACAAGGATTAGCATCCCACTGAATGCCAGAAGTCTAGAACTGGCAGTCATGTGTCTGACACCACCCCTCCCCCAAGTTGAACTTCAGACATGTATCTTTCATTATGCTCGACTGGGGCCACGTCTTCCGGTCAACCACGCAATCTTCTTTTCGATTTTGTACAGTTCAATGCAACTGCCTGCCTTTAATAATAAGCACTGTTAATGCCACTAAATACTAACAATCAGATAAAACCCCAAAATATCGCCACCGTGCTCATCAGCAATCAGAATTTTGCACGAAGCCAAGTGCAACAAAATGGCTGCCAGCCGCATTTCAACATGGCGGACGGCCCCTCTCAAAAGATATTCTTGTTTGTCTCAGCCAAACCCAGACAAACAAAGCAATGAAAATGGATCAGAATAGACCAATAAATGATTTAGTAACTAGAAAAATTCGATGCAATGGTTCCTTGCTTCATAAATCAAACCAGACGTGACACCGGCGACCGGGAATTTTTCGTCCTAAGCAAATCTCCTTCTTAACACCAACACCGTGTCGTCTGGGCTCATATTCTCCGCCACTAATCCATGCAAATTTCCCTTGATTGTTACCGTGATATACTAAAGATCCATTTAAACAAATGACAACTGATCACTCACCGGTTAGACACTTGTAATTCTGGCAATTTTCTCCCGAAAGAGGCAGCCAAGATGACCCAGTTACACCAACAAGGCCTTATAATTATGCAAATGAGGTCTTCTGATCTTTTGCATGGCGTGCAACCATCAGCGCCCTCTGTATTATGTCTGAACTGACCATAAACACAAAAATTAACATTTACATTGAACTTCTGCATGTGGCAACGTTATTATGCTGCCACAATTCAATTGTACAACTTAAGAGATCGGAGATTGTTTTTTGTACCCATTGAATGTTCGATAAGTCCAGTGCATCGTCTTTGAATGCCAAAGGTATTTTCACCAAGGCGACATCTATTGGATTGCACAAGCAATACTACTTTCCCGCTTCTGGCTGCCTTGCTGCAGAGCTTGCTGCATACTGGCTGTTTGCTGCGGCTGGGATCATAAATGTAACAAAATCAACATTCTGTGGTAGGAAACTTTATTTGATCATGGGGTACAGCTCTACCGGTTTAAATGCTTCATTAACTTTTTTTTTTCAGGCACATTAATGTTAAACATCATAATTTTAAAGTCAAATATGTATTGTCTTTTTTCATTGACTAAACACTGTATCTAGTGATTACCCAACAAAAAGATGCTGAATAGAGTGAAGAAATTATTGCAAAGATCCCTGATATCATCATAAGTGCAGCAAATGTGACATCAGACTGAAAATAAATATATTAATTAATTCAAATTATTTAACATTTAAATTATATTATTTGAGCACATTAAATCGACATACAGTAGGCTGTATCTACTCTTAAGGCACATATTTCATGAAATGAGGAAGGTGTACTTACAGCTCTCGCAGCCCCATCATTTCTCAAGCATGCTGCCACACCGAAGTAAGGAATATTTTCAATGCAAATTATATCAGCTATTATTGTAAAAATACAGTGAAGAACAAGAAGACATGTAGTAAGGACTGCAATCCCACTTGACACCATGGTGCCAGTCACCTAAAATTAAGGAAAAACCAATTGAAAAAAAATAAAAGAAAAAAATTAAAGGTACAAGAAAAGAAAAGGTTTCCTATGCACGGTATACCTAAATACTGTATTTGAACATGTTCTGAATTACAATGCAATTCTGAGCAGCACATGCATTATTTTATACTTACACTGCAGGTAGTTTCAACATCCAGTGAAGCATGACTGAAGAGCCCAGCTATTATAATCTACAACATAAAACAGATTGATATAAATGCTCATCGTTTAATTAAAAAAATTAAGCTCAGAATGAAAGAAAATATATCAGTGAATCGGAGAGAGAAATAAAAACCCAATTTTTATTATTTTATTTTATTTTATTTTTTCAAACAAAAAAACTCACGAGTAGGCCTGCCCACCATCCTGAACCTACGACCCAGAGTCTATTTGTATCCATAACAGCCAAGCTGACGTTGAAAGCCATTGTGCACAGGCCAAAGATTATATTTAATTGGGATGCTGTTATTGCTCTACTCTTCAATAATCTCAGTCCACAGCAGGTGTGAATCTGAAATTAAGGAAATTTTAAAATAGGCCATGAAAATATTTTTTGTATAATTATTGAATAGATTATAATATATATGTGTAAGACTCAGATCGGGGGCCAGCCCCACTGCCCCAGAACGGGGGCCATGGCAGTCCCTAATCAGGGACCAGTTTGTTTGTGACGTCATTGTGATTAGGGATTGGCCCCTGATTTGGGGCTGGCCCTTGATCTGAGTCTTACATATGTAATATATAAGCAGTATCGAAGTTAGCAACAATTAATATATATCACATCATGATAGAGCCAACTGTATTATGGTTTAGTGTGTAATAAATGGCAAATAATAACAAAACTTGGCACCTCTCCTTTTATTTATACATGGTTGAACTTACCTGACCTTGGCAATCTTAAGAAAATGTCTTAAATCAGGTTGCCTTTAAAATGGGAGTCTTAATTTCGTGAATTGCATAATAAATTATGTTGTACAACAATATCTTATCTTATCTCATCTCATCTCATCTCATCTCATCTAATCTTATCTTATCTTATCTTATCTTATCTCATCTTATCTTATCTTATCTCATCTTATCTTATTGGGAAAATAGGTCGAGAATCATATGTGTCCATTAATAGAGGGAAGTGTACTTGTTGAACTCAAAATCATGTATTATTGCACAGAATTATTGCATCATCATCACATTTTCATAAGCCTGCACAATCATAGTTTAATATGAATATGGCCTGTATTAAGATGACAACATTTAAATTTATAAGAATATAAACTACCTCAATTTTATCCTGATATGATTCTTGAGGAGTAATCATCACTTGGTATTCATGATCTGCCATGGTGCCCTACTTCTTGTGAGATGTGTCTATAAAAATATTCAATAAAATAAACCATAAATATAATATCACAAATATATAAAATCGAAGGCGTTGGAATTAACATTACATAATTCATATAAATGATAATGTGATATTTCATAACAAACTTACCCTTTATCACAGTTTAAAGTTAATATTGCTCGAAATATAGCTGGGTGTGAAACGTGTGCTCTCACACATACACATGTGGGCTTGTTTATACTGCTGAGTCCTCTATACTACAAGGTGCAGTGCGCATATATTGGAAATCAATTCACACGAATATGTAGCCATTTAACCTGTTGGTCAACAAAAGGAAATGTAACCTTGTTAAATGAACAATTAATATGACATGCACATATTAATTGTAAAAAAGTAAATTTAATACTGCGCAATCAATATTACACCTTTTTTTTTAATCTGCAAAACAAGTGTACCTGATTAGATTCATTGTGCGTCCAATTGATTGCAAAAAATCCCTTAAATTGATTTCCCTATTCTGAAATGCTTTTAAACTTATACGATTTTCTAAATCATATTTCGGTATGACGGTCATTCATGGAAAGATTTACTTAAAAACACAAAGAATGACTCAATTGCTTATTCATTTACAAACATATAAATAGAATGAAGTAATGAAAAATTGTTACATTTTAGATTGACAATTACATTAAAGCTGATGCCAAGAAAATAGCTTGCAAGCACTAAAGCAGTGGCAGTGAGCTTTAAATAACACAAAAATAGAAATGAAGAAGAATGCTTTCAAAAAGATTAGAGCTGCTATGACACATGATAGTATTATGATCGCAAAATCACATTTCATAAAATTTGTGTTTTTTAAATTACCTGCAGCTTCAGGTGAGCTAATAGCTCATGAATGTCATGGACATGATAGTGTCTAGCCTAAGAAGAGCACGTGATATGCATCGCATTTCGCCATGTTTTCATGTTGTATGGTGGCTTGCCAGACTTAGACAGTGGTGCCACATTGTGGCTGACAAGTAATCCAATGCAACCTTTTCAATTGAAACAGGTAGGTCTGAAGAAATTGGGCTTTGTCATGCAGTATGTGACCATATGTGTATACAATTGTACAACACATTTTTGGTTTTTTGGTTTTATCTATTTATATAGCTTTATATTGTATTATTTTATTTTATTTTTAACAGTTTTACAGACAAAAACCACTTAATTAATCCAAATTTCTAAGTCATATATTTATTTTTCTTTGTTGCGCTAAATGGTTTTATCAATTTCCTGCACGTCTACTCGTGGCGGGAAATTATGGGGGCGCTGCGAGCAGGTGCCCGTCACGTGACTTCTGACGTCAGAGATGTGAACGTCGGCAATGGTCTGGCAGACAACAACATCGTCAACACGGTTAAACGTTTTAATGTATATCTAAATGTCTGAAATGAAATGACAGTTATTTTAATGGTCTTCCAGCGTTGTTCGCGTAATTCTTACACACTCTAGGAAGGATATCAGGTTTAATTCAGCCATGGCACAAGACAGTTTGCCAGCGTTCAGTGATTACAAGATGGATGATGTCTTGTCATCAAGTTGGGTTCTCGATTCTTTAGGAAATGCAGCAAAAAAATCATCTAGAGCGATCACTATTGATTGGGGTAACATATGTTGCTAGTTAATTGTACTTAGCATTTCAGTTAAGTTTACACATTCATTTATCATATTGTCTCTGGTAGAACTAACATTTCAGTAATTTTTGAAAGTAGAAATTCTAAAAAAAAAACTTTCTTTATTTTTAGAGCTTTTTCATGACCTAGCAAAGAATCCAGATATTACAAAAGAATGGCCGCGGGTAAACTTCATTACAATTTTCTAAGTTTGAATTCTTGACTTGTATTATAATATATGTTAAGTATCCAAATTTTCCAAATTGATTAAATTTAATATTTATGGCTTCAATTACAGGCACTTGCCGGCAACACTGCGGCAACAGTATAATCTTGTTAATAGAGAGATAATAAATGTGCTCCGTAGTTTGGCAAGTGCCTGTGCTTCAATTCTGAATTGACCCTATTCAATTACTAATGACAGTGCCATACATATTTTTCAGTCATTCTGACAAGACTTTAATAATTAAAAGGCCTTTAAATGTTGAATACTAAAAAATGTTGAGTCATGTGCATTTGATGTTTTATTAATATTGTGGTGATCAATTATTTTTCATTTTACAGATAATGCATATGGAGACACCAGTGATTACAGTAGCAGGAATATTCCTCGTTTTTGCCGTTGTTGCGCTTCTAGTTGCTTTCTTTTTCTGCTGCTGTTGTGTGGTTTTCAGTTGCTGCAATGGAGAATTAAAGGCTGAAGAAGTTCGCGATCAGAGTTTAATTGAATTCCTTGCACTTCTTTTAGCGGAATTGATTCTAATATCAGTTATATCGTAAGTATTATTTTGACTGGTGTCTGACAAATGGGATTCAATTTCAAAATAGAGATGATAGTATAAATTTATAGTGGCATAAAGGTTGCATAATTTAAACTATTATATACTATCTAATATTGAACACTATAATTTTAACAATGTTAACTAGGGATTGAAATTTGACGCGAGCTCGTGCTCATAATCACGCAGCACTCATGCAAATGTGATTTTGTTAGTGCATTTACTCCCTCACGTACCATTGCAAAAGTTAGGGTCAGTGCGAGTTATTCGTAGAACGGGATTGCAGAACTACTTCTGGCTGACTTGCAATCTAACTTTAAAAGAAATCCTATCTTATATCAGCTATACTTTGATTACAATTGAACCCTTGCTGATATTCAATGCTTGGTAATAACTGTTCATATGAACGTTGTTTAGCAAAGTTCTCAAAGTTAATTTCATTTCAAATTGCATTATTTGCATTTATAATTATCAATTGCCTTACTGCAAGTAGTAAAGCCAGCAATACAGCGTTCCTCCTATAACAAAACCCAATTATAAAAATTAATAAGCTTGATTAGGGGTCTCCGACTATAAACTCAGGGAGAAATAAGTGTAATGAAATTTTGACTAACTCAGATTTCTGTATAAATTGATTTTTATTTTATTCATAGTAAAATTCTTCATTTATCACCATATATGACAAAATTTCCTACGTTTCGCCATATGTGACCAAATTTCTTATTGTTCACCATATATGTGAATTGTGTCCTTTTTTCTTTTCAGTTTCCTAGTTGTTCTAATGGTGGTTTGCTCAATGCGAATTGGATGGACATACAATTTAGCCATTCAATCCACCAACGATACAGTCAGTGATATAGGAACATTCATGAATGATACTATGATGGTCAGTTCTATGATTGTCAGTTTAAGTAGTCAGACTCGCTTTTAACGACTATTTGGGTACGGTCAGAAGTGTTTGTAATTAATGGGTTTCGTTGTATATGTAATAGGTGGGCAAAAAAATAATCATTCCTGGATAAAGTTATATGCTTGATCATTATAAAGGGTACAAAATTTGTACTAAAAATATATCAAATTTGTTTTTATTCACCTGTGTTCAATATAATATTTTTTATCCTTCGGTCAAGAATAATCTTAACCCATTTGTTATGTTTCAGCAACTGGATTACCTTAAGGATAATTTCCAAAATGATTATTTCATACAAAAAACTGATGGTGAGTGTGTAATAGAATATTAATTTATAATTTAATCTAAATTTGGAAGAAGTGCAGTATAGCGGACCCAAATTTATGATCATATTTAGTGAGCCTCATTGCCAAGCCTAGTATGATGTAGAAATGCTGAATTCAATGAATGACGTCACAAATAAACGACGGCGGTGATCATTTTCAAGGCAAGAACGTTGTTTATCTGTTAATTTTTATCAGGGGCTGCTGCCCCCAAACCCCTGCTGCTGGACACTTAAATGTTTTCTTTTGTTTGCCAAAACTAAATTTGGTAAAAAATAGTGATTATGTTCATATTTAATGGACGCCAAATATAGGCATAAATTTGGGTCCGCTATACTGCACTAAACCCCTGAATTAAAATTAAAATCATTCATTTTAAATTAATTAATGTAAATAATTTATCAATCAGAAAATCATTCATTTTAAATTAATTAATGTAAATAATTTATCAATCAGAAAATCATTCATTTTAAATTAATTAATATAAATAATTTATCAATCAGGAATTCAGCTGCGCCTGACGACTGATGTGTCCAATGTTTTGCTTCCTTTCTTGAATAATTTTAATGACGATTTCACTCAGTACAGTGACGGTAAGTAAGGTGAAAATTATTGATTCAAAAGTGATATATTTTTACGTATTAGATAGCTATTCTCCCATATGTATATCTCATCTATGAAATGTTTAATGATAAACAATGATAACTTACAGCATTTAACGCTCTGGAAAATATTGCTGGCGAAACAACGAAGACTTCTGAGGAAATAGTTCAAGGTGTTAAGGAAGTGCGATTGAAGTTGGTTACTCTTAGTAATACTACAGAAGAATTGAAGGTTTGTATAAAATGTACATGTTCTGCACTGCACTGTATTGCGTGTCATTGTATACTGTATACTGTATAGTCCTTCCATAAAGTCCTTGTCTGAGGCTTACTATGGCCATATGCCTGGTGACAAAGGCAGACTTAATGATGAGTTGATAAGGCTTGAAGTCCACACCATTTGACATTTATCCCATATGGGTGTAGTCCTTTACTTGTCCCAGCATAGGCGTCAAATAAAAGGCACCTTCCAGACATAGTTCATGACCTGTTTATAGCAAGCATAGTCACTAGTGATGTCAATCAGTTACATTTTCGTAGTCGATCATCGGTTTTGCACCAACCGATGATCGATTATTAGTCAGTTCAGGTGGAGTTCATATTTGAGTAGTCACCTGCGGAAAATCAACTGCTATCGTAACTCGTTTGTCCAAGATAATTAAAGGTCTCTGTACGTAAATATAATTAATAATATCTCAAGTCATTTATCTTATAGTATCTCAAGTTATTTATGATCATATGAAACTCTTAACAGTAGGAAGTGCAATAGGTTTTCTTTTCATTACGTTTTGTATGAAGTTAAATTAATTCATTTCAAAATCAACTTTATTTTCATAAAACGTCTTACAATCAAAAATTCCAAAGGTCAAACAAATGACTATGACAAACTGTATATATATTTATTTGTAACTATTTTCAGGATGACTGTGCGAGTCATGGTTACGATGCTACATTTTGTGGAAATCTGCCAAGTTCCGCAGCGTTCTCTGATCCTACCACACAAATTAATCTTGAGGTAAACATGATTTCAACTACCATTTATCAATATAGATGAGTATTATCTCAGGATTTGTGCCCACAAGCATCGTACAGTGCCCTCAATGAAACCACTTTGTACAGAATGATAAATATTATTTGTCCCAAGTGAGTAAAGGATTTTTTTGTTTTTACTTATTTGAAATCATCAATAATTCCTCCAATAATTTTTATAGTATAATCATTCATTTCTATTAATTTGATGTAAAGTTTCCAACCAGATAAGCCCCATAATTTTTTGGAAAACCTATAAATAGGACTATGTACATTGTACTTATACCGGTACATGAAACAAACAAACAAACAAACAAAACTAGATTGTAAAGAAATAACTCGGTACATAATTACAAATTATGTACATCCTGGATATGTGTATCTATAGGTAAAATTTCATTTGCTTTGTATTAATTAATCAATAATTCATGTTTTATTTCAGAATCTGACACAAATTTACAATGGACTAAGAGAATTCATATTCTCGTCGAAGATAGTCTCTCGGAGAACAAGCCATGATGATATGGTAAATAAAATTGTGTCTTTTCATAATTGCCATGTAATGCGAATCTATCTTTGTATCATGTCTATTATTGTGTATTCAGTAACATTCCTTGTAATTTCTAGGTTTTTCGGCTCACAGAAGAACTGCCAGGTAAATTTGTCAGCGAACTGCACAAGATACTGCAAGGTAATAAAATTCAAACAAATTTTGCTAAATTTAAATCAGTGTTCATGTTTACTTTTTCAGTGGCCTTTCCAAAAATTATATATGGTTTATGTTATAACAAAAATTCCCCCAATAAGGCCCAAGGAAAAAAAATTATCAAAAGAAAATTTTTCAACAATATTTTTATCTTTCTTACTTGCTTGAGTCACTGAGCTGTTCATCTCACTATCGGTCATTTGTTATGAACACTAGTGAACAGTCGGTGGACACTAAATGCACTAATATGCACATATGAGCAGTTGCTTAGTGTGATACGGTAGTTTTTCATCAAGGGATACAGATTTACTAAGATAGGAAGACTGGAGGTGGTGGGTGGATTTAGGGCTTTATGTCCTGTATTTCTGCACCAGTTGGGCTAATTAGGACAGGCAGAGACCATGGCAATGAGACGAAGGAGGAAACAGCCATCCAACTTAGGCTCGACTGGGAATCGAACCCGGGACCCAGCGGTTGGAAGCCCAGAGCGCTTCCTCTGAGTTATGCCCCTGCCCAGATAGGAAGACTATAAATGCCTCCAAAACCCTCAGCCAACTCATCCCATGCAATGCCTTCTGGTGCCCAACTAAGTGAACATCAGAGCTCAGGCAACTTTCCTACATGCCCTAACTCTCCTTGGTGACATCAATGCAAGTTTTCACTGATTTTAAGCCTAATGGTGAGGTGGTTGTACGTTTTGGGGCTGAAGTTTATTGGTCATAATATGGAGGTAGTCTTCTATTTGGGTTGATTTTGACAATGAGACCATTACAGATGACATTTAAAATGTTTGGTTAAATGTTGTTTCAGAAAAAAGTCCTGAGCTCGCAGACTCCGTGAAAGCTGTCTTCCAAGTATTTTCTGCTGATGTTGGCACACACTTTGATACTGTAAGGTTTTAAAATTATTTTCACATTGTATTTTCATAAAAATGTAAGTTTTTCTAATTACTTTCACACAACTTTTTTTATAACTGGTCGTTAGTCGAGTGCCTGATTTAGAAAAATCAAGCGATTATTATTTTTTTATCTGGTTAAATTCTTGTTTGTTTCAGATCCAAGGCCATGTTGAATCTGTAGGGCCTTTCTTCATTTATTTCTTGGACATTGCCAAGCCTTATTTTAAAATGGGGTAGGTAAAGTTGTCATGGTTATGTTGTTCAATTATTAAGTACTTTTATTAAGGGCCAAAATATGACATTAACAATTAAAAATTATGAACATATAATTAACATTAAGCAAACCTCACATATGCATATTGTGTGTGACAAACCAGTATAGGACAGACAATCTCGGTAAAGCAAGGTAAAGCTGCATTCTCTTGTTGTTTTGATTTTATATGGACTCTCGCATGGAATGTCAGGAACGCTTTGATCTGCTAAACATATCTTATGAATTAGTTGTCACTCTTCAGTGAATTCATACTTTTCATCCACTACAAAGTTTTCTTTTTCATTATTATTATTTACAGAGGATACGCAGCATTCGGCTTGACCTCCACCCTGGCGATTGTTGTATTACTGATTATCATGGGATTAATAGGTGGTTTCCGAGGGATGCTGACACCGACAGTTCGCGGTCTTCGATCTGAGCAGACCATTTGTGGATATCGTCTATTGAGATGGTAAATTTGACAGAGGAACCCCACAATTAAGACTACCCAATATTATGAACACCTTATTTTAAGAGCCCAAATCAGTGAAAAAAGTTCCAAATTTGTTTAGCTCCGCAGTATGAAGACTAGTGATTCCCAGGGTGGTACTGTACAGTTGGGTTCCACTGTATGACAACTTTAAAAAAAATAAGTTTAGTTGGGCCGATTGACAAAACATTGATGAAATGACAATACGACATGCACTTCTGTCCTGATTGTTGTGTGTAGTCAGAAATTTTGGAAATGAATATAGCCAGACTGATTTCTTGATATCAGTTATTTTATTTCTACAGAAGTAGTAAGTACATGTATGTAGTACAAAGGAAATATGAATGAATTATTTACAGTGTAAAATGAAATGTAGGAAAAAGTGCAGTATATGATAATATTTAGCGAGCCTCTTTGCCAGGCCTATAATGTAGAAATGCTGAACTCGATGATGGTGATCATTTCCAAGGCAAATACGTTATTTTCTTCTTTTTACACTACTGGACACAATTATGATTGGTATTTATGTCAAAACTAAATTTGGTAAAAATTGTGATTATGTTATTATTTAATGGATGCCAAATATGTCCGCTATACTGTACTAAACCCAGAATGTATATATATATTTGTGTAAACAATTCAAATATCATCCACTGTACAATTTGGAAGATGAAAAGACCTTCTTGGTATCTGGTTAGGTCGGTTGGTTTTTTTTTTAACACACAACAGTCATAATTTCATGTAATGTAATTTCTATTGTGCTGGGACCATACACTTTAGCGTCTGTCCAGGCACTCCCAGTAATTTATGTTATTGTAATTTCTTATTTACATGTACTTTTGTTAATGTTTCGTGGTAATTTATGGTCTCGGTTTCAGCTCGGTGTTCCTGTCATTCATGGTGGTTTTTGCGTTCTGTGCAGTTAGCGGTGGACTCTACACTTTTAATTCACAATTGGGGATGATTTGCAAAACATTCGACAACATGGAGATCTTTGATGAGGTTGGTGGGCTATCATTATCTTTGCTCTGGTAACTATGGTAAATCTCTAAACATTTTATCTGAAATTTTCACACACCAACCGCTTTTGGTATTTTGAAGAACCCCACCTGATATTAAGAAAATACTGGTCAACCATCCCCTCCCCCTCTTTTTCTCTTGTGGAGAACCCCCTGTCTGCTCCCACCCCACACTTTTAAATGGAACAGCCTAAACTTATACAGGCCTACACATCTTTTAAGTAGGTATCTTTTTCCATTGCAGGTCATAGACAACTCCACATACTTTTCATTTGACGAGGACATATTTGATGTGACAGATTTTGCAGATCCTGGGCCATCAATGAAGTCTATATTATTGTAAGTATAAGTCAATATTTCAGTTAAATACAATCACTGCAGTTAAACTCCAGGGATTGCGACCAATTTGTCTTTAATATTTGGTTTTAATCTCAGTTTTTTCCCGTCCAGGAAATGTCGGAATGGGTCATCAGTGTTTAACGCACTGAATGTAAATCTTGAAAAACAGAGAGAAAATATCAAAACTGCGATTGAGTCAGCTGGGGTGAGATTAAAATTTATTTTTTTTTTTTTTTGGTCGTAAATTTGTATTAGAAGAATTTACCACAAGGTCCGAAATGAAAGAAATTCAATAAAGTGGCTTTATATTGAGATGGTCTTATTTATGAACTTTAGTAAAAATGTTTAGCATTTATAAAAATTGTAGGTTTCCACTTCACTCCACAAGACAAAACGCATGAAAACTTATAATTTGTAATAATTTCAGACTTTTGATAGCATCACAGTTGATGACATAGGATCTACGATAATCCAGGCGTATGAAGATTTCCAGCCAGCGATAAGTAACACTTACCTTAAAATCTTACAAGATTTGGACGAACTTTCGAAGGTGCTTATTCAGCAAATGACTGACACAGCAAGTGATTTGGTAAGAAATGATAATAATAATAAATATAATATTTTCATACTCCTGGCTATAAGACAATGAGTTTATTGTTGCTGAAAAATTATATTTGACCATCTTATAATTTCAGGTTTTAAATCAGCAGGATATAGAGCGGATAGGAGATGTGTCAGCTGACTGTAGCTATGTTGCCATCTCAATATTAGCTGCCAACAATGAATCAGTAAGCTTTTTTTCAGTCTGTAATTCTGTGAAAAAGTACAATACGTGTAGAACAAAAATTATGTCGATGTATTGTTTTTTTTTGCCAGCAAATCTGCTCTACGACTGCCCTGTTCATTAGATTCAGATTCATTCGTTTTATTTCACATTCATACATATATCATAAAAATAAAATGACAAAACTTACATTTTATACATAATATGAGGAGACCCCACTAAGAAGGTAGTATCCCTTCGCTATCGTCGGGCCACCTACAGGGATTCAAGATTCACATAGTATTTTATATACTATTTCAAATTAACAAAAATATAAACAATACACTCCTCAATGATGATATAATATGAAAGGTTGTACACATTTGGTGGAATTCGAAATGTTTTATATTATCATCATTAAGATATACAAATGACAGAAGCAGTGTGAGTAAGTATGGATGGCGGCCTGATACCTTATTGGTTAAATTTCTTGATTCTTTAGACCTACGGTGCCGCATATCAGCAGCTCGGGATGGAAACTAACAACTTGCATACCTTCCTTTTGACTGATCTGAAGCCATCACTGGTAAAAAAGAATAAGCTATTTTATGCTCGAATAGTGATATATTTAATTATTCCTTGTGTAAACAGAATGATCAAAATTTTGTCTGATTATTTCATATCTCAAAAATTTATCTGCAGGACAGCTTGAAATCTTGGTGGGAAAAAGTTGCGCAAAATTTACCTCCTGTCGTGGCAAGTTGATTTGTAATTTTCTGAATTTATTTTCCAAAAAATATTTATTATTAATTAGTTGTAAGATAAAATGTATGACATTTAGAAAAGGAGTACCAACTTTCATGTCTTTTTCAAGCATGCTTTTCTAAACATACATAAATATGTTGAATCGAAGTGATAAAAACAAAAGAGGAAAATATTTTGATGATCTCTGTGTGTGTTCACATTACTACGTATACAACCTCTCTGGTTCCCTGAGTGAAGAATACTCAGGTTGGGTCTGGCAAATTCTGTGATCTGATTGATGACGTAATCATACAATCAGGTCACTGAGTGCATTGATGACGTCACAAAGGTTGAAACAAAGAATATTACCAAGAAGGGCCACTCCCTATACTTCACATTGAAAACCCTGCGCCTCCTTTTCCCAGCAAGCATTGCGCCGGAGTTCTTTAACGCCCCTGGTGGATAATAAAATTCATCTAGAAATTTCCAGTCAAGTGTGTAAATTTGCCAATTTCACGTGAGCAACACATTAAAATGTCATTTCCACATTATTTCATTGTCAGCTCATGTGCTAGTGTGCGAATAAAGCACATTATCACAAATTTACAACGCCAAAAAAAGCTGATCAATGTGAATAGGACTGATGTCCAATGACGTAATCGACCAGTATGATGTCACTCAATTGTAACAATTGTTCTCCGTTCATGACGTAATCAGCTCGGCTAACAATGCGCCTTCTTTTCCCAGCATGCATAGCGAGTCCTACTTACGAGAGTGCGTGTTCTTGGTCTTCTTTGGTAGTGAGAAGCAGCAAACAGCTCCCCCTGTTGACTGAAAAGTATCTCATTCTCATTGATTTATAGATTATTGTTTGGACAAACATCTCATTGTACAGTGTATGCATTACTTTCAATGTATCCAGTATGTGTATACTTTTGTACTGAGGTGACACGCTCTTTTCTTTCTTTGCCAGGATTCCGGCAGTAAATTAAATGAATCATCAAAACAACTTACTGATGCAGTGAGGACGGATGCACCAGAAAGCTGCAGAATGGTGACACAAATTCTTGTATAATTTACTAATAAAGCATCATCTATCAATAGTTATGGTTGCAAAAAGTAAACCTAAAATGTTATGCAGTGACTTTAAAAAACTAAAACCCCATTCCCAAGTTGCTGAACTGCTTGCCGAACTACTTGCCAAACTCCTGCAACTACAAGTTTGTCAAAAAGTTTGTCAGCGATCGTAAAAGTTTGTAGCTAATCGCCAGAGACCATCAAAGTTCCTGTAAGGCGACCAAATTTTTGGACATGTTCAAAACTCATAGCCTTCTATGAAGGCGTAGAAGTTCATTGGACGTCGTCCTGATTCGTAGGACTTCGTAGATACGTTGTAGCCGTTTGTAGAAGATCGCAGGAGCTCATATGCACTTCGTACGAGTTATTATAAGTTGATAGGCACATTGTAGTGGTTCATAGGGGTTCGTAGTGAAATCGTAAATTATCTTAACAGTTTGAATTTGATCGCCACATCTTATGAAGAACGTTCGTAGAATTGTGTAGGTTATGGGTAGAATAAAGAGTTATTATTATAAGAGATGCCTTGGTGAACTTCCAGGAACTTTGCTCTCTCATAATTCATGTTCTTGTAGGTGGGAATTGGTCTTTAGAGAAAAAGATCAGAAAAGCTAGAAATATTGATAATTGTTTTGTATTGCAAGTTCATCGAAAATCTGGCCAATGAAACCAAATCTTGGGAACAAGAATTGATAACTCATATTGGCAACCAGGTGAGCATTGTGTTTTCTTTCTGTTTTTCTTTCTTCATTTTAAATGTTTTGTGTGGTTTTTAGATGTCTTTTTTTCTAGAGGGGAGACAGGAAAACTCCTCTTGTCCCTTATCTTTTTTATTATTGTATTCCACACATAGCAAGACAACTCAGTTAAATTTTTTATTGCACATTTGTCGCAATGCCAAATCGTGTGGAAAATGCTTGAATGCCACAAAAGGTTTGGCAAATTTTCAAGACACAAATCTGCAATCGCATTGTTTTGTGGCATTCATGTATGCAAATATGCAATAGTATGGACCAATGCATCTCTGGCTGCTTATATCGAATAAAATACGATGCCTATTGTTCAAGGTGTTACACCTTATTTTTTCAATGAAAGTTGAGAATTAAGTTTTTGTCCGTTAACAAATTTACACACACATTTGGGTCTTGTTTTTTGTCAGGCGGCACCAGCGGCCTACCTCTGTATATTGCTGCACTTTTTTGTGCAAAATGAGTTATTGCACACCGACCGCTCCAAGTGAGATCTGGACATAGAGGTCCAATTGGACCCGAGTCCAGTAATGCTCAAATCAAATCTAATCTTGTTTTTTCAATTAAAGTTGAGCACTGATATTGGCCGATGTTCCGCAATCTGGAAAATTTACGAAGGATTAGTAGCAGTGCCCTGTTATCACTTCTCCAACTGCGTGGTGAGTAAACATAACCATGGGCCCTTGAATCAACTTTGTAATTGTCATATATACAATATTAAACATTTTGAATGAATACAGATCACTTAACGCTAAAATTGGTTATATATCTTGTGGAGATTTAGAACATTATGGTCAAAATTTTGGCAACTACAACAATAAGGAGGACAACATGAAGTAGCCGGGGGAAAAAAAAAATGTGGCTGATGCGTGAATTATTGAAGGACTATGGAGTGCAGAATGCATGAATGAGATTGTGGTTGTGAAACTGAATGTATGAATGCTCTAATAAGCATGTGATGATGGATTTTGAATTAGCACTCCATTGCACTCGGCGTCTATGCTGAGTCACTGAGGCAAGTGAAAGACCCCACTAGGTTAATAAAGGGCAGCGTTTTCTTTATCCAGCTATCTATCTATATATCTATCTATTATTTGCAGAATGCTTTTTGGTTATTGCTGGTCTTAGCAGTTGTTTTCCTAGTCTTGAACCTGATTGCATCATGTCACTTGACCAAACACTTTAGGTAAGTAAGACGTATGATTTTATTTCTCCATTTAAATTAAAAATAATCATAATAATTGTTAATTACCATTACATAATCACCGACTTAATTCAGTCAAGGTTTGTCTAATTTCAGAAAACCAGATGATGAAAAAGAATTTCTTTACAAGCTAGAAGAATATGAAAGGTAATTTCTAATTCAATAATGCAGACCAATAACGCAGGAAGATTCCTAGATGTAAGTCAGTTTTGAAAAAAAAAAAGGCAATTACATTATCTTTAAAAGTATAGAATTATGCAATGTATCTTTGGACTACATTTAATAATATTTAATAATACATAATATGAGCTATACAATGAGCCAAAAATTTATTCAGGTATGATAGCACACAGCTTATACTCCACCCAGATAGTTTTCCCTTTGTTCTGAGAAGGATATAATCTTGGGCAGAGGGAAATAAGCAACTAACGTCCAAAAAATGTTTTCTTTTTTGAGGCTAGACTTAGCCGGACACAAACAACTTGCTACCTGGCAATAAACGAAACTAGCTAACTATAGCTGTCTAACGAAAGCTACAACCAAAGATTAAATATACAGATTTGACCTTCCTAATTTGCATAAGCCATTCGCAAAGGATTGTGGGATTGTCAGGATTAGTGGATTGTGTCCCTTCTGATAGTGACGCCATAATCACCACAATCGCCAGTGACGTCACTGTGATTATTCTATTGCGATGTCATATTTCTGCAGGATTGATATATTGTGAAAAACTAACCCTGAACAGGTTGACATTGGTTCAATTACACTGTCCCCTCTGGGTATTATTACTCTGTGCTATAACTAATTCAGAGTCAACTGAATTAAAAGTATATCATATTTTGAACTTTTCCTTTTTTTCAGAGAGCAGGAGGAAATGGCAGCTGCCTTTGAAGCAAATATGATGGTACCAGAGGATAATGGGTAATTTATAATAGACTCTATCCGCAGGGTTTCAGTGGCTTTGACCCATAATTCAAGAGTTTAATTTCAGAAATGACAATTGACTATTGCTGTCATCAAGCTGTAGGTCTATTGACTGAAGTCTTTACTGTAATTTATGACGTAATGTTTTTTATCCATCATCTCATTGCCATGATCCTTGCCTGTCCTAATAGTGGATTTTCACGGAAGGTTCTCTGTAATTCCACCAGGTGGCTAAAACAGAATACTGCAATTCTATTGGCTGAAAAAGTTCCCGCCCTTGGCTGTGATTGGCTGAGGCAAAGTGCATCCTAGCAGCAGTATTTTTAGTGCATTTTAATGTATATTTGACACTTTATCATTTAGTTGATGTTTGTTATTTTTTTGAGAAAGTTATATTTATGCAATCAGTTAGTTATTATCTACTGTGTCTGAAAAGCAAAATGAGTAATAAGAGGAGAGGAAAGACTTATGTCCTGCTGAATTCAGGGCTGTTCAGTGAAAAGACTATTAGCCCAGCAGGTGCAGAAATACAGGACATAAAAGCCCTAATCCACCCACCTCCATCTCTCAAAAGCAAGCTTCAACAGTTACTCTATGATGTTCTGGACATTTTTACAATGTCTCATTAATCTTGGAAGAAAATATGTTTATGTTCTTTAACGGTAAATTCCCTGGTAACTTCATAGTAACATAATGTTTGAATTTTGCAGTCCAAACAATATTGAAGGTGGCGAATACAAAAGTGCCAAAAGACAGAAAGAAGCCATGGAGAAGAAACAACAGCCAAAAGGGTAGGTGTGAAAAACAAAGGAGGAGATGTTAATACAAGCACTATCATGCTTCTAAAGTACCGGTGACTGAATTGACAAAATTAAATTCAAACTTTACACAAGTATTGAAATGCTCTACTGAAGACTACTGTATTATACAGTTAATCAGATCCAGATTCACACACTGACACTTTGATTTACTTTTGTACTATTTGATTAATTATTTATAAAATTTTGTTATTTTGCAATTTAAATTTAACTAATATTTTGCAAATTATATGTGTGTCTACAGCAATAAACATATATATATATTAAAAAAATTATATTGTACTGTATTTTACTATGTACCAAACCTCGTGAGCGGAGAGAACTTGCCTTAGAGGGGATGCACTTCCATATCTATCTATCTATCTGTCCAGCCATCCAGCATGCTGTCTATCTTTCTATCTATCTATCTGTCTATGTAGCTATCTGTCTGTCTGTCTGTCTGTCTGTCTGTCTATCTGTCTATCTACCTACCTACCTACCTGTCAATCTGTATTGCTCCTCAATGTCTATGGTCAGAACTGTAGTAAGTTCATATGAAGCAGATGTAATATATAAATTATATATATTATTTTATTTCGTACACACCAGGTACAGAGTACATAATTGATGAGATGATTAGGCATCGGCCATGTTACCCATTTACCTCATCGGTGGGGTCTTTTTGTAAATTTACATAATCATCCAGGGCAGGGCCACTTTATTTACCCTATATGTAAAATCAAAGTGAACGTCACATTCACTCAATACTTCTACCACCAATTCAAGATATAATAAATGTAATCATTTTTCTACATTTTTATTTCAGATTACAAAAGTTACTACCAAGTCGGCTGAGGAAAACGGCAAAGAAACCGGCTAATAAAAATAAGCCGATCATATTATCAGATAAAACGAAAGAATTAATTGAAAACTATAAAAGAAAGAAAGAAGAACGGGCTAGATATGAAATTGAACAATTTTGAATGAAAGTAGAATATGAACGTATTTAACCTTGGTGTTGTAATTTGTTTCAATAATAAAATAAAATTTACAGGCAGTTGAGGTTGTCATTTTGTAAATATGCAGTTACGAATCATATTCATTCGAGTTCGACATATGCCAATATAATGCCACATTCAGTTACTTAGTTATAGAAATGCAGAACGTTTAAAATCTTCGAAAAACAAAAATTCAAGCAATGCATAGACTAGTGATGCTTTCAATATGAAGGTTAGGCTAGTGGAGGCTTTTTCCAAAACAAAAATATCTTCTTGAATGCTAGTTGGAAATCCTTGAGATGAAATGCATAAAATATCGGATTTGTTAGCCCTTGTCCGACCCCAAGAGCCATCGTGTAATGGTAGGCGATTTGAATGCCCAGCGAATCCATCCCACTAAGTCGGACAGCTAACAAACAACAATAAGGTAGCCAACAGCAGACGTAGCAAGCTACAAGAACTGCACAAAGTTTTGCAAGTCTCACTTCTGATATCCACTGTTTCCGCTTTTTTTCTGTTGATTTGTTGCATACTTTCCGACAGCCAATTACACTCAACCGACTGCGGACTGCTGTGTACATACAGCCATACATAACGATCATAATGATCATGTTCACAGAGAAGAAGGGTATCATAATAAAAGCCAAATATTGGCTCTTGTAGAATTTTGTAAATTCGCATAGACCTCTGTCGTTACTCCATATTAATGTCGGAGGAAGTTGTATTATCGACGTAAAAACCCACACCGTTGCAGAAATAAACATCAGCCGCTTGAAGGTCCTCTCTTTAGCATAGAATATTGGCGTCCTTATTGCGAGAAATCGATCGACTGAAATCACTGAAAATATTCAAAGAAAACATGTCATACATATGTACCAACATTTTTGATACCGAAAGATTTAGAATAGACTCTAGATAATTTAATGCACTGATGAGGTACCTTCCTGTATTCATAATCTGGTATGGATGTTAGTTAGATACAGATATACCATTTTCAAACAAGATTAACAATCAAATCTGTCACAAAGTGGATTATTACTGTCGTGTAAATAAATATTCTTTCACTTAATCAAGGTTCCTGACTTATTGAGATCAGTTTCACTGTAGAAAACTTGCCCAAAATATTTATCTTTTTTCATATGACATCAATTCATTTGATTGGCTTTCTTTTTGCAGTAGGCCTGTAGTATCTTTTAATTAGGCCTGTCAATGTCAGCAAAGGTGACATAATTGTTGAAAGCACACAAATACAGATTTGCTTCAAACATTGTATAAGGACCTTTGTTGAAGTTTGTGATAAATTGAATTGTAAATAAGCTCACCTATTAAAAACATAGATGTTACCATGGAAGGATACAAGCTTGATAAATATCTCAAATTGCACATAAATTTGGTTGAGAATAAACTCGGTCTGATCCACTGAGCTAGGCGAAAGCTCATTCCGAGTCCCACTGCCAAACTCGCTAAGGAGAGGTTAGCGATGAAGACGTTCTCCATTTTTCTCAGTCTTGGGCATATTAGAACACATACTAAAACTAATCCATTGTCAAAAATTGTCAAAAACATAATCACAGAAAACAGCACAATATGGCTGGTAGACACTCCAGGTAAACATTCCGGTTGTGGATTAATCGTAGAGTTTTCTAAAAACCATTCCATAACTGCACTGAATGAAACGTTTGATGCATTAGACGGCGTAAGTATCATCTTGAACACTGATGAAATTCTGTACTAATTTATTGAAGCTATAAACAAAAAGATTTGTGCTTGTACTGCTCCAATGTATTTGTTCAGTATCAGCTGTTCAGCGACATAGATCCTGCTGGAATTGACATAGGTGCTAACCTAGGTGGTAAACTCTTTGTCAATTTAGTTATTAGTTGTGAGTATACTGTATTAGATACCCATTTTAGTAGAGCAGCTGATGGCCTGTTTTTAGGAAGGTGTGATCACAAGAGTAGAACAGCAAGTTTCATATACCAAAATGTTCCCAAGAATGTCACCTGTCTGATGTTACTCATAAAAATTACGTAAATTTAGTGCGAAACCAGTGGCAACTGTTCCTATTGTATTAGACACCCATTCATGGTAAACTTGAATATATCTAATTAAAAATTGTACATTAATCAGCAGAATCAAAATCACGTGTTTAAATATCAAAAATATTCAGTTACTGGTGCATAAATTGGTTTGACAGCCTGATACAGTTAGTTTGATTAAAAACGGCCCGTCAAATTGAAACTAGACAAAGCTGTCAAAGCTGGCTACTCAAAACAGGCTCTAAAAGTACATATTTATGATATATTAGATTAATTTCTTACGTTTACCAAGGTGATGGATGTAAGCCGATTATTAGCTGTAGAAGTGGACAGAAACAGCTGGCTTTAGCATGTTTAGAGCACAGACAGGTCACTACAGACAATTAGAGTCGATCGTATTTATGAAAGTAACTGTAGTAGAATAATCCACGATATTAATTCATAACAATTGGCAGTAAATGTGCATTAGAATCCTTAATCCAATTGGGCAGCACAATGCTACTGCAGGCTATAAAACAAAAGCCGGATTCATTTCCCATATCACACAAGGGTTACCTCTCAGCAGGCATTATGACGGAGCAATAATTGACCTATCCTGCGTGAAGTGCTCTTCAAATAGCATTAGGAGGCACAGATATAAATAATTATTGGGACCACTCATTCCTCCATTACTGCAGTAATAAATTGATAACCAGGAAAAATTATAATTGTTTTATGGTAAGTTACAGCTAGAGGAAATCAAATATTGGATTTTTTAGAATATGGTCTAATTATACATTTTAATTACTTAGTCATTTAAAAAGGAACCCCCACCACTGTGAATGACCTCACAATAGATACACATATATGTAGATAGATTTTTATTGACACAGAGAGATCAATTTTTATCTATTAGTCATTCCGATAGGGCAAGGTCACTTATAATACAATATAGGCCTACTTAAAAAGTGAAAGAGAAAAAAAGCAACAAATTGTCAGTGTCAGACCACTTCACCATTAAGAGTATTTAAGACCAGCGAATTTTGTAGAATAGACAAAGTTATAATTAGCCAAGCAAGCATGACCCTCTTAGTTGGCAGTATGATGTAATAAAGGGCAAGTAGAGGTAATGGATTAGTTACGGTCAGCTAATTAAGTAATATTCCAGACCACTGCCAGCCATAGTGCAACAATGGTCATGTTGAATGTCACTTCACATATTTTTGTACATGATTTAGTAACATGTAACTCCTCACTTTTATCTCCAAAATAAGAGAAGTGTACAATAATGTAGAGATGGCATCAAGTTTCTATAGAAACATAGCCTTTTAAAAATTGATAACATATATTTTGAATAAAAGAGTTTATAAATGTATGTTGTTTATCGTGTGTACAACCTTTCCTGCACTCTGACAGTTGAGCTAAAGAGCAGCTGCCCACCAGCCAAGTGCTAGTAGGCGAGGTAGTTGTGTTCCCCTGGATCGTAATACTATATCCCCAATGACCACCTGAGGTTTTGATCATTCCTAGTCAACAACCTCACCCCACTAATGGGACTCGAACCAACTACCCTACACATGAGGTCAGAAGGGTGGTGGGGTGGATGATTGGGGCTTTATGTCCTGTATTTCTGCACCTGATGGGCTAATTAGGACTGGCAGGGACCATGGCAATGAGACGAAGGATGAAACAGGAGGTCAGAAGGGACCGGATTCTACACCATTATAGTTGAGCTAAAGAGCAGATTATGAACCATAACTATAAATTAAACGCCAAATTCATTGCAATAATGTCCCTAGCAAATTTGTCTATAATTGTCTAGAATAAAGAATAAAATATAAAAAGTAAATGAAAACATGAATAAATCTGTGATCCTCTGGCAAATTATACCAAAGGCCTGGTGCCAATTAATAGTCATTTAAGACTAGATTAAACACTTATTCCTATGTGCGATAGATAGATAGATAGACATAGATATGGGAAGCGCAGCCATCTAAGGCAAGTTCTTGCTGCTAGAGGGTTGATTGATGAGATGAGAGATAGGAGGAATCCACCCATGTTATACATTTACCCAATGGGTGGGATATTTTACCTGCCTCAGCATGTGTGATATAAGTACAAGTCAAATTTTGTCGATATTCTTGACATCTGCTGTATTATACACTGTATAAATTTATTTGTTATCTTGAGACAACTATAGTGGTGCTTCGTTTTATTCTTAGGTACGTATTCTATGGTATCGACCATGGTTATAGTATTATAAGGGTGCTATATTGGCTGTAATTAAGGGGAAGCTGTTCGTAAAATAAATTAATTGGGGGACATTTACATAGTCTAAAGGATGCTCTGTGTACCAAGGTGCATTCGTTTTACTTAGTTTGCAGTAGTCTAGTTGTACTTACAGAATATATATTTGAATATGTATTGATGAATGTTTGTAAAAACTATCGATCTACTCCATAAATAAGTATTCCGGTATTAATTTGTGTTTGTGTTATCCGTTTACTTCATCTGAAATTTGATCTATTAGACAAACAAAACCACATTAAAAGGACATTAAGGTGGTTCATTCGAATGTTTTCATTCTGGAGTAAAGCACACATTTAAAATGCCAAGGGGAGATGTGTATTTCCTAAGTTTGTTAGTTTATGAAAATGTCTGTCTACATATGCACAGAAAAGGAGGAGACTGTTGGTAAAGCAGGGTCATAGCACAATCTAATATACCGGGAAAAAAATAAGTATGGGAATATTACAAGATAAGAGACCCTACATAATGCTGAGCTATATATGATATCATACTTGTCAAAAATTCATGAGGTCAATTTAATCTCATAATGATCTCACATCGATCTCATTCTCTCATATCATATTGATATCTGATTGATATCACCATGAGATCACCATTTTTTTTCACCTGGTGTCACTAGAATAGCCCTGGTGGTGATGCCTGGTGGATGTCTGCTGGACGTTGTGTGCAATTAAGCAAAAGGTAGGTGGATTTGGTCATGTAAACTTACGTTGCTAAAATGTGGTAGGTACCCTCTGGTGCTGGATGCCTTAGTTAAAGGGGAACTAATGGAAGTTTGTAAGTTAATTTCAAAAGTTCAATTAGATGTTAAATAGTATATTGCAGTGAAAGGAAATGTCTTAAACTATGGTTTGATATGATTTCAAGCCAATTAAAAATGCAATTTGCACCAACCGCCAACATGATGGGGGCCGCCATTATTGCACACGGCACGCAAGACAGTGACGTCACTTATGTCCTTAATCAAGAACAGCTAGGCCATTTATGCATTCAGCCATATGAATCAATTCAATCCTGTTGATTACAAGCCGTTGCATTGTTCATTGCAATTATCAAGAACAGATAGCATAACAACATAAAGGGTGTTAATTGCAATTTTTTGGGAATACAGCATAATTATTGCATTGATTGCAATGAGCAATTTGTATCTAAGAATAGGTATATATGCATGGGCGAATAATATTTTGTATCACTATATTTCTGAACATATTTTTGCAAGAGAACAGAATTGGAATACTGCTTTGCTTTGTAAATGAAATATGTTACATAATATTTTGGGGCAGTGTGCAGTATTATTTATAGTATAAATATATTTCATAGTATTTATATTTGGTGTATATGTAGTGTTAGTGGGGTTGTTTTAAAGGCAGTACCTCCTTCTTTACCAAGATTAATATATATTAATTACCAAATTGTGCTTATTTCAATTGTATGTTGGTTGCATTGCTAGATACATTTAATATAGGCATACCAGTTTAAAATAAAATATAATATCAAAAACTCATTTTCAACAAAACATTGTCCAATACACCACCTTTTTTTTAAAAGCTTCACTAATAAACAGTAGACGAATGATAGATCTATAGATTTATTTGACAACATAATACTTTTTTTGTGTATGCATACAAGCTGAAATCTAATACAATGTAAACTGCTCTAAATTACTAAAAATTAATTTAATTGGTACTCAGTTATCCAAACATTCAGTCGTTGTATTACATAGCAGGATAATTGATAGCTGTTTCTCTGATAATTCTATATTGTCAATTCGGCCGGCTGCTTTGAAATCTGTGAGACCATCCAGTACCACCCAGTACATTCATACACAAAATATATTTGATGTCACAATCACAATTAAGAACTGATCCCTGTTGTAAACTTTTTATTAAATTTGCAATTTGTTTGCCATACTTTCATTTTCATCCCATCATTATTTCTTATATTTTGATCTTGTTATTTATATATAAATGTATTTTATTCATTTTTTATTTCTTATTTTAATTTTATTAAATAATATTATAATATTTTTTAAGTAGGAGTTTAAACGGGGCATCCTCGTTAGCGTTTTTTAAAATAGAACTTTATTAGTGGATGTCTCCTGACCAAAAAAAAGTTTATTTTGACCTTTTTTTATTTTATTTTATTATTTACTGCTTATTGTTGTTCCTTGTAATTTGCTGCTTTTGTTTGTTTTATTTAATTTGGTCTAAGAAATTCTCTTTCACTCTCTCTCTCTAATTGCATTGTCAAACAGTTCAATGGCAATTACTTGACACTCAGTAAGAACTGCTCTGAAAGTGCAATTAACTGTATCTAAAACTGTTGTTGACAGTTGTTCTCACCAGTTGATTGCAATGCCGAGATCTATAGTACAACAGTGACGTATTTCCGGTCAGTGCAAAACACCGGGAAAGTAAAAAATGGCGGCCTCCGTAGTTCACAAAACGGAGCTAATAAATGAAGGATATTTCATTACCAGTGCACATATACAAGTTATGAATAGTATGGAATTGTTTCTATGGACCCAAGCTATCATCTGAGAGGTAAAGTGCAAAAGGGGTTTTTTCCCCTTTAATTGATATATTGTGTGCGTGAACTGGTGTTTCGAGGTCTCCAGTGACCTGTGGTGGTGGAGTATGGCTTTACATCCTGTATTTCCGCCCCTGATGGGCTAATAAGGACAGGCAGGGACCATGGCAATGAGATGAAGGATGAAACAGCCATCCAACTTAGGCTCGACCAGGAATCGAACCTGGGACCCAGCGGTTGGAAGCCCAGAACGCTACCTCTGAGCTAGGCCCCCGCCCCTATCATGTCTATACAGACGCCAGTGACTTTGGCTATGGTGTGTGTGTGTGATTAGGGCTCTATGTCCTGTATTTCTGCCCCTGATGGGCTAATTAGGACAGGCAGGGACCATGGCAATGAGATGAAGGATGAAACAGCCATCCAACTGAGGCTCGCCTGGGAATCGAACTCGGGACCCAGTGGTTGGCAGCCCAGGGGCCAGTGTGCTACCACTGAGCTAGGACCCCACCCCTGTGACCAATGAACATGATGATTCCCACTGTTGCCTCAGCCTGGCTTCACACGATCAATCTCCATATCTGTCTTTCAAATAAATTCTGTTTACGCCTGGCATCATTTCAAAGTGCAAACAAAAACACATTAATATAAGAACGGGAACCATTCCAGGAAATTAAACACCATTGTGTGCCAGTTGAGTCAATTATTCACACGTTGTTGCACACTTTATATTTGCTTACAACCAGTTGTATACAATTTGGGACATTCCCAATACAACTTGTCCAGTTTTTTTTTGATTAAATTTTGATGATATAAAAGCATACAAGACCTCAAAGATACTTGAAACTACTGGGACTGTGAACTTGGGAAGCTCACACAGTAATTTGAAATTTGGATTAACACCTTGATCTTACTATTATCATAATATCATCTAAGGACATATTCTTGAAAATTACATAATGTCATATCTAGTGTTATTTGGATCTATAGGAGAGACATACATAATCTATTCACCAATATTTGGAATAATAATCGCCTTTATATGCGTTTTATTCGGTTTTACTATACTAGCAGCTAATTATCTTACTATACATGTTGTTATGACTAGCAAAAAACTCCAAAGCATACCTAATATGTTTATAGTAAGTTTGTCATTTTCTGATTTAATAGTAAGTGTGCCTTTAATTGTGTTCAACTTCTTGCCTTATGTTAAAAATGAAATTGCTTCAAAGACATTATACTGCATAGTTATGTCTGTCATGTATATCTCTTCTTTCATGTCTCTTTTGACTTTGTTAGAAATTGCAATCGACCGATTTATTGCTATTTCCATGGCTCTAAAATATAAGACGATCATTACGCGCAGTCGCGTTAAGAAAGTCATCGTTATTTCATGGATAACCACGACAATATACCTCAGCGTGATCACTTCATTTTATCTCGTAAGAGATCGAACTATCACTGAACTTAATATGATCCTAACAGCGTCCAATGCCGTTGGAGTGGACATCTATTTCAGAACCATCGCTCCACCAATAGTGGTCTTCGTGGCAGGGTCTTTAGTGACTTACAGCATAATTTACGTTAAACTCAAAAGACAGGAAAGTGCACGAGATCAGTTGACAAATCAGAGCAACCAGCAAGAGAAGAAAATCACCAAGGTAAGACATTAACAGCAGATTTCATTGACTTGGAAACAAATATCCAGAGGACATCATGTGAATCCCGGACTCCAATTGGCTGAGAGACGGCCAATAGGAGTCCTCAATTCAAGTGACGTCGACAGACGTCCTCTCTAAAGTTTAGTTTTTAAGTCTATGTAATCTGCTGTAATAGTATGCTTTAAGTTAGCTACAAGTCCCCCGTTCTGGCTACCTCTAAGTAAGCCAACTTGTATGATCAGGAACCAGAGGCCAAGATGATATGAAAAGGTTACGAGCCCCCTCTTAGTGGGGTTTAAACTCATACTGATTGTCAGTATCAAACCTAGGTCCCTAAAAGCTCCTAGAGGAATGCTGAGCATGCAAAGCTGATGCTGCTAACACTGCTGAAATGTAATTAGGACCTTCGATCAGTCCTGCACAGTGCATGATTATTTTTCTTAAAAAAAAAACCTCTATTCTGTATGGAGGTATGATGTTACAGTCGGTAGAGTTTATATGTTAACTTTTGTACACTTGTGAAGTGAAGTGTGTATATTTCTGCACCCATTGGGCTAATTAGGACAGGCAGAGACCATGGCAATGAGACGAAGGATGAAACAGCCATCCAACTTAGGCCCTAACCGGGATTCAAACCCGGGACCCAGCGGCTGGAAGCCCACGGCACTACCTCTGAGCTAGGCCCCCGCCCACTTGTAAAGTGAAGATTGCACTTGATGAGTCATTGCTGACACATGGCCCAATATTTTTTGTTGAAGTTTAAACTGCCTTGATGACTTATACTGGCATTCAATGCCATTCATGACAATGGAAAATCTTGGTTGGATCCTACATTCACTCAAGCGTCCAGTGGCCCCAAGAAGTCATAACTACCTTATGAGTCATCATGGGATAGAACAGCTTAGTAAAACATATAGTGTGAGTCATCAATGCAGTTTTAAGCAGAGGAAGACAAGAAATATTTACAGAAATTCTGACCTTCACAGTCCATGCACTATTCTTTTCCCTGACCACCATTCCAATCTGCTAATGTTTACTTTTTACTTTCCCAGATGATTGTTATCAACCACTATCAGCAAATATCTATCTTTCACTTTTCCAGATGATGGTGATTATCCTGGCGACACTTCTCATATGCTGGCTGCCATTTACAATAATGGCGTTTCTTGTGACACTTCCAGATTTGGTCACGAACCATTGGAAGGCTTATGTATTGGTTAGCTTGATAATGGTCGTTTACGCCAACAGTTTTCTCAATCCGTTTATCTACGGTTTCATGAACAAAAACTTTCGAGATGAGTACAGACGTGTATTGGGATGTAAAAATGCATCAACATAAAGAATAATAACAGTGCAGCCCTCCGGTGAATGTATTTGACAACTTCCACCAATGAGTGGCAGTGTTGCATTTTCATTAGTGACAATTTTGTGTATATTAAATGGACAAGTGTTAATTTATAGATATAATGAATTCATGTGTTGCCATAGGCATTACATTTGCCAGAGACATGAGCCCTTTATCAAAAATAATATGATTTATGTGTAAAGATATATACTCACAGGCACTCAGACCAGAAACAATAAATAGTACACTACAGCAAAAATAAAGCAACCAAATGCAAACCTGACTTTTGTTATTTCTTTCCCCTCCAGGATAATCTAGGTTTGAACTTATATATAGATGAAATCACATGCTTATTAGCATAATTCTCCCACAAATTATGTAGCTCTGCACAAGATATCAATATGAAAATGACATGCTTATTGGCATAGCATTTTTTAACAACTGATGTAGCTCTCAAATCTTTCAGAGATATCTATATGGATTAAGTGTGTGTGTGTGTGATTATGGTTTTACGTCCTGTATTTCTGCACCAGTTGGGCTAATTAGGACAGGCAGAGACCGTGGCAATCAGACAAAGGAGGAAACAGCCATCCAACTTAGGCTCGACCAGGAATCGAACCCTATAGAACCCGGGACTCCGCGGTTGGAAGCCCAGAGCGCTACCTCTGAGCTAGGCCCCTGCCCTATCTATATGGATTAAAATGACATGCTTATTGGCATAGCATTTTCCCATAATTAATGTAGCTCTGAAAAGCCTTTAATGATATCCATTTGGATTAAACTCACATGTTATTGGCACAGCATTTCCCATAATTAATGTAGCTTTGAAAAACTTTTCCAATATATCTATATGGGTAAAAATTACATGCCTATTGGCATAGCATTTTCCCATCCTTGATGTAGCTCTGAAAAACCTTGAAAGATTTCTATATGGGTGAAAATCACAGCATATTCAAATAAATAATTTAGCTCTTAAACCCCCTTCCAAGATATAAATATGGATGTAAATCACACATTTATTGGCATAGCATTTTCCCATAATTAACGTACGTAGCTCTGAACACTCTCAAAAGCTATAATTTATATGGATGTAAATCACACATTTATTGGCATAGCATTTTCCCATAATTAACATAGCTTTGAACACTCTCAAAAGCTATCATTTATATGGATGAAAATCACATGCTTATTGAAATAGCATTTTCCCATAATTAACGTAGCTCTGAATACTCACAAAAGCTATAATTTATATATGGATGAAAATCACATGCTTATTGAAATAGCATTTTCCCATAATTAATGTAGCTCTGAATACTCTCAAAAGCTATAATTTATATGGATGAAAATCACATGCTTATTGGAATAGCATTTTCCCATAAAAACTAAGAAATTGCTCCATTCTTTGCTTTTTACGATATCTTTTTACTGACCATCCTCCAGATATGAGGTTTTTCTGGCATCAAAAAAATCTTTTTTTTTTTAACAAAACATCTAGCATTTTTATATTCAATCATTTTATAAATTTATATAGTTCATAATCTAATAAATATATATTACAATCATAAATGACAAAATATGATATATATATACTCCAACAGCATATTAAAGCCTTATAAGACAATTGTGTAAAATAACTTCGGTTAGTTACAGACAAAACATCCACAACTGTGAAGACCAACAAAAGACAAAACCTGTCACGTACACACTTATTTAAACCATGATCAAAACATAAATTATTGCACGATGTTAGACTCTGAACACGTAACGTAAAATAATTATATCAATGATCTAAAATTTAGTTTCCTAACATCTTTGTCTGTCACTTGAGAAGTTATCAATACATGACAAACATTAACAAAGTTATTTTACCGAAGTTCACAAGAACAAATATTCCATTCCTTCAAGTGCTGCCAAGAGATCATGTCAAGTTGCCTTTCTTGGAACACTATATTATTATATTATTACTTAGATATCACAGTCTATGCAATGATTGCACATGTTTCTGGTATGATACACACAATACCAAACTTTAATCAATATTCCACATTTAGCTCGACAAACAATAACAGGCCACTCCTTTGAGAGATAGCCTTCCAAACCAGTCTCGTTTTACTGGCAGGATATTCTTCATGTTGTTGTTAATTACACTGAACGTTCAACAGAAACGATTCTGAACTCAAATCACACTTTTTTAAGGACCCAACAAATCAGAGTCAAACCACTCAAGAGATTATTACCATACAAATGCTTAGCTACTGCTAGCTTGGATGTCATGATTTAGAGTGTACTTTCATATGAGCAAACAAGTCTCTTCGTCGAGTAAACTCCTTGCCACAAATGTTACAATTGTGCGTTTTCATGTGCCTTGTCAGTTGGTCCCTTCGTTTAAAACTTGTTCCACATATCGTACAAGCATAAGGTTTTTCACCAGTGTGTGTCCTCGTGTGACGTGGAAGATCTTGAGCAAGTTTAAACTTTCGTCCGCAGATATCGCAAGCAAAAGGTCGGTCTTCGCTGTGCACTTTGAAGTGGGTGATTAAGTTTGACTGTTGTGTGAACCCCTTGCCGCACACCACACACGTGTAAGGCCTCTCTCCATTGTGTGTTCTCATATGAGTCAACAGGTTATCATACCTCTTGAAAGCTTTGCCACAAACATTGCAACCAAATGGATCACTATTGACAGTAGTGTGAACATTCATGTGATTCGTCAACTGCCGTTGCTCTGTGAAGCCTTTACCGCATACACCACACTGAAAGGACTGTTCGCCTAAATGCGAGTTCATATGAAAAGTCAGTGAGCTTTCCTTTAAATATCTCTTACCACAGATAGCGCACGAATAGGGTTGACCTTCACGGTGGGTGGTCAAGTGAACGGTCAGCGAAGATTCTTTCATAAAACCCTTCTGACACATAGAACAATTGTATGGTTTTACTTCAGGCGTTTTTTGTACTTGCTTTTTCGGGGCTATCTCCTGGACTTGACTTTCTTCAGACCCCTCCTGTTTTACTACAGTTGACTCGGTGTCTTCTTGGTCCGACAAATCACTAGAACTTTGATTACTATCCATCGGCATTAAATCAGTGACTTTACCTGGGAACCATCCCTCAGCTCGGTGTTTCAACATATGAACCGACAGATTAACTGCCATATTAAATCCCTTACCACATATTACACAATTATAACTATGAGATCTCCCTTGGTTAATTAGTTTATCGTGATTGGTCTTCTGTTCTTGTAACTGTTTCGCAGTTTGGCACAACATCTTAATCTGATTCGAAGGGGAATTTTCTTGATTTTTTACCTCACCCTGGCTAGTTCCTGGTATTGGGCTTATCTGAACTACAACATTTTTGTTTTCAGTCGGAATTGCTACATTGGAGACTTTCACCGGCCCTGCTATATTGGAGACTTTCACTTCAGGCCCTGCTATATGGACAACTTTCACAGCAGGACTTGCTATATTGGTGACTTTACCTGTGCATGCCTTGCACATAACAAGAGTGTTCACACCTTTTCCTTGATCTACCCATTTGCGAAATTGTTCTAGCACTTCGGGTGGAAATGTGCTCATGCAGAGACAGCAGTTCATTGTGAGCGCAGCTGAAACCAAAAAAAGATCTTAATTATTTTAACAAGCATTTATCATTACAGAAACAGAAAGGAAATTATCACATACTGCACTCTGTAGCAGTCTTTGCTGAAGAATGTCTTTTAACATATTTAAATAACCATCTAAAATTTAAGGGTACTTCCTTACATCAGAAATCATGCATGTTAAACAATGATAATTTCAAGAGGTTACAAATCAGTCTTACCAGCGGTTTCTAGTGTTGATGCAGCCCCATTCTTATTGCAAATCATTTGTTTTTCACTATCAGTTGCCATGAAAACGTTATTACAAAGGTGATAAGGAATGTGACTATTTGAAGTGAAGTCTTCTCCGTACCAAACCAGCAGTTCCGTATTTGGTTTTATTGGCACGCGGGTTTTGTAATACACTTCACCACAGTATTGAAAAGCAACTAAGTTCTGTTCCGAGATGTAGCGAGCAAAGTTAACATATCGCATCCAGTTAGAGGCTCTAGAGTCTTTTGCGTTAATAAAATGGCTTTGTTTTTCATCCCCGAATACCTGAAATCACCAAATGTGCAATATATAGTCCAATACCAGTGCTCATGGAACAGGACAATCATAACATTGACAATATGTGTCGGAAGCAGTTTGAGAATATTCAATTTCTTCATTCTATGAACATTTACAAAGTTCTGCGAATATCAAACCTCCTTAAAAGGATGGGCGCAAATAATAGGGCAACCAAATTTAGATTTTCTTCATAACTTAATGCAAATTTTCACTAGTTTGTGGCTCTGAGAGATTTCAGAAAAAATTGCAAATCTTTTGCTACTGCTTAAAAACCTTTAAATTAATAGATTGAGCAGTAATAGTATAAAAATAAAAATAAACTGAGAACAATTTCGATATATGACACACAAAATTTTTACCTGCCAACTATATTCATGGGAGTCACAGTCATCATCCGTCCTGCTTTCTCCAAAAAAAGGACCAAACCAGACACCTTTTGGCAAATGTCGCACAGACCAAACGCCGCACCCAGCAGCTGGAAGTCTTGATTGTCGGAGGGTCAAGTTTTCTGGGCAACTCAGTTGTGTTTGTATGACATCATCAGATTCAGTCTGCAAGTTCACACATTACCTATGAAATATCAAATATTTACCACTTCAGTGACAATGTGACAAAAACATTATTGTGGAATTTTTCCAACAAAAAAACTGATGAATTTTGTAACACAGATCAAATCACTGCTACGTAAAATACGAAAATATACCTTAGTGTCTTCGCTGTTGAGATTTTCAAAAGATAAACCCATGCCTTCATCTTGCCAATCTGGAATCGAAAGGATCTCCAGGTATACAGTATTATAACAGATGACACAATACAGCAAAATGAATTTAAAGTTCAGTACGAAATAATTATGAAACATAATTATGGCAGGAGAAACAAACCCTACTTGGACCTCCATGATCTGTTGCTGGATCTCTTTGCTGAATGTTTTGATTGCGACAAATTTCCTCTTTTGGGAATCCGAAGAATTCTACTGATTCCTCATATTCAGTGAAAGTTTGCATTATGGTTTGTGACACCCCATCCACTAAAGCCTGAAAATTTGAAATAAAAAAAGTTTTATCTAGTTATGTTTAGTGATGTCAATGAGTTACGTTTTTGTAGTCGATCATCGGTTTGGGTGCACCAACCGATGATCGATTATTAGTCGGTTTGGGAGCAGTTCATAGCTGTGTAGTCGCTCAAGTAAAATCAACTGTTATCATAACTAGATTGTCCAAGCTAATTACCAGTCTCTGTACAACGTACAGTGTACGTAAATACTATATTATCTCAAGTCATTGACATTAATATCTAAAGTTATAATTATGATCATATGAAACTCCTAAATGGTGGAAGTGAGATTAGTTTTCTTTAATTTTCAACTGATGTGGTAAAAAACAAAAAAAAACAGACTATACAAAATTAGTTATCGATCATCGAATTCTTAGACAAAACGACCGATGATCGAGTATAATCGATCGTCGTGACACCACTAGTTATCTTTCTTGCAAAATAGGAATAATATAACTGCTACACAACATATCACCACTCTATGTTTCACATAGCATAAATCTTCAGTCTTTATGGGTCATTTCCAATGTAAACATGTTTCAGCATGTTGTCCAGTCAAAATATTTTGCTGACCAAAAGCTAGAAACCTCCAATTTTTTTTAACATCTCACTGGGTTCAGATATTTTTTAATTTAAATGAATTTATGATATACGATACATTGCATACTATTATGGAACAATACGTTAAAATCAAAACTGCTTTTGTTGATATGATCCAAACCCTTCAGAAGGCCCAGTCAAAACGAAAGCCAAAATCATGAAATACCCCAAACACCGCCCACAACATTGAATGCCACTACCGTTTCAAAACGAAAATGCTACGGTTACTGCAGCTCAATAGCTCAAGAATACCAAATGTACGACATTATATACTTGCAAAGTAAAAGTGTAGCCTGTATGATAAGAAAATCAAGCTAACTACCGCAGCAACAACCAGCATTTACCTGGGATCATTTTCACTGCGCACTGAAACGCATGAAGGAGCCACGGATGTCGAGTTTGTGGCGACACCTAGCGTATATTCAATTAAACTGAGAATTTATTAAAAACATAAGCTACTGCAACAGCTAAGTTGGGCCCCTCCTCTGCACGAGTGCATAGGCACTACAGTGTAGGAGACTGCGGTTCCAGTGCTACTGCAACAGCATACCCTGCAATATTGAACTATAGACTGTACATTTATGAGGCCAAAAAATGGCAGCTTCCCTATGGCCAAAGTCCGAAATTCAATTATATTCCGTTTATTTTCTATAGAATGGAATTAGAATATAAGAAAATACTTTATTAACATATGTGATCTGTTAGTCAAAAAGATGCGAGTTCAGGCGTTATATGATTCAGAGCTTTGCAATTTTGGTCATCCCCCACTAAAATTCCCGCCATCTACATTAATGTGACCTTAGTCCTATATCGACAGCAGACCTGTGGTGGTGGTGGTGGTGGATAAGGGCTTCACGTCCTGTATTTCTGCACCTGATGGGCTAATTGGGACAGGCAGGACCATGGCAATGAGGCGAAGGATGAAACAGCCATCAATTGAACTCAAGACCCAGTGGTTGGATCGGCAGCAGACCTCATCCACTAAATAAAAAGACACCAAAATCTTCTTTGAGCTGATGGAGAAAATCTTAAAAATTTGTAGTGAAATGGTCCTTATCTTCAAAAGGTGACCACTGGAATGCTTAAACTTTAGAAGAACTAAACTGTTTTGAAACATTTATAAAGATCTTATAAATAATTGTAGAGCAAAAACTGAGCAAGCTGATAGACAATAAGACATATATACCAAATGCAGTTTAAATTCAGTCCTGAAAAGGAACCACACATGTCATCTTCTTCACAAGACTACAAAACAAATATTTAGAATAAAGGCAAAAACCTTTACTCCACTTTTGTTGACCTTGGAAAAGCACCAAGGGATCTTGTATGCTGGAGTCTGCAAACAAGGAGTGTCCCTGAGAACTGATTAGGAAGTGTCATGGCAACCTATTTAAAGGAGAAATACAGGACTATGGATAATAGAACTGTTACTAATAGAATTATCACCCCAACAAGATTTGCCTTGAGCCAATTTCTGTTAATTTGTGGTGGTGCTTGATCATGTTGATGAAATCAGAGAATAACTGCCATGGAATTGGCTGTCTTGCAGAAGACCTAACAGTAATAGTGAAGAGTGCAGAACACTTAAAAGAACAATGGCTGAGATTGCAGAACAGACACAATAGTCATAGATATAAAGGCAAATTTCAATGAAAAGAACAAGCAATGACGAAGGCCATCACTGAGGGGGGGGGGGGGGGGGGTGGTGCAGGGTTTACAAACAGCGAAGGAGGAGTATGAAAAATATCCATGGAACAAATGGAAGAAACTGTCAGGAGTCATTTATTTACTCCCCTACAAATCAAATCTCACAACTTTATACCACTGTAGTAGAGCCTGCAGAAGGAAGAGAGAGCCTTAAGCCACTATCTCACATAGCCGAGTGACGAAGCAGAGTAATGACGATCGCTCGCAGATTGCTCGCCGATTGCTCGCCTTCTTCACACGCCGACCACTCGGCGAGGAAATCACGTCCACACAGCAATCATTCTGACCAAGTGTACTCCCAGAGTGACCAAGTGTACTCCCAGAGTGACCAAGTGTACTCTCAGAGTGCACGGCGAGTTAATCCCATATAAATCCCGAGCAATTTCAGAGCAAATTTGCTCGGCGACAATCCTAAAAAGTTTTAAACATGTTTAAAACTTTATGATCGTTCTACGAGTATTGCCATGTATTTACAAGCTTTTCCAGAGTGGTCGGCGTGCAGAGCCGTGTATTCCCGACTGCCTAATTTATTAAGCACTCGGCATCACTCGACATTGTCACTCGGCTATGTGAGATAGGCCCTTTAGGAACATCAGAAAAGCACCCTCTCAGAAGAACAGAAGTAGTCACCATGCAACAGAAGAACGAAGTGAATATAAAGTCAGCAAATCAAGATTATAACTATACGGACTTGGGCTGATCAGAAAGAAGGGAAATCCAACCAAGGATGTTTCAGACAATGAGAATGGCAAGCAAAAGGCATTCCTTAACTTTTAACTGTTTCTTGACTCTCATGGTATTGACGGGGGTGTTCTCTTAAATGAGTGACTGCTAACATTCCAATAAGATAGTATCTGCTTCTGCGGACTTTATAAATGTGATCACCATGTTTAGCAGAAATCTCAAGGGTGGGGGCCTAGCTCAGAGGTAGCGCTCTGGGCTTCCAACCGCTGGGTCCTGGGTCCTATAGTTCGATTCCCAGTCGAGCCTAAGTTGGATGGCTGTTTCATCCTTCATCTCATTGCCATGGTCCCTGCCTGTCCTAATTAGCCCATCAGGTGCAGAAATACAGGACGTAAAGCCCTAATCACCCACGCAACCAGCAGAAATCGCAAAACTCCTGGCTGCACAGGCTTTACTCTTATCCTCATATCCTGTATCAATCTGGAGCTTGCTCGACCTGGAGATAATTATGTATTCTCTGCAGACCATACAGGTTTCATCCATGATTAATTTACTGCTCCACTAAACGACACACATGCAAATTTGTCATCTTAAACTGTATATATGCTAACATATAACATGCCTGGATTAAGGAACAAAAAACACAAACTGAGTTGCTGGCACATGGGTCTTATTTTGGGTAACAGTATACTTAGACATATACCTTAGTAATAATTTACATATAAGTACATATAAGTACAAAAGTTTGCTAAAAATTCATTAAATTATCCTTAAACACAATTAATTAATAAAATAATCATGAATAGTGATAAGATAAGATCATGAATATCAACAAATCTTTGTATCTGCAGTGGCCATTTTGAATTCAAATTAGGGCATGTTCCAATGCTTTGATTTAGGAGGACTTTTAATATTTCATTCTATAAACCTTTTAGAGCAATTTGGCAGCAAACCATTTCTATTGCAATTTGTGGTGGGTGTTTCAGGATTATTCCTTGCAAATAAAGAAGTAGGCTATAGTAAAAAAAAAATCTATGTACCATTAGCCAGATGCTATGAGCAAGATTCGTGAAATGCAGTTATATATAATATATGCCCTAGCATCAATGGGGGTAAGCCCAACACTAAATGCATACCAGGCTCCTAAAAAGTCTCCTATACAGACTTCTCACAATGGAATTGTTGACTCCTTAAGATATTTAATGTACAATGACAATTACATCAAAACAGACTTATGTGAACATTTGCTGGCTGTCATGCTTCTCAAAGCCTTCTAGTCCACTATGTTGCTATTGATACTATTTTATCTTTTATTGTTATTTAAAATGTTATATATGTACTCTGCTTTTATTTGCCATTTATAATTTTATTGTATCTATGCTTTTCTCCCTGCTCATGGAGTTCAAACAAATAAAAAATAATAAATAAATATAGGATACAAGCACAGGCATCTTCCTGAAGCAAACCAGCCCGGCATAGGCTGCACGTAACCGTGCGGAGGATGAGGACTTGCGTTGGGAAGATGAAGCGCAGGATGAAATTCTGTTTTTCAAATTATCTCTGTAAAATTAAATCTTTAAACACTGCCCTTCAAGAACTACGTGCCACATTAATTCTTCAGGCCAACTAAACTTATATGGTCGATCTGATGCAGCATAACTTAAAAACGCTTGAAATATTGTATTTGGCTCAAAATGACCTAAAATGAGATACAAAGTATAGCAGTGACAATTTGTGGCTGATGGGCAATCCCTTATGTGTGGGCAGACCTTTTGTCCTTCATCATGTTCAGGGTGATGGAGTGTGGAGTTTGCTTCAGCATCTGCAGCCATGGATCCTGCAGCTTCCTGTAGCGATGGATGCCTTCCTGCAGCCTGCAGTCTCTGCACCTGGTCCCTGTGGTCTTAACAGCCATGTCAGCAGTTTAAATCTCACTAAAAGCAAGCTAAATGACCTTTCTATACTCGTGTGCCTGTAGTGTTGTTGCAATAGGGTGGTGTGTGCACTAATGCAGTCACCTTAACTTTGTACAATATACGAAGTCCCCCAAGCATCTAGGTATCTACATGGCCAAATGTGCCACATGTGTTTTCCATGAGAAGGATAAACGCATGGAAAACGCATGGTTTTCAGCTAATTATAATAAGGAAAAACCATGCACATATCACAATTGGCCATGTAAGTATATTTTGTAGACTAGTTAAGACATTTCAGCTTTTCTGAAGATCCTATAGGATCCACCCTGGGCTAAACACATTTTATTTGTATAATAGGCCTCATATTGCCTCAGTGCCACTGGTCTGTAGCTTAGTCAATTTATGTGACCAGATGCGAAAGGCAGACATAATGGTGAGATGATGAGGCGAGGAGTCAACACCATGTTACACATTTACCCCATGGATGGGTCTTTCACTTTCTCCAGCACAGACGCCGAGTACTAAGTACCTCCGATTCAATGTCTCATATTACTGACATCCATCTAGGGGCGGGGGCCTAGCTCAGAGGTAGCGCTCTGGGCTTCCAACCGCTGGGGCCTGGGTTCAATTTCCGGTCGGGCCTAAGTTGGATGGCTGTTTCCTCCTTCGTCTCATTGCCATGGTCTCTGCCCGTCCTAATTAGCCCAACTGGTGCAGAAATACAGGACGTAAAGCCCTAATCACACACACACACTGACATCCATCTGAGATGTAGCTCATGAAGATGTGAGTGTATGTGGTGTTCCTCTCAATTCTCTACCCATGAAATAAATATGTATTGTGGATTTTGATAAGCAGATATAACTCATCACTTACAGCAAATGGTCAAATGAGCAGCTTCCGGCAATTATTAGTATCATTGATACTATCCCTAAAAGTATGTAGTTATGATTATGAAGAAGTTCCGGCATTAATAACACATCAGATTACTTCAGCAGTTCCCAGGGGGGTACATTGTGGGTTCATCATTACGTCTGCCTGCAACTGGTCATAACTTCTGCAACCTAAAAAACAATACAATACAATACACCATCAATTCTGACACTAAACATTTAATCTATGCTAGTTGCCATAAGTTTATTTATAGGCCTACTGGGCAGCAATAGTAACACTTCGAAAATTATGAGGAATAGTTCTTGGAAAGGACCGCAACCAAGGGCAAGGTCATTGTGGAGAACATGACAGGACAATCGAACCAAGGACTAGAATCCGATAAGTCATTTGGCTTACCCATTGACCCAATCTTAATTATCAATAAAAAGATATATTAAATCAGTTTTCTAAGGTCGAACTTCTTGAGGTAAATATTGGGAGAGAGACAATTCCAAAGGGGGGGGGGCTATTTTACATTCTTGCATTTTTAGTTTGTTTAAGTGGTTTTCATTTGAAGTTGACCATACTTCTGTTATTTCTGACATTGCACAATATTTAGCAAAAAAATGTATATGTTGAGACTATTTAGGATAGAACTCAGAATTCAGAACAATTTATTCAAAATATCACATATTAAAATATGTACATTCGGGAGTGGCCCTCTAAGGCAGACATTCTGCCGCTATCAAGGGCCACAACCTAGTTAATAGCATTCTACTATATATATATATAAATATGCAAGCTTTTTGTAAGTTTTCGGTCTTTTGAAGTGGTCTTAAAATCCAGGTGGTCTAATATTGGGTGGTCTTAATTATGGTCAGCAGCTGTACTTATAAAATTAATATAAATGTGACAAAATAAGCAAACAAATCTCATTCTCCGAGGCACCAAAATACGACAGTTGAAGGAACCCAGAAATAGACCTATACGTTTAGCTGTATGAGGACCATGCAATCAGCCAGTGTGCTCTTGAGAATGACCTAAAAGGTCTAGACCCAGATGAGCTGGTGATGAGGTTTCCTTCTGTAGTAACATGCTCCTGATTGCATCATCCACCCTACAAGTTGCTGCAGCAGCCAAACCTCACTGTGCCAACAGAAAGCTTGTTTGGCATCAACCCCAAAGGCAGTTCCTGCAGAGCTCTACGGGGTGGCATAGTCACCATGTAAACAATAGTACTGCTGCACCATGTGTGGTTACATAAAAAGGTTTCCTGGTCCATTATTTTGCCAAGGGCAAGGAAAACTCCCATAGGGTTAATATGTATTGAGTGACATGGTGAGGACTCCTAGCCTTATAATCTGATCATTACATCTGCCTATGGCAATTTGTCAGTCAGCAGTTAAGCTAAGTTTTCATACCACAGAGAATTGATACAATACAATTAAACGACAAAAACAAAAGATAAATTGACAGTTCTTGGATAACCTGGCATGGATTCAGTAGTAACATATGGTCACTCACTGGTCAAAAGGACTAGCTCAGTTTTATTTCAATTTTGAATGTATGATCTACTATTTAAACTTCTAGCTTGAAATCCCATTTCTCAGACAGTTTAGGAAACATTTGCACCTTACCATGAACATTACAGCATGTAGTTTGTTGCAGGGGTGGGTTTATTAGCCAGGTTTATGTACAAGCTTATGAAGTGGGTTTAATATGAATTCATTAGAGAACCCTGGCAGCCTTACTGGCCTGTGAAATTTTTTAATGGCTCAATTTTCCATCATTCAAAAAATCAAACCACCCCAGAAAGCAGGGTCTGGGGTTCTGGGCACCGATGAATCACCCTGTTTACCGATGAGCTCATAGGTCTGTTTGAGAGGCTGCTTGCATGTGCGTTCGTTTCAGGGGTGCAGCCAGACATCGTAAATGGAAAGGGGGTGGGGGGTACCAATATTGACCACCTCTAAAAAAAATTTAAAAAAAAAGGATAGTCTCCATGTATGTTATTATAGGCCCTATCTGATCAGTGCAAATGCATACATTTGAGGTTATTACGACTAAAGGGGGGTAAAACACTTAGATATCTCTAATACAAGTTTCAGTACTACACCCCCCCCCCCCCTCCCACCCCAGGCTACGCCCCTGCTTCGATTCCATGCACATCGTCTGCTGAGCAATCAATTGGCTGCAGAAAGAGAGCGGAGTTAGCGCGCCAAAAGCAGAGGCCAAGGTTTTCGTCTGCTTCCATTCAGAGTGATGTAGCAGCCTCACTTTGAAGCACATATCGCTGCTGCTGTATGGAACCACATTGATACAGCAGCTTCGCGACGTTGCTTTCGACGCCGAAACGTCGCCCACAACGCTACGACGTAGTAGCAGCACGTGGATTTAGCCGTTTCCGGTAACGTCATGCTTTAGGGCATTCGACGTAAACTAGGTAAGTTTTATCGTCTGCTCTAATGAATTTCATTGCTGTCATATTGTAGGGCATTTTTGTTCATTTATCACACATCTGGGATAAACTACACGATTTTCCTTTCATGTCATGCAATGGGTCTTGAACTGTTGCTTTTAAGCCATGACTAACACTATGGGTGTGAACACAAATCACCACGGCTGACATATTTATAATTAGCTATTGTCATGATTTTCGTGTTAACTCTTTTCAAGATGCAAATGATGTATTTTCAAATGAAAAAACTGACAGGCTGTTATGTGAAATTAACATAATCTCAACAGGTAACTAATACTAATTAGGGCCCGAAGGTAAAGTTGCATGTAAGACACATTTTAAAGAAGTGCAGCGTTACCTTGCCGTGAGACCACCTTACTATTAATATTAAGACCACCTCACAATTAAGACCATTGAATCTGGCACCAAATTCCACTTCACTATTAAGACACCAACCTACCTCACTATTAAGACAATGAACAGTGCACCAAAAATGGTCTTAATGGCGAGGTTCTGCTGTAAAGAACTCTACATTTGTTCAGTTGGGCTAATCAACTATTATCATCATTTATTGCGGTTGTATAATTCTAAAATGCATAAGTAACATTCCACTAGAAATGGCATCACTGCTATAAATTTGCAAAAAAGTTCTAAGCTTAAGTGGAACTGTTTGTTGCCATTCCCAACTGTGACAGATTGAATGTTTAGGTTTAACTTGCCATTCCAAACTGTGACAAATTGAATGTTTAGGTTTAACTTGCCATTCCCAACTGTGACAAATTGAATGTTTAGGTTTAACTTAAAAGCACAATTGGGTTCAACTTAAACAAACCAATGCAACTCAATGACAGAACACTGGCCGAAAACAGAAAAAAGTACCCTCAGAATGGACAAGAGGGTATGACTGAGGGTCATATTTAATTAAATAGGATAGGATAGGATAGGATAAACACATTTGGATGAGACATTAAAATGGTGGTCTCCTGTAATCAGTGTCTATGCCGAGGCAAGTAAAGGACCCCACCCATGGGATACAATATCTCCCCTCATCAGTCAACCCTCATGAGTGGAAATAATTTGCCTCAGAGGGCTGCACTTAGGCCTATCATTCCATTCTATTCTATTCTATTGGATTAGATAGGACTGGATAGGATTATTTTTCATTTTCTAAATATTCATGACTCAAATTGAATGACCGCACAAAGCAACTTCAAACAAACATTGTAACGGTTCAACAGGCAAGCTGTCAATCAAACATCTTTGGGCCCATTAATTTAGAGCCTTAGTGGAAATATCGGGGGAGCACCAAAGGATGTTAGGAGGAAGGTATTCCTGTCGGACTGTTGCCACTTCTACGGTGCCCAAGCATGGCACTTTAATGATGTCACTGTGAAGAGTTTCCATACCATGTGGAACAGATGTGTGAGACGACTTTTAGGATTACCATGGAAAACGCACTCCAGATTCCTTCCTATTCTGATGACATGCGGAAACTCTGGAGAACAAATACGTGTGCGATTCACATCCATGCTCAAGAATATGTGTAACAGTTTAAATCGGCGAGTTAAATTCATAGCTGATCGAGGCATTGCATTATCCAGTACATTGATTGGAGAGAACTTATCATATATAAGGTCTAAAATGATTGATGCTTTAGAATTAGTATTGCAAAAAAAGATCTCTTTCATTCACTCACCTTAGTGATCAAGACAATTGTGCAATTGCTGCAATTTATAAACTGATGGGGATGGACTCTGATTTTAATGAATTTCAAAGGAATGCTTTCTGCAATTATCTTTTAACTGTATAATTTGATATACCATGATTTGATACATGGGTATTTTATTAACAATATATATATTATCCGGATATACCGAGTGTCAGAGAGGCCACTCCTGGCAGAGAAGTAGGTTTTTCCTATAGGTTAGGATCGTGTAATTATTAACTGCCAGTGGCCTTCTTTTTTTTTTTTCCAAATTTTATGCATTGGGCTACTCAGGTTGCACAATGTTATATTAAATTTCGGGACCTTAAATGCTATGCTAGATTATATCCATTTTAGACTCTAGCCTTGATGTAAGGACATTAAGGCTACTCTTTAGCATTCATAAAATGTTATGACTAATAAAAAATAAAAATAGTGATATTAAATTTGCAGACATAGATGGATAGATAGATAGATAGATAGATAGATAGACAGTGAGACAGACAGACAGATAGATAGATAGCTACTAGGTAAAACTCAATTAAAAAAAAATATATATATATTGCTATAGAAGGAAAAAATATTAAATCAATAGATCAAGACCTTCATTATTGGCAAGTAGCATGTCAACAATACATGTAAAACATTAATGATTATGTCAGGTAAATATAAAAATGAATTGAAAATACAGTCTCAATTATAGATAGTTTTTTTTTTAGGATAAATGTGTAAATAAATAGATGGATAAGTTGGCATTCAAAGTGAAATGTGGAAAACAAATTAAAGTAAAAAAAAAAATAGGTCACTAATAATAAATCATAGGGATGCACAGACAACTACAGAGCTCTCAGCTATATTTACATCGAGCACTAAGGTTTGCCTTTTTGGGAATATTTGCATTGCTTTTAGGGATGATATAAATTACATGGGTCCATTATATATGGTAGGCAGATGAAAGAAGAAGAAAATAACAATTAACAGCAAGAAAGATAGAAAGAAAGAAAAAGGAGAGAAAGAAAAAAAAGAAAGAAATATGAAATAAAGTAAAGGAAAAATTAAAGTATTTTCTTTTTTACTTTTTAAATTTATTTCATTTTTATTGAGTGGACATATTAATATTAAAAAAAAAGAAAAAGGATGGTCTAATGGTTAAGGCATTAGTCAGCTTCCATGAAAGACCTGGGTTTGAACTCTGACCATGGCACTCCAGATTTTACTTGAGTATTATCTGAACTCCATCTCTATGTTTGGAGCAGACTGCCAGTGGTCAAAAGGTTCAAGTAATTAGCAAAAACGTCTGAGTCCCAAAACATCCAGTGGTCAAAAAGGTCGACGGAGAGCCACGTAATTACAAACATATATACCAAATGGGGAGAAAAAGTAACAGAGCCTACAGAGGGCGCTGCCAGCGTAGCAGTTAAAAAGACAATAAGATGACGTTATTACACCATTGTTTACAGTGCCCGACGTCGAAGTTGTGGCCGACACCGGAGTTGTGGACTTCAATAGTGATGTCCACAGGCGGATTCAGAACATTTTGGCAGAGAAAGATTTAGAATAATAGCGATATCTATCACCCTGTTCATTCGGAATGTTTGGATCGGCCCCAGGACGTCACTGTTGAAGTCCACAACTCCGGTGTCGGCCACAACTTCGACGTCGGGCACTGTAATGGATGACATCACAATATAGATGATATCATTTAAACAATATACTTATCTGCTACAGTGACCTCTGTTGGAACTTTTCCTCCCCATTTATATATTCATATCATATCATCATTACGTCTGCCTGCAGCTGGGCATTCAATGATCACCAGTAGCACTGAGTCTTTACCATGGAGTAAAATGAGGAGATGTGTATTATGGTTTGGACTGATCTCATCATTACGTTTGCCTGCAGCTAGCTATTCAAGCGACACACCATTAACTTAACAAACAAGATCAATTTACTCCTAAGAAAATTTATGCTATTCACATTTTCTCGGAAAATATGGCATTCAATTAGTGTATATACCGCAGGTGTGCCGAACAACACAATATGTGTGCAGATTGCCTATAGGAGTGTGTGACAAACAAGTTATGTAAGAGTTATGCAATCTGATAGTTCTATAGATGCATTGCTTCCCCCCAAAGCAGTGTTTTCTGCAGTTGCTGGGATTGCCAAGCATCACGAAAACCTTTGTCCTCGTCTCAACTCTCGCCTTTTTCTCTTTAACCACGAGAAGTTGCTCCTAAAGAACGGGAACAAAAGAAATATTCGACATTCTTGCCTTTTATCATTTGTTGCAGAAGCTGCTATGGTTTCCTGCCAGCTGACACTTCTGCTCCCGGTTCACTTTTTTCTCTTCTTTTTCTATAGTTTTCTTTGTTTGAAATGATTTCCTATGTGATGACCTCAGCCTAGGTCAGTGACCCAGTGTACTGGTTGCCCTCTGGCCTACGTGACTGTGGCCAGGCAATTTCGCAACCCCATCCAGGGTATATATAAGGATGTAGGTCACTATGAGTCAGTGCTTGTAAGGTAGTGGTCTAGGATGGACATGAGGCAGGGCAAGGCCTATTAAACTATAGAAACTACATATTCCTTGTCATGAGTCAAGTCTGTTACATTGAAGGAACTCAAGAACCTTGTTGGGGTTCTTACAAATTGGCGCCCGATGTGGGACTTCAAGGACGCAGACTTCACTCTGGAGACATGGATGGATTAAACTCACTGGATTTCTGTTTGAAATTATTTTGAGGATTTTGATGGACTCATCTTGGTCTCAGATAAGTGAGGTTTTGAATCTGTGATTTGTTTTGGCTTTAGCCTAGGCATTGCGTCTCTCGCAATCCCCAGTTCTGCTGTCAAAAAGCAGACTGGCTGTGCTATTTGATTTAATTGTAAAATGCCTGTACAGTTGATTGGAGTCTCAGCATTGAGACCTTGGCTTGGGAGGCCATGTGTGTTGATTATGAGAGACTTCACTGACATCACAGTGAAGGAGGAAGTGAGTGCAGCCCTCATGGCCTTGGAAGACGTGGCATGAGAGGCTGTTTGAAGAGTGGCATTAATAGAGGTCAAACTGGGCTCAGTTTCCCTCTGTTGCAACTTAAACGAGACTGGACTGAAACAGTTGACCTACTAAGGTCACGAAAATGGCGGGAAGTCTCGAGGATGACAAAGGGATGCCAGAGAGTGGTTCCCTTCTCTTCCTTCCCTGGGAAAAAATGTTGTGTTTTCTTGTGAGAGTTAAGCATTAGAAACGGCTGTATAGAGAGTGAACTGTCTAGTTAATCTCTGGTGCCGATGAACCGAGACTGCACTGTAACTGTTGACCTTTCAAGGTCATGGAAAGTGGCGGGAAAGTCTCGAGGCTGATAGAAGGGAAGACCAGAAAATGGTTTCCTGGCTGGTTGGATTTGGTCTGCATGAGCTATAACTGAATAAAGTTTGGCAGTTGTGAACCATGAAATTGTGCTGAGATGGACATTTGAATTGTTGGTGAGACAGGAGCTGAGTCTGAACCCCAGAATATTGGGGTGGGAATTGATTGGCCTATGTCTTTGTGTGTGGTTGTTGTTTGTAAAACTGTGTTAGAGTTTTGCATTGACAAGGTGGTGTAACGAGACTGAGCCTGTACCAGTGACCTTACAAGGTCATGGGGAAAAAGGCTGGAAAGTCTCGGAGCTAAATGTAGTTGGAGTTCCACTTTCAAGTGGATTTCCATGCCCTGAGCAGTGCTTCCAACCCACGTGGGTGTGGGAGGCACTGGGGTGCCCAGGTTGATGCCTGCAGACCACGTGGTTCGTGGCGGGAAAATGGCATCACCTCTGCTGCTACTTGACCCCACTGGCTAGTGGAGTATGTGGAGTGGATTAGGCCTGCTATGGAGCAGTCCTTTGAGATCGGCGATTGGGTTCTTTTGGTGACAGGCTGGTGGTGACAATCATGGAAACCCTGTCCCAGCAGGGCTCTCCCAGATGGAAAAGAAGTCAATGGAGGCCACATTGGATCCTGGAATGACTCCTTTGCGGATGGAACAGGAGTCAATGGAGGCCACAGTGGATCCTGGAATGACTCCTTTGCAGATGGAGAAGAAGTCAATGGAGGCCACAGTGGATCCTGGAATGACTCCTTTGCGGATGGAACAGGAGTCAATGGAGGCCACAGTGGATCCTGGAATGACTCCTTTGCAGATGGAGAAGAAGTAAATGGAGGCCACAGTGGATCCTGGAATGACTCCTTTGCAGATGGAGAAGAAGTCAATGGAGGCCACAGTGGATCCTGGAATGATTTCCTGGCAGCCAGGCAGGCAGAGACGGCCGCCTGAGCGGTTTGGCCACAATATAGGTTTCGAATAATGATGATTCCTAGGCATCTTCCTGGACAAGGGAGGATGGCAGAGTGACTTGAAGGTCAAAAGTGCGCACATTTATTTTCCTTTCTTTCATTTTTTAAATTAATTTTTCTGTTTTTTGGGGGGTTTTTTTTAATTTTTTTTTTAAATTAAATGGCCTTTGGGACACTGGTTACAAGCGTTGCAACAAGGAAAAGCACAGACACTACATGAACCGGTTATATAACTGTGGGGACTCAATGGTGGTCGTTTGTCCTTGCTCAGTTATGGTTTACTTGTGCTGCCTTACTGGTTAGTTAAGGTCCTATGGACTTGCATAGGGAATCATGTAGGCACAATCAATGGAGTGATTGTGGGCGCAGTGGTTATTCTTTGGGATTAATCCACTTCGCGGCTGCAGGGTTTGACTGTATTGTGCATTTTTTTTCGAAAATGGCACACTTTATGTTTTCTGTTAAAAGTGACACGTTTGTCACAAAGCAGGCAATGTTTGGGTTGGCAATTTTGTATTTGGTATCATGGTCAGCGTTTTCTGGAACCCCCCTCCCCCCCCCCCCAAATCGTTCATAAGAGGGGGAAGGGGAGATAAGGTCACGATGTCACGTGGACCTGAGCATGGTAGGGTGGTAGGACGCCTCCTTGCTGCACTTCTTCCTGGGACCTTGAGTGAGCAGGACGTGTTTAGCGATATTGCGGATGGAAAAAGCCTCGTGCTCGAGGGAGAAAATCATGGCAATGGACACTGCACCTGGGGAGGTCACACACGAGAAGACCATGGCTTGCGTGGTCTCGCGCTTGGATGAAGACACTCCTTAGTTTGGTGACACGATGAATGGTTGCATTGGGTGCCGCGTGGAATTAGGTATTGTTTCGGGGAGCGGTATGGACCATTCATACTGAGTAATGAAACATAGGCCTATGATCAACAAAGCCAGAAATCAAGGACTGGTGCAGCTTGGCATCAGCAAGCTCTGGAATGGTCTTTGGATGGACAATACAGCCATCGTTCCTAAAATGGCGGGTTGGTTATTTAATGATCGAGTGGTATGGAATGAGCAACTTAAGTATCTGATTCTCTGAGGCAAGAGATATAGACTTGGTTTATCACTCGTAGTTTTGTGTTTGAGTGAGCTGAATAAGCTCCAGAAGTGTTCTGGCTAGGTTTTGTCGGCTGTTTTGGGTATTGTGAGAGCTGAGCTTCCTCTAGTTGGCCAAGAGTGTTTTCTCATTTATCTGGTTGGATTCTTGGTCCCCCTGCAAGGTGGAAGATGGGAGTGGCTAGAAACTGCACACAGCTGTCATGAACCACGTTGTCGCTGTGCATTGTGTGAGATGAACGAGGCCAGAGAAAGTGGTCGCCATGACAACTGCAGCAGTAGTAGCAGTCTTCAAGTTGTCACATTGACCACTGTAGAGCACTCGAATTAACATTGCATTGGTCTCGGCCCTGAACAGGCTAGTTCAGGAGGGAGAGACAGATGTGCTGCTTCCCAGCAGCAGAAGCAGTGGATTTCCATTGTGGTTACGTGGTTGACCTCTGACCCAAAGTCACCAGTCAGGAGGGCTGTCTCTGGACACAGGGAGGCGAACGTTGGGGACCTCTTGGAAACAGAAGAAGATGGCTCAGATGACACCCTGAGGGACCCCTCTGTAGACATGGAACAGGAACAGGAAATAGGACGCAAACTTGCTGGCCCCTTGGAATGTGGAACTTTTGTGATGAGAGCAGAACCTTTGAGACGAGTATGTCATGACGAGGATATGCTGATTGTGATGATTGGACCTTTCTTGTGGACTATCAGTGATTTTGTGAACTTACATGGACTTATTCCCAGAGACTGGGGTATGATGTGTGTGATTTCCTGGATATGGAGAGACTGTTAATTTATGTGTTGTATGTTTGTGTTTTCATATTGAGTGTACTGTATTTCATGCCATGTCTACCTTGATCCTTGCCTCAATTGTCCTACTTTATGAATTAGTTTGAATTATGCAACTGTGGTATAGTTTTTGTGCAAGACATGCGGACATGTCTTCTTATAAAAGAGGGGGTAATGTGATGACCTCAGCCTAGGTCAGTGACCTAGTATACTGGTTGCCCTCTGGCCTACGTGACTGTGGCCAGGCAATTTCGCAACCCCAACCAGGGTATATATAAGGATGTAGGTCACTATGAGTCAGTGCTTGTAAGGTAGTGGTCTAGGATGGACATGAGGCAGGGCAAGGCCTATTAAACTATAGAAACTACATATTCCTTGTCATGAGTCAAGTCTGTTACATTGAAGGAACTTAAGAACCTTGCTGGGGTTCTTACACCTATTTACTTTTCATACATTCATTTGGGGAAAAAATACTGTCCTTGGTATTGAATGAAATATGTTGCTTTAATAATTATGCTGACGAAATTGACACGATCTGGATAACCACGGTTAGACTACTTCAAATTAAGAACAACCTTACAATTAAAACCAATTAATTCCCCCCCTCTTTTTCCAAAAAAGAAGAAGAAAAAAAAAAAGGTTGAAATTAAGAATAAAGAGGTAAATTTCATAGCAGCTTAGTGGTTAAACATTGAATGAAAAAGTATTTATACATCTTTGCTTTCCAAAACTTTTGGAGAGTAGAACTCACTGTTTCCATAACAAACATCTATAAGAACCACATAAGAACCACAAAAATATGTAAATATTCCACACATGTTTCTTATGTAAATTTTACAAACGGAATAGCATGTTGCAGCATTGTTGCTGCTACATGATCTAGGCCAGCATGAGGAAGCATGTCAATTGAATTTAAAACACATTTATTCCACGTTTTGCCTCTGAACTAACGAAGTGTAAAAATCAGTTTAGACCCTAGCCCATGGAGGTAAATAGCTTACTTGCCCTGAAGGGTGGATGTTCGAGTGTTTGTTCGTTGCCATGGCTACTGTTGATATGCTGGGTCAATCTAATGAAATATGGGTTTTCGAGATTTTAATGAAATATATTGGGATTTTGGTTTTTGGAATGTTTTTATGACCATGCTAGGGTTTTACAAAAAGAGTGGCCCAGTGGGGTTTCACTAATTATATGAACCCCCAGAAGCTGATTTCATAGTTGTTATAGGGATACTATAATAGATTCTTAAATAAAGTTTTTGCTGACAGGAATTGGTAGATTAGAAGTAAGAATTTCTTTTGTATTGCATTTTCCTTGCATTAAATACTTTTGTTGTTGACTTGTTGTTGTTGAATTGCCTCATTGTTGACTCGTTGTTGTTGACTCGTTGTTGTTGACTCATTGTTGGTGACTTGTTGTGCAGCACTCCTATATGGCAGAATAAACGTGTTCTAAGATGCTCTTTCGTTTTAAGCCAGACTCACAAGACAATGTTTGCATTTGGTAGTAAATGTATGCCAGTTCAGAGATTTTGACTGTTTATCACAACTGTCTTGCATTCGTGATAGCGTACACTGACTATTGGGTCATCACTATTCATTGTCATGCATACATTACAAAGAAGATTATAAGGGAAGATCTACCACGAATCTAGACAGCTGTGTGGGTAGAATAACAAATACTACAATTTATATGCCTGTTAGTGGTTGATACAATAGTCTACCCAATCCATCAAGCAGTGAAGCAATGAATGAAAAATTTCTGGTCTATCTTTCTGCAATAGAGCAATGCCTACCAAATAAAATCCTATATAATTGTCATAGTATTTCACAGGTCTATCTATCTATCTATCTATCTGTCTACCTATGTATCTATCTATATATCCTTCCTTCCTTAATTCCTTCCTTCCCCTCCTTCCTTCCTTCCTTCCCCTTACTTCCTTCCTTCCTTTTATTAATTCCCTTTCTTCCTTTCTTCCTTCCTTCCTTCCTTCATTCCTCCCTTCCTTCGTGTACCACCTTACCATACGTTCATTTTGGACCACACACACATTTCTAGCATATCCACCATCTCTGCTAATATGCAAAAATTCCCAAAATGGCAAACCTTAGTGATAGGTATAAATATAGCATGGGGCTCCGCAGTTCTCCGTGCATTCATGTCTCTATGAATAATTCTTAGCAGGGAGAACTTCTTTCACAGTTTGAATCTTGGGTGAAGCGGTGGCTCCTAAATAAACATACATCACCATATAGTGTATAAAAAGATAAAGAAGCATAAAGAAAATAAATAAAAATAGCAGAAAAGACAAGGAAAAAATGTGAAATAAAATGCAAGAGTATATAAACCAATTTCAACTTAACTTTCGAGATATCTACAGAAGCTGGACTGGATTTGAATCGTGACCATCTGAATGAATAATAGTGATTTAGATATCTAATGATGCCATGTTCTAACTTAGTCACTTTTCTTTTCATTTTGACATTAATTAGTTTTAGAAAATGTTCAGTTCAGCTGGTCATAAACAGTTCAGCTGGTCTGGTCATAAACAGTTCAGCTGGTCATAAACAGTTCAGCTGGCCATAAACAGTTCAGCTGGCCATAAACAGTTCAAACTGAAACGGCTTTATGCTGCACATATTGGCTGTTGTTATTGCTTATTGTGACGAAGTGTTCCAGTGCTGCCCAACTGGTATGAGCTCAGTGAATCTACCACATTACATGACAAATGGTGCTCTGTTGGTTACAGTAGAGTGGCAATTCTGTTGGAAACTGACCATACACAGTAGAGTGGCAATTCTGTTGGAAACTGACCATACACAGAAGAGTGGCAATTCTGTTGGAAACTGACCATACACAGCAGAGTGGCAATTCTGTTGGAAACTGACCATACACAGTAGAGTGGCAATTCTGTTGGAAACTGACCATACACAGTAGAGTAGCAATTCTGTTGGAAACTGACCATACACAGTAGAGTGGCAATTCTATTGGAAACTGACCATACACAGTAGAGCGGCAATTCTGTTGGAAACTGACCATACACAGTAGAGCGGCAATTCTGTTGGAAACTGACCATACACAGTAGAGTGGCAATTCTGTTGGAAACTGACCATACACAGTAGAGTGGCAATTCTGTTGGAAACTGACCATACACAGTAGAGTGGCAATTCTGTTGGAAACTGACCATACACAGTAGAGTGGCAATTCTGTTGGAAACTGACCATACACAGTAGAGTGGCAATTCGGTTGGAAACTGACCATACACAGTAGAGTGGCAATTCGGTTGGAAACTGACCATACACAGTAGAGTGGCAATTCGGTTGGAAACTGACCATACACAGTAGAGTGGCAATTCGGTTGGAAACTGACCATACACAGTAGAGTGGCAATTCGGTTGGAAACTGACCATACACAGTAGAGTGGCAAATCTGTTGGAAACTGACCATACACACACTTTGCATTGCTTAACTAGTGGATTATTGGTCTGATAAGGTTTGTTTCCACAGAACACCTCGAAATCTGACACTGCATAAGTCTGCCTTCTTCAGTTATTACTCAATTTGCTTTCCAGTGCAAGATTACTCTTGCCATTTGATTCAATAAACGAAACTTTTAATAAAAGAAGCTGATTTTAGCTGTGCAACCAATAGGATTGCAGCATTCTGCCAGTTGCCACCTAGCGGAAATATCAAGAAGTTTTATGGAAAATCCACTATTAGGAAAGCATGGTCAGTCAAGCATGATATTTGTTCACATAAAAGTGGTAGGTTAATGCAGAACAGTATTTGCTCTGGAGTTTGTGTGTGTGTGTGTGTGTGTGTGATTAGGGCTTTACGTCCTGTATTTCTGCACCAGTTGGGCTAATTAGGACAGGCAGAAACCATGGCAATGAGACAAAGGATGAAACAGCCATCCAACTTAGACTCGACCGGGAATCGAACCCGGGACCCAGCGGTTGGAGTACTTGCTCTGGAACACTTCTTCTTCAGGCAATAATCTGATGTGTTCGCTTGTATAGACACTGTATTAAACTCCAATTAACTTAATGATACAAACTACGTGAGCGAAATACATTAGGGACGCCAATCAAGGTTGATATAATTGGTCCATGTGCATCGGGTGGACAATTGGCCGTGTTCTATTTTCAATCATTTTGTTGTTTGGAAGTTTGAGTTCATTTTTTAGGCGTCTCACTATTTGGTAATTGCAACAATTATAAATATTCTTTCACATCATGTGTTAGTACTTAGTTTTCTAACTGCACACGAGTCAAAATCAGTAATTTTCAGTCACCGTGCCAATTGAATTAAATTTGTAGGTGGTTTTTTTTTCACACTAATTCTCTCCTCCTTCAATATTCATGATTAATGAATTAATAACTTTGTTGCTGATAAATGAAATTGCCCAAGCAATTAATTGGACCAGGGATTCAATTTAACGGGAGAGAAGATTTACTGGTTAACAACATTGAGCGGCTAAAACTATTGATTTTTGATCAACAGGAAAATTGGCTGTCCAAAAAATCTCCACAATGTGTCCATGGACTTTGTCCAAAAGAAGTTTGATACTAGGTCAATAGTAGTCCAATGCAATGAGTCATAATGGCCATGGTTTAAAACGTCAGAAGTACTCTCAGCAAACCCCACAATTAAGACCACCTCACAATTAAGACCACCTAACTATTAAGACCACCTAACTATTAAGACCACCTCACCATCAAGACTACCTCAATATTAAGACCACCTCACATTTAAGACCACCTCACAAATAAGACCACCTCTCTATTAAGATCACCTCACAATTAAGACCACCTCACCATCAAGACCACCTCACCATCAAGACCACCTCTCCATCAAGACCACCTCTCCATTAAGACCACCTCACAATTAAGACCACCTCTCTATTAAGACCACCTCACAATTGAGTCCACCTCACAATTAAGACCACCTCACAATTAAGACCACATCACAATTAAGTCCTTTCAGTTTGGATCAGTCATTATTTGTACCATTGTATTTATTCATTATATTATGGTGTCAGGTTGATTAAGTTAAATACATTATAATGCTCAAAAATCTAGGTAGAGTATAACGATGTTATCAGTTATATATACGAATAACAACGAAGGATATATAATGACAATAGCTAGTAGAATTAATAAGACTAACAAGGGACGTAGCCAGATAATTGTAAGGGGGGGGTGTTCGTGTGGCAAAATTTCCATGTTTTCCTGCTTTTAGTGTGCTCAATAGTTTTATCATTCAGTTTTCATTTAGGTAAACCTGCTCTAACATTGTTTAACGTCCACTTGTATAGATTCTATAGAACAACAACCTAATCTTTTCTTGCATATTTTAACCCTCTATTAAACAACCACCTGTCTTGAACGACCAAATTTATTTATTCCATTGGGTGACCACTGAACACACGTTTCAGTAGAGTCTCTCTGGATATAATTGTCTTATTAGACATTTAGACATTTTATTATTCACCAACACTCAAGTACATTAATTTACAAGTATATGTGACAAAAATCATGTATAAAAATAACATATAATGTGTTGGAAGGGGATACATCCGAGTATTTACAAAATACCCAAGGGTGGATGTACCCCCTATAATATTTAACATTTAGAATTTATTATTAATAAAATACCAAAAAAAAAAAAAATAATAATAATTAAAAAAAAACAGTACAACACGAGTATGTGTCATAACATATTGCAAAATAATACAATATTTCAACTTATTGATAAAATTAAAATTTAATTACGACTTTAATTAATTACATTATAAAGCGCTGCCATTGCTCTTTAAGCCTCTGGCCTTTCACTCTTTAATTTCTGGATAACATGCTCCCATTATCTACAGAACTAGAGGATGTGATAAACTTGGAAAAATGAGAGCAACTTCATAGATTGCAATCATGGCTGGTATTAGGTATAAAAAACAAAAACAATGGAAAAAGCGGAATCATTAGAGACCCCATTCAAGGACCTGATACAATTCTAGCCACGATAATGGCAATATCTGGATTTAAATGAAGTCTTTTCCACACAACACAAAGGGTAGTCGATTATCAGATCAGGTTGTGGTGGAGCAGCTCAGCTAGATGTTGCGTGTACGGTGCCTTTAAAAGCAGCTTTCAGTTTTAGTCATTAGAAAGGGCTGAGAGATGGTAGGGCCCCTCTAACTGCATTAAACAGACACGCAAAGGTCTTGCACGTGGAGAGAAAGAGGGAAAGAGAGCAAGAGGAAACAGAGAAAGAGGGAAAGAGAGAAAGAGAGAAAGAGGGAAAGAGGGAAAGAGAGCAAGAGAGAAAGGGTAAGAGAGAAAGAGGAAAGAGAGAAAGAGAGAAAGAGGGAAAGAGGGAAAGAGAGCAAGAGAGAAAGGGTAAGAGAGAAAGAGGGAAAGAGAGAAAGAGAGAAAGAGGGAAAGAGGGAAAGAGAGCAAGAGAGAAAGGGTAAGAGAGAAAGAGGAAAGAGAGAAAGAGGAAAAGTAAGAGAGAAAGAGAGTAAGAGGGAAAGAGAGAAAGAGGAAAGAGAGTAAGAGAGAAAGAGAGTAAGAGAGAAAGAGGAAAGAGATAAAGAAAAGCGAAAGAGGAAAGAGAGAAAGAGGGAAAGATAGAAAGAGGAAAGATAGAAAGAGGGAAAGAGAGAAAGAGGAAAGAGAGAAAGAGAGAAAGGGAGATAGAGGAAAGAGAGAAAGAGTGAAGGAGTGACAGAGTGACAGAGACAGCCCGACAGCTAGATAGACAGACAGACAGCTAGCTAGCCAGACAGATAGACAGACAGACAGACAGCCAGCCTAGCCTCATAGTACAAGAGAGCGACACACAGCTAGACATACAGCTAGACAGACAGCTAAACAGACAGCTAGACATACAACTAAACAGACAGACACACACACAACACAATCGACAGGCAGGCACATAAACCGGCAAACACAATTGGACAGCTGGGCAGACAAAAGGGATACAGCAGACAAACCGTTCGGCAGACAGACAGATTCAGGAGCTTTGAAACAAATGCTTCACAAGACCACACATATCTATGGAAACAAATTAGCTGAGTTTAGTGAAATAGCTAAGGAGGAAGAAAGCGATTCAGACTATCCTTCACATTTGTCGTTGGAGCTTGAAGTCCTGAGTCTAAGAGAAGTTGCCCTAGGGCCGAAAGACTAGTGAGCAAGTCTGGAGAGTCCCAAGGACGTGTCAGTTGGCTTTCAACTTCATCATTACACACAGGTACAAGTCTATCAACAATTCCACTGGTCTTCTTTAGGCCTGTGTACTTCATACAATTATATTGATGTAATAATCCATTATTTATACAGTATGATTTGTTATACAGAACCATTTGAGACTGCCAAAAGGTGTGTTAAATAACCAGATTTTGAAACATGTTTGTGAAAAAAATTAAATAAATACTGGACAATGACTTTATTAAGTAGGATGTTCGACTGTGTTGATGTATCTGTTGTATTGGAGCTAAGATTTTAATCAGCATTGATCACAAATTGTGAGTTATTTCTTTTCAGTCTCAAATGGCTGCACTTTATCTATCTATCTATCAATCTATCCATCTATATATCTATCTATCTACCTACCTGTCTATCTATCTATCTATCTATCTATCTATCTATCTCTCTATCTCTCTATCTAATCTATCTATCTGTCGATCTGTCTATCCATCAATCAATCAAGCTATCTACCTATCTACCTATCTATCTATCTATCCGTCTATCTATCTATCTATCCATCCATCTGCCTATCTATCTATCTATCTATCCATCCATCCGCCTATATATCTATCTATCTATCTATATTTATGATGAAACTGATCAATCAAGCAATCAATTAATTTGTATTATCAACATTTTGCCATGGACATACAGATGCAAAACTGAGCAGCAGAAAGTCAGCTGAAACTCCTTCTGAATGCCCTTGCAATGCAAGTGTTACCTGCCAGCAAGGTCCTTTTATGTCCTTTTTATGGCAGGTTACATGCAAGCACCAATGCCTAAGGTCATGCAACGAGAGCCTAACACTCCAACAGCTACACTTTGTCCTTTGATGAGGATGAGGTCTGTTGTTATTTAGCATCAGACGGTTGCAGCAACGGACAAATAGTTCGGGCAGTTCAATGACATTTTGTATCCTTCACTCGCCACACACACAGACCTATTGTGTAGGTGTAGATTTTGTACATTGTCTTGGTAATAGTATACATGCAGATATTGAAATGAACAATACATTTTTAAGAGACATGTAAAATCCAATTAATTTGTACTTACATAACCTACGCATTTGAAAGTTCAGCCTGCGAGGGTTGATTGATGAGGTGAGAGAGAGGAGTCCACCCATGTTACACATTCACCCATGGGTAGGGTGTATTACTTGCCTCAGCATAGGAACCAAGTACAAGGGACTGCCAATTCAACATCTCATACAAACGACATGTTGCTCATGTAGGGTGCTCGGCCCAGGATTGAACCTAGGTCCTTCAGAGGAGCGCAAGCGTCTTACCACTAGACATCAAAGCTGCCACAAAAACAGGATAGATAGATACTCAACAAGTGAAAGCAATAACAGGTATACGAAATTCTACTCAAAGTAATCAACAATAGTCACAATAAAATTACCTTTATGAGTTACTTTGCAGCTGCCAGCCCTGAAGTCATTCACACTTGCCCCACTCATGGGGTAAATGTGTAACACGGTGTCTCCAACATTGTCAAGTTAGCATCTTATCATTACGTATCCCTGGTCATAAATTGACTAAACTTCAATACAATACGATACGGTACGATACGATAAAATACACTACATTACAATGTTGGAGACAAAAGAGACTGAATAATTTAAGACGAATACATGTACAATACAATGCAATACATTACATTACAATACAATAGAATACAATACAATGTTGAGACCATAGAGACTGAATAATTGAGATAAATACATTCCAATACATTACAATTTTGGTGACAATTGAAACTGAATAATTAAGGCAAATACAATACAATACAATACATTACAATACATTACAAAACTTTACAATTGTGGGGACAATTGAAACTGAATAATTGAGGCAAATACAATACAATACAATACATTACAATACATTACAAAACTTTACAATTGTGGGGACAATTGAAACTGAATAATTAAGGCAAATACAATACAATACAATACATTACAACACATTACAATACATTAGAATGTTGGAGACAATTAAAACTGAATAATTGAGGCAAATACAATACAATACATTACAATACAATACAATAGCAGAGACCGCTGAAGAGATGGGTTGCCCTGGCATGTTTTGTTTGGTTTCTGTTAACAGGTTTTTTGTGATCTGAGGACAGATTGTCAGATGAATTCGTGTTTTGATAGCAGCTAAAAGAGCTGCGCAAAAGGGATTGGCTCTTGAGCTGAGACAGTTTAAAGGATTCTATGCCATTGAGTTTCATTGCGGATGAAGGTAATTTGTTTGAGGGTTTTTTCCACCTAATTCCTGAGCCATTTTGTTGCCCAGAATAACAGTTGCAATAAAGCATGATCTTGATTTGTGTTAAACATTAGTTGAAATAGGTTAAAACTGTGGTGGAAATAGATAAGTCTGTCATGATGAAGGTCTTTTTTTTTTCTTCTTTCTTTTTTCTTTTCTTTTTTTTTCTTTTTTTCTTTCTTTTTTTTTTCTTTTTTTTTTTACATGAACATATTAACTTGCAGTTCTTGTTACTATAGTGACTCATTATTTTTGTTTAGAAATTAATGTATTTCTGACTAAACTGGCAGTCAAATAGTGGATTTTCACGGAAGGTTCTCTGTATTTCCACCAGGTGGCTATGACAGAATTCTGCAATTCTATTGGCTGAAAAAGTTCCCGCCCTTGACTCTAATTGGCTAAAGAAAAGCGCATCCTAGCAGCAGTATTTTTAGTGCATTTTAATGTATATTTGACATTTTATCATTTTGTTGATTTCTGTTATTTCCCAGAGAAAATTATATTTATGGAATCAGTTAGTTATGACCTACTACGTCTGAAAAGCAAAATGAGTAATAAGAAGAGAGGAAAGACTTATGTCCTGCTGAATTAAAGGCTGCTCAGTGAAAAGACTCTATTGCATAGATATGATAAGATTAAGATGCCAGAAGCATACACAATGATGCTCATAAGAATTGGTTAGAGCTAACGGAATATGGATTTCTTTGTGTTAAGATAAAATAGCTTACATTTCTTGGCAAAAACACTGAATACGAAAGGCTGGATGTTCGATGTCTCAATGCAAAGCTTGCGAAAGGCGCCCGGACAATTTAAAAAAAGAAAAAAATGTTTGATGTATTTTCATACTAGATGTGTTATCTGGTGAATTGTGAATCCTTTGCCCAGTTTCTGTTAGCATTCCACAATCCACAATGAAAGGTTTTTTCTTTGTTGAAGATCACATAGGTCCAGGAAAACAAATAGCGGACGTCCAGTTTGATTTGTCTAATGACATGCGAAGTTCAAATGTCAACTCAAAGAAGCTGAAAGAGATTGTGTTTTTGGAATTTAAGAAATGAATGTTTTGTTTTCTGGTGCTGTTGCATGGTTTTGTTTTTCTCAATGGATGTATTAGTAATGAGATCATTTATGTTATTTGGCATTCTCTTATTGTCAAGTTATGGCCATTGTCAAAACCAATTATGTGAGATTTGCAAGGAAATGAATAACCGGTTTTGTCATCTCAGTGCATAATTGTGTGCAATGTAATATTGGCATTATCGAGGTAATCTTAATATTGAGTGGCTATAATGAAAGAAGTATAACAAGGTGTGGTTGTGTCTCCCATGTTTCTTTATCAACATCTTGAGATTGTCTTCCAGAAGCAAAGGAGTAGCTGGGTGGCCCCTTTTCTGTATACAGCCAAACCTACCCTAATGGCCAATATAGAAAGGTCATCTGCTGTAAATGTCAACTTCCACTCCCCCGAACTGAATTCTCATTGCATATCTTACCCTCTACTAAAAGAACACCTGTGTTAAAACAAACAAATTCAGTTCCCTTGAATAATCACTCAACACACAGATTAATTGGCATTGCGTTGAGCCCATCTGAATATTGAGTGGCTATGATGTATCTTTGAGCCCAAAGGCTTCTGCCTTTAAAGAAGTACAGCAAGGTGCTGTTGTGTCTCCTATGTTTCAATGTCAACATCTATGGACAGTGTATTCCAAAAGCAAAGGAGTCTAAATTGATGATCTTGGGTGACCCATTTTCCATAAAAGGATGAAAAACAGGAACCCGTGAGCTCTCCACCATTTCATCTGGTTGGCCGGAGTTTCTGGTCTTGTGGAGCCAAACATTCATGTCACATAAACATGGTGCGAAAGACATGAGGCGTTTCACGAAGCAAGTCCTTTTCGACCAGCCATTTACCCTGGAGTGATTCATCTCCGAGGCCCATGTCACAATTCTGGGAGTGATTACTGGTGCCTGTCCAGTTTCCTCTGGATGCACTATAAACCAGACGTAGAGTACTGAAGTGTTCTAGATGTTCCTGGACGCACTACAGAACAGTATCCAACAAAATCGAGTATAAACTATATCATGAACTGCCGTGTTAGTTTGTCCTACACTTATTAGAGTACTAGCTAGTGTTCTAGGTCTTCGAGGATGGACTGATAAACACATTATCCAACAAATTTGAGTATAAAATATCGTAATAACTGTTAGTTTTAGCAAAACTTCACTTCATTTTCTTTTATTTGATTTATTGGCCATTTTATGTTTGATTTCAATATTATGCTCCACACACTAGAGTATTCTTACTGTGTGCAGTAAAAGCAGTGTTTTTTTCTCCTGATATTTGTGGTTTTTCATTTTGTGTCAATTTCTTGACATCATATATGGCCTTATAAACAGTTCCAAATAACATCTTTTATTGTTGATGCTGCTCTGCTCAATAACAATGTATTTACAATGAATACAGCAGTGTTTATGACCAGATGAAATTATCGTATTCTGTCGCTAATCAGTTGCTGATTATCACTGCAGTATTTAATCATATGTCTGTGGCAGCTGCTAATTATGTTAATATAAATCACAAATATGATAAAATCAGAAAATTTATGTTTTGATGGATTACCTACATTTGTGCGTGCTCTGTGTACATATTGTACATTATTTATGCTGTGTGATATCACTTTAAAATGTGTTTTTATAGATTTTTATCTATTAATCATTATGTGAGTGATTGATGCCATGCATGTGGTTTGTTTGTGCACATAAAGATATAAAATCTAAGCCAAAAACAAAAAAAAATACATTAAAAAAAAAGAAGAAAAAAAAGACGAAAATAAGGGGGGAAGTACCAAAATAAAAATAAAAAAACGTAAAAAAGGTGAATTAGGTTAAAAATGCTCAACCATTTGGTGATTCTGATTCGTGGTGTAGAGTATATGTACCAGCCCTGGTTATGGTTAAACTTGAGGTAACAACAGCTCTCCTTCATTTCACATTGAGGCATAGTCATGACCCTATGGTTTCAATAATATGGCGTTAAGCATAGTTTGAAGTAATATAGCACAACGAAAGGACGAGCACCTGATGTCAAGATGCATATTGCATGACAAAATAGGCCATATATGAAATAGGCCATATGCTGGCTTAGTGTCAGAGATGCAATAACATAGACCTAATCTTGTTCATTTTCCTGTATGACATGAATTTCATTAGATCATACAGGTTTCTATTAAGGGTCCCAGTAACTACATATTGCATATCATCGCTGGAGAATCTGTCATTATATTAAAAACCTCATAACATAAGCTAATTTGAGCAATTTTGAGCAAGGTCATACATACTCATATTTCGAGTCAAGATGTAACAGAAAACGGAGTTAATCTCAGGGAATCAAGTACGAAAACAGGCACATACTGGAGAAGATCCTGTTGTACATACTGGTGTGAGCTCTTAAGCCCTTGCTATGACCCCGTATTCGAGGTTGAAAATACCCAACAGGGAGTTGAGAAAGACTGGATTGGCCTGCCAACCATCTAAAAATTAGCATAAATCATTTACATGGAACATTTACTACTTCAGTATAAATTTTACTTACCTTGGCATGCCCACCAAATACAATGGCAATTTCACTATCTTTGTATTGTGGTAAGTCAAAAGATAACTAAGATAGCCTTTCTCAATATAACATTCTGCGTCAGCTCAACGTCGGCTTGCGTTGGGGTCGACGTTTATTCGGATCGACATTGAACCAACCGAACATCAGACTGACATCAGGCCAACATTGGGCTGACACAGTATGCTATCTGGGTCTACCTTGCAGTCCCATAAATCTCATGTTACACAGGCTATTACATCACAAGAAGGATGCACTGAACTAGGGCCGAAGCATTCCTGCAGCACAGGTAGATGACCTTACTTAGGTCGTTGAGGGGGATAACTATGATGTAGATCACTAGCTGGCCAGACACCTTATGCGTGCAGTACTGGTTGCAATGTAGCACCTTGTTGGATGCCTGTTAGACATGCAATGTTAGGGTGTGGAGGATTCCAGATTGAAAAGTTTGCTTTGAAACACACTCTGGCAGTGTTTTGATGACACATATTTATAGGAAGTGACACAATTGATGGTAGGTATGTCATATGATAAGAACACTTCATTGTCTCTGTTGATATACAGCATCCTCACGAAAGTGAGTAACTCCTAATCATTTCACTAAAAATGTTGAGTTACTTCACAATCTTTTTATTAGTCATGATTTATTTTAGCTTTAGACAATGTTCACTTCAGCTGTCCATAAAGTTTAACATAAACACAGTTTTTAGATAATGTCTTTGATTGAAGTGCACTAGTTTCAACTGGATATTGTACATATACATGTACTTACTACTTACCACAGAAAAAATTATCAGTTACTCTACACTACACTGAAAATACACTGCCCCTGATCAAATACATATTTACTTGCACCATGACACAAATATTTAGGATAAATATGTAAGATAATTTGTTTGGGTATTACCAAACATTCTATGGCCTTAGGTCAATAACCTTGCTCTTTTGTGTAGTAGTTTAGAACATGATATTTGGGTCAAAAAGGCAATTTAGCAGGAAAATGATATCATCACATATATCAGAAAACAAAAGGTCAATGATGGCAGGGTGATTATCATTATGTGTAATAAATAAAAACCATTTCTACTCCTCTCCATGACTACACCTACTTCATGCAGTAAGATTTATAGCAAAGCTATTAACCCCCTTGTCTGCTTATGTTTTACTGATCATTGAGTCACTAGTGACTCCATATGCTCTGATATGTCATATAATTTCCGTATCTTTCCTGTTCTTACTTGAGCCTAATAGGGTAAAAAAATGTTGGTCACATAAAATATTCAAAACAAAAGTCTCTCAGAAAGAAAAATCACTGATAGGTAAAGAGTCCATAATTAATGGGAGATTTTTCACCCGGACTCTACTAGATAATTATGTCATATAATTTTTTTCATACATTCATTTGGGAAAAAATACTGTCCTTGGTATTGAATGAAATATGTTGCTTTAATAATTATGCTGACAAAATGGACACGATCTGGATAACCACGGTTAGACTACTTATTTTTTTTTTCTATTCAAACATTGAGCAATTGAAGTAAATGCCAATAATTTTCAGTAAACCATAAGTATGACATATTTATGTCAGTCTAGGCCTAGACCTTCAAGCCGTGTCGTAGACGAGGGTCTAGTAGATATCAAAGCATGGCGAGATAGGCCGTGGAAGCAGGTCAATCACTATGCACGTTAAATTTAACTAAGTGGCGAACAAAATAGTCTTTAAAATTCATCCGATATGACTTTGCATAGTCTTATTTGGTGCAGGGACATGGCCTAATGTTGTCTTATGATTAATATCAACCTTTCTACACTGTCAAATGTATTGCTCCCCCACTGGGGTCCTTGCTCCCCTGAATTCTCCAAGACCCTCTCCTTCGGAAAGGTGTGATCGAGGGTCTTGCGTCAAGACAGTATTTATGTTATACATTTAATCATAGACAAAGCAGAAGAGAAAAGTGTCATGCAAAATATACAACAAGCAACATAATTTATTAACAGTGATTTCTCAGCATCATTTCTGCAGTGACTCGGAAACTAAACTCCAGATGACGTCATGTGAATCCAGGACTTCCATTGGCCGAGGGGCTGTCATATCCAATGAGAGTCCTGGGTTCACATGACAGTACTCCACAACGAATGTTTTTATATATTGTATACAATTACAGTCAAAGCAGTAAAAAAAGGTCATGAAAAAATGTACGTCAGCATTATAAATTCTACACTACAGTGCACTTCTAGCTGTCTAAGTTACCCAACCACCAAATCATGGCAAATTATACCGTGTCAATGAGAACAACACTAAACTCTTGAGTGTTTCTAGGTATCCTTTGTATATAATCTTTGCACCAGGACCTAGAAGACATAATTCATTATGATAAAACTCAAGAGGTCCCCCAGGGCTCTTGACCTTCTTGCTTGGAAGTCTGGTGACCTGATAACTTAATCTAGGCCAATTCTGGTTTTCCTCTTCTGCTGCAGTTGTTTGTGTCCCACGCTGATTAGTGTATTTATTATCTGCAGAAGCAAACAGTTTTTGCACGTTTTTTGTGGTCTACAGTAGCGAAACAATATTATTTTATAACGATATCAACGTGGAAATAACGTGGATATAACTTCATTAGGTAGGTCTACACCTACACGTTTTTAATATTCATTCATTCATTCATTCATTCATTCTGTCATGATTTTGAAGGATTGATTGATTGATTGATTGATTGATTGATTGATTGATTGATTGATTGATTCATTCATTCATTCATTCATTCATTCATTCATTCAAAGACCATACATGCGGTTTTAGACTGATTGGTTTTTGTCTTAATTTTTCATCTTTTGTTATTTTTTCTTTAAAAAACTTACAGTGTCTTGTTTTATTTTGAGAAATAATGAATGAATGAATGAATGAATACTTTTTTTTTTTTTATCAAAAAACTGTTGAAAAACAATATAATGCCTTTTTTTTAAATCTTACTTTGCTATTTGACCTAATACCTAACTATAGTGTATTTACTTCTGGGAAGAACGTAAGAAAACATAATTTTACCGTACTCATGTTTCAGTAAAAAACAACAAATAACTGTCATAATTTCTGACATTCTGTTTTGCAAATATTTTTTGCAACCACATTAACATATCAATTATTCATTCTTGTAGCTATGGTTCCAAATTAATTTAGAGCAGCCTACGCCGTTGTATTTTTAGGTGCTGGTTATTGTCATGTATATGAAGTAAGTAATTCACCCTGTGATTGGCTTATGCTTTCAGATGCTACCTGGTGTAGCCCCCTGGGGTCTTCATAGGTGCAAGTCATATTCATGTGTGTGCTGTCAGACACTGTAAGACACTATCAAGTGACACTGTCAAGCGATGTAGGACACTGTCAGGCACTGTCAGAGGCCCCAAATGATGGCTTGTTTTGCTGGCAGCTAGTTGAGTTCAAAAGGTTTGTCTGGCTACTGATGGATACATGCTAGCTGGCCCGCGCCCCTGCTGGCTACATGCAGTTTTGGCCTGTCATTAGGAGCAGTAAGGAGTGCTGTTAAATGTGCATTAGACTGCATATGCCAGATATGTTTTGACTTGCTGAGACGTGAACACTGCCGCCACATGGTTTTCTACACACCGACTGGGTCCACCTCTATGTATGCAGACAGTGTTACGGGCATGCAATAATATTAGATGGTAATATGCGATTTATCAAGCATATGAGATGGGCATATGACGTATGAGATACCACAACATCATCATTTGGATACTAAACCTTCACGAGGTGACACGTAAATCGTATCATGTACAGGCTAGGCACACACACAATCCGTCCACAGCGAATTTGATACGGAAAATTGGACTTTTAACGCGTATATCTTTTTGACATAAGATATAGCCATGACACGGATTTAATAATATTTCAGTGATATTTGACACATATTTGACACTCTTGACATTTTGGCTATAGGAAAAATACCGGATGACATGGATTAATTATATAATATTACGTACGAACGAGGTAATATAATAGGTTTATCACACGAGATAAGTGTTAGTAGCATTGGAGTGACTGCACAAAGCTGTCATTTATTTTCACTGGTTCAAGTTATCAGCACGGGATTTCTAAGTCAAGGTATGTTTTTTTTAGCATGGTGAATTTTCTAATAAACTAAATAAGTTTGTTTTTTTCACAAAAGATATAAACTCAAGGTTAACCTTGACATAACTATTTCATAGCAACAGAACCTTGAAACACAAGGAAAATGGTCCACTTAACTATGCTATTTAACATTTGATTGCATGGATATTCATTGATATAACGATAAAATCATACGAGTTGGTAATTACATAACTCTTTCATGAATGGTGATTTTGCATTATGTAAACAAACAATATTTTTGATGGCCATAATGTTACCAATATCTTGGTAACACGTTGTATTTAATGCGTTTATATATATATATGGATTTATTACTAATATAATGATCGATCAAATCCAGTGATGCGTGTCAAGCAAGTTGTTATACAAACATGACATCATGGAATTGCATACATGAACTCCGAAGAGAATTTAACCTTAATTTTACCTTATCACTTAAATTGTGACAGTTTACAAACTATAATAGATAGTTAAGGGCCATCAAACTCTATTTAATATATAACTGGCATCCTTTAAGTGAATCATTGCTGATAAGAGTTACTTTAAACGCGTTACTTTGACAACAGTGCGATTTCTGAGCTAGATGGGATAGAACGCATACGTCACTAAAACGTCATTACGCACTTTTATTTTATTCCTCGTTAATTGGAGAGCAGTGCATATGGATACTTAATTATCAAGGACAGTTTATTTACAACTATGACATCATAATTGTATACCAGTATTAACCTGTTGGTGTTAAATGTGATCATGAAGATTACAAACAAAACACACAAAGGATTTATCACCAGATTATCACAAAATATTTGAATATTACCAACATATCTATGTCCGAAAGATATACATCAATCCATTTGATTGAGCTACACTGAGGATTATTTATGTGTTTACAATTGTACTTAAAGGAGCTCTGTTAAAGTAGCAAGATAATTACATCTTCTGCTCTTTAAAACGCAAATAATTACAAGAAAAATATCAACAAATCTTTGTCCAAAAGACACATACATCAATCCATTTGATAGAGTTACATTTAAGGATTATTTAATTTGTTTACAATTACAAGGGGTTATGCAACAGGATTAGCATCTTCTATACACACCTGGAAATCAACTGTACCTGTCTGCCTGCTTCAGCAGCTGAGAGCCATCACAATGACTATGATAAGACAGTCAAGCTTTACCTCTAAGCTCGGTAATATGTGGAACACTGCTGTCAACAAAACACCTAAAGCTATCAGAGGTAAGTTGTGCTCTTTCAAAAGATATTATTTTTGATCCTTCTGTGTTCTGTCACTTATCCCAATCACTGGCGGATCCAGGTGGGAGGGGGGGGGGGTTGCCATTGGGGCTATGCCCCCCCCCCCTTCCCCGTACCAGTCAATGACTGACAGGGACATCTTTCAGTCATGATTTTGGCCATTGCCCCCCCCCCCCCCCCCCCCCGTAGAATCATGGCTGGATCCGCCAGTTTTCCCAATGCATAAACAGTAAACAGATATGATGTCAAAATCACATTGATTTAATCATTTAAAGGTTGTGTTGGCCATATTTGATGCCATCTTGATTATAATATTTAGTAATAACATCTTCAGAAATAATGGCACCAAATATTTCCTTAATCTGTACATTCTCAGGATTCTAATAACCAGCTCAGCTCACATCATAACAACTTTCTTCAGAAAAAAACAATGTGAATGCCTGATATTACCAAATAATATTCAGGACAAAATCAGGTTATGTAGGTAGATAGGTAGATAGATAGACAGATTCTCCAAAGGTAATGAAAGCATATATAAGTCAGTAAAAGGACAATGGTAACAAAATATGTAAATGGTCATGTTATGTAATGTTTCCACAACATTTGTGTAATATTATGTCACATTTATGTGGCACCTCACCATTAAGGCCACCTCAGTATCAAAACTATAAGCCTTGAGTTGACTTAATGGTTAACAAAGTTCTGTTTTAATGTTTACTCTGGAAAGCGGCTTTCCGAGCTGCATGGGAGTTGAGCTAGGAGCTGCAGTATCACCCACACTACAACTATGTTTTGTTGATTTTCCTTCAGAAGTGCAATTTGTTACATTTGCACTGATTGAAAGACAAGTCCAGCTGTATCCATTAAGTTAATAATTACTCTGCTGAGTGGAACCACTCAACTCCTAGTCAAGCCTGTAAGTTGGATGGCTGTTTCATCCATCATCTCATTACCATGGTCCCTGCCTGTCTTACTTAGCCCATCAGGTGCAGAAATACAGGACATAAAGCCCTAATCCACCCACTCTGGATGTTGTCACTAAGTGGTGGTACCTTGTAGTCAGTGTTTATGCTGAGGCAAGTGAAAGATCCCACCCATGGGGTAAATGTGTAACATGGGTGGACTCCTTCTCTCTCTCTCACCTCATCAATCAACCATCAAAAGCGGCAAGAACTTGCCTTAGAGGGCTGCACTTCCCATATCTATCTATCTATCTATCTATCTATCTATCTATCTATCTATCTATAATATGCTGGGGCAAGTAAAAGACCCACGAATGAGGCAAACGTAATATGTCCATGGTGTGGCCACCAAACGTCTGCCTCTGGCAGCTTGTCATATAAGCTGACTGACCTTCACACCATTCTTACTGAATCAATACATTGCTAATTAGGCTCATTGCTACTCGACTATTAATATAATCATTTCCTATACACCTTAATTAGGAGTCCCAATTGGCACTTCCACTAGATCTGTTTCCATGGGAAATCTATAGTGTATACCCAGGAGAAGGCTCTGATTGGCTAAAAACTGTTGAGGAGGCAGTGCGGACGTTAGAGGAGACACTCCATGCTGTGTGTCATGGGCAGCTGAAGGTTCCCCAGGCTGGTGTTGAACCCCACACCATCAGCTGAGTTAGCCAAGATGATAACCACCAGAAAACACAGCACCTATGTCCACCATCCTTTGTAATAGTGGATTTTCACGAAAGGTTCTCTGTATTTCCACCAGGTGGCTACAACAGAATACTGAGATTCTATTGGCTGAAAAAGTTCCCGCTCTTGACTCTGATTGACTGAAGCAAAGTGCATCCTAGCAGCAGTATTTTTTGTGCATTTTAATGTATATTTGACATCTTATCATTTAGTTGATTTCTGTCATTTCCCAGAGAAAATCATGTTTATGAAATCAGTTAGTTATGTCCTACTGTGTCTGAAAAGCAAAATGAGTAATAAGAGGAGAGGAAAGACCTATGTCTTGCTGAATTCAGGGCTGCTCAGTGAAAAGACTCTTTATGCAAGATGGACAGACTTTCAACTCTCAAATGTGCTAAGCCTGACATTTATGGAGCAGTGTTCTTGTCAACAGTGTTCAATCAATTGTTATCTGTTTTTTTGTCTTCTGGTGACTTGGCTGATGCCAGAATAACATAGGCAATATATACATGTAGTAGACAGAAGCAGACATAGCATTGATGCTAATCTAACTGTCTATACAGAGTGGGATTAATCCCGGACGTTACCCAGATGCTGGCTAGGACTGCCATCGAAGCACATCGCGAGTCACGTTTGGGGCTAGAGTGGGATAGATTTAAGAATTGCTGATTCTGACTAACGTTCTCAGTATAGCTGACTAATATTTTAGTGAAAATGGCTATCAGTGTCATTGTAGACTCTTATGGCATAGCTGAGCCTCTTTTAAAAGATTTCCAGAATAAAGCTAGACTTAGTAAAAGAGACTATTTTCAGGAAACAGCTAGAGACTTTCAGTACATTACTAAAGTTTCAATCAAGATTCACTAAATTAGCCCTAGAGATTTTCAGTTCATTACTATTGTTGCACTAAAGCTTCTAGTGTTTAATGAAGTGGTTATTCGCTAGCAGTAAGGGTCCAGGATCTGAAGCCTTAGTACAATCCAGTTAAAGTTAAATGAGTCCAAAGTAAAGTTGAATGGTTTATTGCATAGTCATATCAAACTGTGTGTTCCCCACGAAGTCCAAAGAGTTACATATTGAAATGTTCTATGTGAGATCAGCCTTCACTCAAGAATACATGACTAAATAGCCAGAACTCTCTGCTGCTGTCCTGCAGATGTCCTGCAGGGCCCAGTGCAGTTTAAATACTTGGCCTAAAGTGGCCAGGCTGGCCTGTGGCAGGAGCAGCTGCAGATGGGCATGCTCAAAGATGCTTATGGAAATTTCCTAGGATTGTTATACTTTTATGTAATAGTTTGTATAAATGATTCTGGGAGCATTAATTAATGTGAGCATCTTGTATGGGAGCATGTATTATAGCCTTATGACACTATATAATAGGATACTTGTAAATCTCATTTAAAGCAGTTGGTAGGATTGTCCAGTGCAGCAATATATTCAGATTCAGATTTTCTTCACATTCCATCCAATTGGTTGCTAATATTTTCATATTTTATGATTGGCTCACTTGCTAAAAATTAATTTTATGAGCAAACTAACTAATTGTTCACTGGGTCACTTGCTTATATTTTCTATCACTGATTGGGTGGCTCACTTACTAAAATTTCTTAATATTTCATCAGCTAATATATTGTGTTTTCTTCATATTTTATCCTGAAATTATCCACTGTGTCAAACTATACTTGAACAATAGAACTGTAATATATGCTTGGAAATAAACCCACAACACCATAAACTTGCATAAAGTAGCCGAAAGACTAAACCACTAAACCACAACTGATCTGGCTATGACATAAAGTGAATGTCAAACAGAAAAGAGAGATAAAATGATAAAACTTCTGTTGTGTATACAAACCACCTACACAATTTATATGAAAGTTGTCCAAGTTCAATTAAAATGAAAAGGTTGAGATAACCTTTGAATCGTTTGCAACAACACCCATTATCCAAATATGGTGCACTCTCTATTTGCTGCTGCCCTGAACTATATTATAATAGGGGCGGATCCAGGAATTTGTGAAAAATGGGGGGAGGGGTTATAGTCAGGAGAGGAATAGAGGTGGTTCAATAGAGTCTTTTCACTCAACAGCCCTGAGTTTAGTAGGACACAAGTCTTTTCGCTCCTCTTCTTACTCATTTTGCTTTTCAGACACAGTAGGTAATAACTAACTGATTCCATAAATATAACTTTCTCAGAAAAATAACAAACATCAACTAAATGATAAAGTGTCCAAAAATAAATTAAAATGCACTAAAAATACTACTGCTAGGATGCACTTGCTTCAGCCAATCACAGCTAAGGGCGGGAACTTTTTCAGCCAATATAATTGCAGATTTCTGTTTTTAGCCACCTGGTGGAAATACAAAGAACCTTCCATGAAAATCCACTATTACTTATATTCAGGCGCACAGCCTTTTTGACCGGGGGGGGGGGGGGGTTTGAACAGGCCTAATGGGAAATACCTGCATTTTCTTTGAACCCCCCCCCCCCCCCGAACAAAATCATCCCTCTCATGTATCTATAGAAATTTGGTTTATCTGGCCAAAATTGAACGTGCTCTTTAGGTGCCCTACCTCCATTGTCTCTGTGGATGTTTAATGAAATTTATTCTGCAACTGCATGACCAATTGTCAGAGGAGATGTAATGATGAGATGATAAGTTTTGAATGCATCCAATCATGGAGACAACATGATCCGATGATCAATGCATTTGCCCTAACATAGCCACCTTCAGCTATATAGCCATTATAAGGACACCTTCAGCTATATAGCCATTATAAGGAAGCCCAAATTACAAGTGTAATTAAAGTGTAGGAAAAGCAAGTTCTGCTGATTTAGAGATCAAATTAATGTAAAACATCCCTTAATTGTGAATCGTCATTTCATAAAAAGATATTCATATATATTGTTTTAATCCGGAGATTAATGTTTTTGGTGACACAAAATGTTTGCTCGGAGCCATGTTAAAAGTTGAAGTATATAAATATATACGTGGGCCAGCTTGTGGGATAGGCTTCTTGTTTTCTAAAGTATCCTAATGTGGGCCTCGTGTAATGTCACATATATATCTGTAGGCTTTAAATTTGAGTTACATAAAAAAGCAACAACAATGGAACTGGATAATACTGAATACTTGATTGTATTAATATATTTAGATGTAGGGGGCGTCTATGAATTCAAAATTCTAACTTAGATATTATGAAGAGTTTATCAGCATGATCAAATTCGTGTCTCCGAGTGAACATTCTATACACGTCTGTAGATGTGTTCCTCTTTAATATTATATAAAGATGAAAATATAGTTGAATATAATCCATTGCACAAATTTACGTAGATGTCAAGAAATAAGATTATAAGAAGAGGCACCTGGTGTACCTAGGTTTTTTAATTTGAGAAATGGGGGGGGGGGGGTATAAAGACATTTGCCACCACTGAAAACAAAAAAAAGTCTTCATATCCCATCCCCCCCATTTCCCAAATCAACCCCTCCCCCATTTAATAAAAAATCCCCCTCTTTGCACCCCAGGTCGCTACGCCACTGATGAGAAGGCCCTAGTTGCCCCGTACACGATATATACACATGCAGTCCCTTTGAGGATACTGGAGATAAAAATACAGCCTGCAATCGACACTATGCTATGCTTAGAATGCCCTTCGTCAATCAACTGATAGCCTAATAGCTCAATGCAATTTTAATGTTGTAGGCCAATTATGTAACCTCCCCCGCATAAATTTATAATGAGCGCATTACTTGGGATATTATGCAAAACAGTGCCTAATTAGTATATCTATAAATTGTATGTATATTTATAACATATTGTTTTATTTTAATTTATAGGCTTATCAAATGCACTCAAAAATGTTAGTGTCTCTAATTTTACAACTTTCCCAAAAAGCTATTTTATTGAGGAAGTTAATTACTTGCGAAGTATTCGCATTAGGTATGGTCCCTACTTTAAAGAGCCATTTTCCCGCGTCAAGAAAAATTCCCAGCATTCCCCAAGAGTGACGTCATTTTCTGATTATCCTCCATTGTACGCCATCTTGGATTCTCGGTATAGTGGCCGTTGGTGTCCAAATCGGATGCCATCGCAACGGAAGGCCCAGTAGAATTCTCGCCATTTTAATCAAAACTGCTTACTCAAGTTCTGCTGTGGCTGGTTACCGAAAATTTTAGATGGCAATGGCTGGTAAGCAGAGTTAGACGTGATTGAACGAGCGGTCTTGGTGCTCTTGGTTTTCATACCTCATTGTGACACCGGTGAAAAATAGTCGTCTCATGATGCCGCTGTTTTCTCTTTCAGGGAACGGCGGGGAACTGCAGTGGTGTTTCTCCCAAGTCAAAGGAACTGTCGAGGATGATGTCACAGAAGGTAAGCCATTTTTTAAGCCTACACGACGTTTTCTATCGATGTATTTTATCGCACTTGTCATCAGTCTGTCAAAATGCCTAAAATGGCGCCTTCCTATGAGATAGCCACTTCCTTGTGACAAAGCTCAAGGTCCAGCCTCTATCCTTACATTTCCTTATTCTTTGAAAGTCGTATTTATGTCTAAAGGTTACTGGAAACCTCCATACACTTTATAAATCTACCGCTGCAATGAATTACCTTTGTTTCCAAACAAGGGAAAATCCATAGACATGTCATTGTCAATTGACAAGAATGTGGATTCAAATTTTCAAGGGTTTATGCATTTTTGCAAGACACTTCAGGTTTTCCCAGTAGAATGCACAATAATGGATAAGTTCACTCTAACTAGTTTTTATCAATCCTATTGGACGCTGTAAAACTCAAATCCGTGACACTGGCAGTATATTTTCAGTTGGTGATGTGTATTGAAAATGGTGTGAAATTATGGAGTCGGTTTCTTTTCGTGCTATTAGACAACCTTTGTATTTGTGAAGTGTATTTCTTAAGTTTCCAGTAGTTCACAATATCTAGAATTATTCCTGCACAGTTTTGCAAACAAAGTGTTGAAAACGTGATTTGCTTTTGATTTGGTAAACGGTTCTAGAAGTTATCTCGTTGGAAGTACGAAAGTTCAGTACTTCATTTAATTGCGCCTGCAATGACCAACATCCTGGTCATAAGGAATTGAAATAGATATATACTTCTGTATACTATATTAGTGAAGGTCTAGATGTTTTACTTTTGGAAGGATGTGACATCCTGTTTTAGTCATCGTGATGATTCACAGCTGTCAACACAACCAAGTTTCTGTTGTTTGTGTAAGTGGCATTGATTTTAGGCGAGCTCTGTCGAAAACACTTCCAAAAATGCTCTGTGCAATATTTCCCAGTATTGTTGATGCTCTGATTGTTATAAATGAATTTCAGAAGGCATTATAATGTAGTCTTACATGCCATTTGAATCAATATTTTATATTAGCCTGCAATATTATGCATTTGCACTGCACTGAATTCTATTTTTAGGACCATTCTCAGTTGTTCTCGGAAAATACAGCTTGGTAGTGTTCTGTTATGTGAATATTCCTGGCCCCAGACTGCTGATGTTGCATGATTTAACACTGCTCTGTCATGTCTGGACCGAGCTTATGAGGTCCAAGGTTTTAAATGCGTGCCTGTCAACAGAAACTGTATGCAGGACCATTGTTCCAGCCCCTAGTTTTAGTGAATACAAACCAAGGTTCCTGATGATTAATTGCATAGTTATTTTCTTGGAAGCGTTCCAATTTCCAGTTAACTTGTTAACATGTAACAGGACTGTCCAGCTGATATTATGCAAATCATGATTGAAATGAATTCTGTGATTTCACAATGAGCGTTACAACTATAAGTTTGTATTTCTGTGCATAAATTGAATATTTACTGATATATCACTTTTATTATGCTAACCACTGCTTACAATTGAATGTTTCTAGAGTTTCCGAGGGTACACATTAGGTTTGCAATATGGATGCTCATCTGGAGCATTTCTGTTCATTACTCTGCTAACATATTCGTGATCCTGTACATGACCTCGTTATCAGTGATTAATTATGGGCCGCCAGGACGTAAGTTAATATTACTAATGTCATTTATTTGATATATATTTTTGGTTCATTGCAGCTGACATTATTTCCTGTGTTGAGTTCAATTCTGACGGGGAGCTTCTGGCGACGGGTGACAAGGGTGGGCGTGTTGTCATTTTCCAGCGCGACCCGGTGGTAAGGACTCAAGTTTAAGATGAACTGAATTTCTAACCTTATCTGGATGGCATATTTGCTGGAAATGATCTTTAATCGTAGTACACATCAATAACATGATTGGAACAAATACTGTGACCAAAATAGATATTTATCATCTTTGGATAACTCGTAAGATTCATGAAGTAAAACGTGTATATTAAGATAACACAAATCAAACTCGGAAGTTGATGTATATTCACCCACTGTACATTTATGATTGATTTATTATTGTCTTGAAATTAATATGCACACTTAGAAAACTTGAAGGATTTTGTACACGGTGAAAAATAGCTTGGTGTGTAAATGAATTATTTTCTTTTGAATTTCTTGAACCATCTTTTTTGCTTGTGTTGTCTCACCTTGCCTTACACTTCTTTCAAATTCAAAATGCTTTCTTTAGTTAATTTGCAACCAGAATGACATATTTGTGTAAAAATCTTAGGCTTACCACGCGTCTTTAGTTAATTTGCAACCAGAATGACATATTTGTGCAAAAAAAAAAACCTAGGCTTACCACACGTCTTTACTATCTAAATAATGTTTGTGTGAAGTTATACGGAAATTTTTCTAAAACTAAGTTACAAATTGTGTGGTGGAAGTTCAAGCTGTGTCACTATTTCACATTAATCTTTTATGAGTTTTGAGCACCGCTATTGTCAGAATTTTGGTTGATTTGTGTAATTGTGGGTAAGATCGTCAAATATATTTGTTCAGGTGTAAATTTGACAAAACTCACTTCAGTATTGTGACACATAATTTTCTAAGCACTCTTTAAGTTGTATCTTTTACATTCTCTTCCAATAACTTTATCTCTAATACACCTCTAAGCTTACTTAAATTTCTTTTAATTATCTTTGCCGATGCTGCTAATTTGTGGTTGCTGCTACTGCTTAAGTGTTGTTGTAGTTGTAAGAGGTTCCGGTGAGGCACACACCCGTAACGTTGAGTGGCACACTGCGCTAGCTTACACTGGGTCCCGCCCCTCGTTCCCTTCTTGTTGCTTGCAGTGGCCGCTCAGTAACGGCAGTTCTGAAGAATCTCCTTCTCAACAAGACGTGGCTCAGGATCATGTTGATCCCGACTATGTTGACGAATTTCAGGGCCAGCAGTCAGGCCTGCCGAGCCGTGGGGAATACAACGTGTATAGCACGTTCCAGAGTCATGAGCCAGAATTTGACTATCTCAAATCCTTGGAAATCGAGGAGAAGATTAACAAGATCCGCTGGCTAAGAAGGTCCAACCCTGCTCACTTTCTACTATCCACCAATGGTAAGCAAGCAATATAGAATATTTATAATCGGAATCACGTTACTAATACAGGGGGACACGGGGAGAAGGTCAAGCCATTGTTTGATGACATAATCTAAGGTTGACGTCATTAACTGCACTCAATGACCTGATTGTATGATTACGTCATTAAATAATGGTTTGGACTAACTTGTTGGTGGCTCCCTCTGTTAATTATGAGTCTCTAATTATTGGGCCTAAACTCTCATTTGTTAGTTGCTTGGTCTTTCATGTTTGTGATTATTGCGACAGCTTTGATGCGCCCGTTTCGTGATTGGTCTTGTTGGTATGGTCGAGATATATAAATGTGATGCCATTCCTGCCGTAAAATCAACATCAAGTCAACCCTGTTACAGACGTTTGGAAGTATGGCTAACTCTGTGCCATTCTTCAGATAAACAGCAGGAAAATTAAGATGTAAGCTTCGTGCTTGGATGATCACACACCATGCATCCAAAGCCCCGTTACTTGCAGACAACTATGAATAATGCTGATATTGTGATTTGACTGTGATGGGTTCATTACTGGCTATCAGATGATCTCAGGCTGGGTTTGTGTATTATATCCAGAATTTCTAGAAATATATCTAGAAACTACTTACTCTGTGAACACAGTAGTCTTGTAATTATTAAAATCTGAAAAATATTTAATTGTTGTAATAATTAGTGTCTTAGGGTTTTTTGGAAGCCTGACAAGGGGTGGATAATCCTGAAACCCTTACTCCAAACTAAGTTTAAAAACCCCAAAGAATATGTTCGAGAAAGTCGTACTTAAAGGTCCTATGCGGATTCGCTAACCCACCTGATATCCCTTATTCCTTGGTAGGATGTCAAATCCTCAGGAAAACGTGTACTTTCTATCGTGATTACTTAAGTGTTGTTTTAATTTGATTTAGTACCTGTTACAGACGTTTGGTAATGTGACCAGTTCCATGTCACTTTACAGATAAAAAAACGGGGATATTGAAGTGTAGGCTTCGTGCTCAGATTTCTATCAATGTATCTAGAGCCCCGTTACCTGCAGACAATTTCAGTTATTTGTTCACATTTTTGTGTCCAATTTTAATGGGGGAAAGCACCAGAGGGCACTGACCTTTGGTGGTACTTCGCCTCCCTATTGATCTAACAGTAAAATTCATCTACAATCTGTACTTACTCTCTGGAAATTCCTCATACTTTAAAGTTGTATTTAACTGATCTAGTACCTGTTACAGACGTTTGGTAATGTGACCAATTCCATGTCACTTTACAGATAAAAAACAGGGATATTGAAGTGTAGGCTTCGTGCTCCGATTGCTATCAATGTATCTAGAGCCCCGTTACCTGCAGACAATTCCAGTTAGTTGTTCACATTTTTGTGTCCAATTTATATGGGGGAAAGCACCAGAGGGAACTGCCACTATGGCAGATAATAGATTAGGTAATCAAACAATACTGCTACGATGTCAGTGAACTTTGGTGGTACTTCACCTCCCCCCATTGAACTAACTGAAATTCATCTTCAATCTGTACTTTTTATCCTGAAATTCCTGATTACTTTGAAGTGTTATTTTCATCTGCTTTAGTACCTGTTACAGACGTTTGGTAATGTGACCAATTCCATGTCACTTTACAGATAAAAAACAGGGATATTGAAGTGTAGGCTTCGTGCTCGGATTTCTATCAATGTATCTAGAGCCCCGTTACCTGCAGACAATTTCAGTTATTTGTTCACATTTTTGTGTCCAATTTCAATGGGGGAAAGCACCAGAGGGCACTGACCTTTGGTGGTACTTCGCCTCCCTATTGATCTAACAGTAAAATTCATCTACAATCTGTACTTACTCTCTGGAAATTCCTCATTACTTTAAAGTTGTGTTCAACTGATCTAGTACCTGTTACAGACGTTTGGTAATGTGACCAATTCCATGTCACTTTACAGATAAAAAACAGGGATATTGAAGTGTAGGCTTCGTGCTCCGATTGCTATCAATGTATCTAGAGCCCCGTTACCTGCAGACAATTCCAGTTAGTTGTTCACATTTTTGTGTCCAATTTATATGGGGGAAAGCACCAGAGGGAACTGCCACTATGGCAGATAATAGATTAGGTAATCAAACAATACTGCTACGATGTCAGTGACCTTTGGTGGTACTTCACCTCCCCCCATTGAACTAACTGAAATTCATCTTCAATCTGTACTTTTTATCCTGAAATTCCTGATTACTTTAAAGTTGTATTCAACTGATCTAGTACCTGTTACAGACGTTTGGTAATGTGACCAGTTCCATGTCACTTTACAGATAAAAAACCGAGATATTGAAGTGTAGGCTTCGTGCTCGGATTTCTATCAATGTATCTAGAGCCCTGTTACCTGCAGACAATTCCAGTTATTCGTTCACATGTTTGTGTCCAATTTCAATGGGGGAAAGCATTTCTGAAATATTATAAATTTCATATTGGTGTTTTGTAGTTCCATGGCAGGTGTGAGGAAAGACTTGATATATTTTCTGTGTCAATGGACAGTAGGCAAAACAAATATATTTATGCTTTGGCTTTATAGTGTATAAAAACTGACGGAAGTTTTCATATATTACCTAGTGAGAACCGTCCAGTGAAATTCCTAGTGAGGCCTAGGTTGATGGCTGTTTCATCCTTCACCTTATTGCCATGGTCCCTGCCTGTCCTAATTCGCCAATCAGGTGCAGAAATACAGGATGTGAAGCCCTGATCCACCCACCATTCTTAACTGAATATAATCAAGAACCTGACTCATAAATAAATAGTCCTTGGGTGTAGGTGTGCAACTTATCTTTTGCTCTACTGTGTACTATTGTATGTTCCATAATTGTAGCAAGTGTTATTTGGGAAAAGATAATTGGAAATTTATTATTTGTTTTCATTAATTGGGGAGTGGCCTTTGACAGCGGTGGAGTTTTAAGTCATTTCCAATTGTACATGTGTTTAAATGCTATGTTTGAATGCACTGTTTCTGAGTGGTAAAGTTCTGTAAATGTGCGTGACTAAACTGGAATTTTTTTTTCTTGCAGACAAAACAATCAAGCTGTGGAAGGTGTCTGAGAGGGACAAGCGACCTGTTGGTTTCAACCTGAAGGACGACGGTGGCGTCCTACGGGATCCCGCCAGCATCACGTCAGTTCGAGTGCCGATATTTCAACCCATGGAGCTAATGGTTGAAGCATCGCCAAGACGTGTCTTCGCCAACGCTCACACCTATCACATCAATTCCATCTCTGTGAATAGCGACCAAGAAACTTATATGTCTGCAGATGATCTACGTATTAATCTTTGGCACCTCGAGATCACGGACCAAAGCTTTAGTATCCTTTTTGTCTTGCATTTCTGGCTGATGTTGCCAATTTAATGTTGTACTTGTATCTATGATGCTCTGCGTATGACCTGATGCTCCACACAGAGTATTTAAGTGAGTGTCACATCTCTTGTGTGTAATTTGCCACTGAATATTAGTTCAATAGTCTAAAAACCTTTTGTGTTTTTCTGGTATGTAATGCCGATAACAGTTTTAAAGTCACAATATGGATGGAAAGTTTGGTGTAACTGTTGGAGGTGTTTCGAAAGAAACTTTGGGTCAGTGATGGCATATGGTAGCTATCGGAGAAGTTCTTGTAGACGTACTTTGAAGAGGTTGCAATGAATTGACTGTCTCTGTACATACATGTATTAGCCTTAACCGTTGCACAGATATAGTCGATATCAAGCCTGCGAATATGGAAGAACTAACAGAGGTGATCACCGCAGCTGAGTTTCACCCGACAGATTGCAATGTATTTGTATATAGTAGTAGCAAAGGCACTATAAGGTTATGTGATATGAGGGAACAGGCTCTCTGCGATTCTCATGCCAAAAGTAAGTTTTGCGTTCTGTATTTTTATGTGTTTAGCTTATATTTTATTTGGTTAGACTTTTACACCGGGCTTTGTATGTGAAGCGTGTATGACAGACTTGTAGGTCTCAGTTATCAGTGAAATTTAGCGAATGTAAGGGACAAGCGTGTGTATATATTTTGATGGTTACCACGGATACAAATGCAGCAATGAAGTAAATATGTTTTAGTCTAAATAATTATAGGTCTCCATTTGCTGTACTGACCCAGATTAGTTTGTGCTTAACTGATTTGGTTATTGCAAAACTACATGTAACGTAATGCAAGTAGCAGTCACACAAAAAATATTTGGACACTTGGTAAACTTAAAATGATGAGTAACTTGAAATGTAGCCATAGGCAGGGGATATATCATAAAACCTGTTAAGCTTAATCACTTCGGCTACTGTTTGAATTTGTATCAAAAGCGTCAGAATAATTTTTGTTGTGACAATGTATTGATATAACAATGGACACATTTTAAATGTGAACCTATAATTAATGGTAAGGCTCACCTGGTCTGTTTCTTAATTTCAGTCTTTGAAGAACCTGAGGACCCTACAAATCGTAGTTTCTTCTCAGAAATAATTTCCAGCATATCGGATGTGAAATTCAGTCATAATGGACGCTATATGTTGACAAGAGATTACCTCTCTGTAAAAGTTTGGGACCTGCAAATGGACACAAAACCCATAGAAACGTACCAAGTTCACGAATACCTTAGAAGTAAACTCTGCTCGCTGTATGAGAACGATTGCATATTTGACAAGTTTGAATGTGCCTGGAGTGGTAATGACAGGTAATATGTGATGCAAATTATATATCGTAGAATCCCATAATTAAAAGCATGTAGTATTAAATTATATAGTACATGTATTATTAATGGCATTGAATGCGTGTCTCACAACCTTTCACATGATCTGTAAACTTAATGAATTGTAGACATTTTCTGTAAAGGGCCACCTTAATTTTAAGGTTATTTCATTAATTCCATTGGGGGTTTTAATTGTGGAGTTCTAATGGATTTGTTGTCAATTAATTTAACAAACATTTATTTATTTCAATGGTCACTTTTTGCTTGTACACTATTCTGCTTAACTCAGGTCTATAAGTTATATTTCGTTGCGTAGATTAAATGTCGCTAAGCATGTTGGTAATTTCTATATTAAAATTTCTGCGTTATGAATGTGATATAATTTGTGGTAGTTCACTAATTTCCTTGGAATATTGCAGTGCCATTAGTGAATGGATATAACAATGTTAAAGATTTTTACTAAACACAAAATGTTGTTGGATAAATGTAGGTACGATAATTTCCTATCAGAGTGAAATTGTTAACGTGTCTGACCTATTCATTTTGTTTTGCAGGCATATCATGACTGGATCTTACAACAATTTCTTCCGGATGTTCGACCGCGATTCAAAACGAGACGTAACGTTAGAAGCGTCTCGGGAGAACACGAAACCTAGGACAGTTCTAAAGTCTCGCAAAGTGTGCACTGGAGGCAAGCGCAAAAAGGATGAGATTAGTGTAGACTGTCTGGACTTTAACAAGAAGATCCTACACACTGCTTGGCACCCGTCAGAAAACGTCATAGCAGTAGCGGCTACGAACAACTTATACTTGTTTCAGTCAAAAGACTAGTACACAAATACCTCCTAGGCCATTTAATTAATAACTGTTTACTAAGGATATGAAACTATGGCATATAAGGGTTGCAGATTAGGTGCTTAAAAGTTGGAATGCGGTTGAATAAAAATACAAGATGGCTAACTAAAGAGGGACGTTAAGTCGCCTTCTGGTATCGTCAAAAGTTCTCGCCATCTTGTTAACCTTCTATCACCTTGCAACGCCCTCTGCTGAGCCAATTCTGAATCAAGAACATTGGAAGTACTTCAATTCAAAACTTGCTGCTTTGAATCATCAACACAAAGTTGTCACTTGACAAACATTTTAGGTCAGATTAGTTAAAAACGTAACTTCTTTTGCACACAGTTATCGTGACTGAAATTGCTCCAGTTTTCGTGGTTTAGTTCGTATTGAATTATTGTGACGACAGTTGACCAAATGTCAAATATTGTTGTATTTCATTTATGAACAATCTGGTGTGAAAATCAAATTGGTATGGAATAATGTGCACACATGATTATGTACACACATAATTTCCCATGAAGTGTCAATGTAGTAGGATATTAACTTATAAAATAAAACGGCACTGGCTTAGAATGGTATTGCTTAATTGCCAATGTGTTCCAAATACTAATAGATGTGACAAGAATTCATTTCTTTATTTGCGCAAACTAAAATACCCTTCTGAAGTATTATCTGTATGGGAAATATCCTGTGTCTATAAGGCATGATATGTTTGTTGACAAACTCATTGTGGGTATGTCAGAATTGTCATATATCTATGTAGTTTTCAGCAACCTCTGTGATTAGACGTTTCTTTTGCCACTGCGTTGCCGAATTGGTTCTAGCAGCATAATTTTCACAGGCTTAACAGTTTGTCTGTATCCCTCATTCACTTGCAAAACTCTGTAACCCCAGTGTCTTACGAATGTACTTCTAATCCATGGCATTTCCAGTCGCAGTGTAAATACAAAGGGTTTGAACTGAAATATGATAAGTTATGTAAGTCTTATTTGTGTATAATTCGTTGTCTGGTGAACATACAGTGGGACAAATATTAATTTGTAAGCGTTTTTTGTGTAACCGACAGTTTGATCAATTTGAACAAATTATTTACGTGTAGAACTAACATGGTGCAAATGCTCCAGCGATTGGTTATTTTGCTGTTAGATATTTGTAAAAATTGGGCCATGCCACAGTTGGCTGGATAGAGTATATCTTTCCACGCATGGCTGGATGAATTTGCTCTGCATGTCCTAATTCTATCGTTATTTTTCTAAGTTGTGAAAGACCGATAGGAAGTTGCTTGTATGTAAGTGTCAGAAACATTAGCATTTGCTTTCGTGAATGGCCTCATTCGTACAGAAGTATTTGTTGAGGTGACCAAGAAGCAAATTCACAAACATCCTATGTATGTCTCATTTCTTTGACTACCTATATTTGCTTATGGCAGTACGGCAACATTTATTTAGTTGAAGCAAGTTTTGTGTCATATGAACTTGACTGGTGTGGCATTTATTTAGATTGGTTACTTGGAATGGCTAGTATATATACGATGAAAACGATTCGAGGTATAAATGGTGACATTGTCAATGAACAGTATTAGTAGTCATGGGTCTTTGTTCATATACATATCACTGAGTGACACTGACCGTTCTTTCTATCGGTGACCTATTATAATCAGTGCATCTGGCAAATGTGTCTAGTCAGTTTGTGAAGCTACAGCAGATCTAAGTTTCTAACTTGCAAGTGCCTTATTTCAGTGTACGATTAAAGAAAGATGTTAATTAAAACTAGTGCGAATTAATGATAATTTCTCTGCAAGATTCATTTAAAATTTGAGACTATGTCATGTCACTTTATGGTTAGAAAACGGATCTAATTCTTGCAAGTTGTGTTCAGTTATAAGTCCCATTTTTTAATGATTTAATTCAGAAAGATATCGGAACACAAATTAGTAGGGTATGATATTTCTCTCTGCAGAAAGTTATATTGTTCAGACCAATTGCTATAGTTTGTATATATCGTAATTTCTTTCAAATGAATATATCTCCATCAATTAGGAATGCGCCATGATCTATTAAAGGTCCAAACTGTAATGCTTCGCAGAATTGACCTCCAGCTCGAGTAAACCGGTGTGTGTACATAAATATAAATATATTTAAATATTTATTTGATCAGTTAAATTGATAGAAATTTCGAAAAAAGTCTAGGGTTTTTGTGTATAATTTACTGCTGGATGAATCACTTATTTGAGCGAAGTTCTTTGACTCGTGAATAATAAAATTTAAAATACAGGTGGCTGTATGTCATGTAAAATTAGTAAAGGAGTGTATATACGTGGTATACTGAACAATTACATTCCATGGTTTATTTTTTATATTTTCAATTTTTTATTTAACAATTCCTGGAATCTTGCGTTCAAGTTAATGACTCAAAGATGAGCTATTTCTGTTGATACAATGTGTTATGTGTAGCGAATGAGTTGCATGACTTCAGAATCAACTGTAATTGGAGTCATTTAATGGTCATTTATATGTTTAATGTTAGTTTAGTAGATGCACAAAAGTCGCACTGATGTTACTTTTGTGCTCATATTTAAACCAACAGCGACCAATTGTCGTTAATTCTTTTAGCTGAAAAGTTAGTTCACAGGTGCCAGATAAAAACCCATGTCCACATCGATGAATATGAATTATGTGGCCAAAATCAGTGCATGTTAATTTTGTTAATTGCCTGTGCTTCATGCCTTCTTCCCTGGCTTTGTGCTGTATAAATCTTGAAGTCTGTGGTTCGTGTCTTTCAGTCTAAACTTGTCTTTTCACTTGATTCAGACCCACCATGTTATTTTTGCCTTGCCGTTGTCTGTCATTAGGGTTTTTGCTAGCTCCTTATCAGGACTCGTGAGTTCGGGAAATTAGTAAAAAAGGACTGGTTAATATTTTGTAGATAAATCGTATTGTCAGTCACGACGCCAACCTTTTTGCACGAAACCAACCGACCCAAATACACAAATCACAACTAAGTTAAAAGGGAAGTTTCTAACTAATAATCAAAGGAATTGTGATGTCATAAATATTTCCGTCATCATGCTTATGATATATATATTGTATATATATATATGCCGTTGTTCTGTACATACAGTTCTGAGCTGCCTTTGTAAGTAGTGGCCGTGACTGGTGGCCCCGACTGGTGGCCCCGGGTGTAATTAGTTGACAAACCCTCATTGATTAGGCCTGTGATGTACATAGACATCATATGAGTATATGGCTGCGGATATCAGCTGTTATGTATAGATGAGGAGTTTAATTGTATTTTTTGGTAATGTTGTTAAGTTGAGAATGTTTTTATTCTAGTGTAAATCTTGTAAACAGTCTATATTTTGCGAATGTGACACAAAGTTGTGATGAAGTTTTGTCAGTCTGAACAACCATTGCCGGTTCGATTTTTACTGCGATCTCGAATTGTAATATATATATTGAAGCCTACATAAGTTTGTTTTATATTAGAAAGTAAACGAGGATGTTGATGAACAAGCAGCAAGAATGAAATGTAAAACTAATATGTGGACGAAAGATATATAAAAATAATAAAAAAATACTGAAAAGATTTTCTTCTATGTTATGTTTTATTCACATTATTTACAGTATATATATATATATATACATGCCATGTAGCTGTACTCATTTACTGAGATCATGAAACTAGCCAGCAGTTCCATTATTTTACAAATACAATCCTTAAGTGACGTAAACAGTTTTACAATAAAGCGATGGTCTAGACTCCAGACAAATTTATTTGCCTTCATACAATAATATAATCATCAGTGGAAACAATCCATATACTCTATGTACAGTGTATGAAAGGCCAGGAGGAACACTAAGACACATTAATAGCATTGCTATCGAGTGCCCTCCTTGGTTTCCTAGAAATCCAAGCAAATCATTATTAATGAATGACATGTGGCAGCGGCATTAATTGCCATAACAGGGTCTCCCGACTATATTTTTATGTACAATTGATGTACCAAATTAAAGTCAAATAAATTTATTGTGTGTCTGTCTGACTTATTTCCAATGGCGCGAATTGTTAATGATATAAGCGACTGGTGACGTCACAAATGTTCTAGGGGGCTTGAGAGGAAAATAAAAGAATGATGGCAGTTCATTAAGACATTTAGTCTTTGTGTGAATCCTAAGAATGGATAGCAATGTCCTAAAGATTAAAGGACATCACAGACACAATGTGGCTAAACGATTTGTAACATTTCACTGAATATACTTTTGCATGTCCATAATGCTATGCACATCTACCAGTCGGCAGCATTGCTAGCCAAGTAATCTTTTCTTCCGATGTTCTGGGCCTGTTTGCTTTGCATGGCTTCCAAGCGAGGACAGTCTGTAATTCTGTGACCGAGACCACCGCAATAAGAACAACCAATTTCACCTGAAATGATAAAACAAGTCTTCAAGTGAATACCTAAACATATCACAAACTTTAATAGATTTGAATCTCAAGGACTAGTCCATGGTAATTAGTAGGTGACACTGGGTGTGTTAAGCTTTGAAAAAGTTACTTTTCATGTCCATTACAATTTTGTGCTTAAAATATACAAAAAAAAAATTGGAATATTGATGTAATTACACATTTATAATGCCATATCTTGTGTATAGTGCAAGCCCCTTTTCTAAGCTTAAGAAACACTACAAATAGTGTGTTTATGTTTTATATATAATACCGTCCCCCCATATTTTGTCCTGAGTTGAGGGGGTTAAATTTTTCATTAACATACCTCCAATATCCAAATATTTCTCGTTCTCTGATTCCAAGCTTGCGAGAAATGGTGGGATTCTCTGTCTGGCTTCTATGAGCAAATGCTTCAAGTCCAACATAATTGACTCATCTGCAAAAGAAAAAATCATAATATTTAAGTTCAGATTGCGTTGTTCTTCATAAATATGCATAACTTGTTTCAGTAATTGTTTTGGAAATCAGAACGCAATACCCACCGCATGTTTTATTGACAAAAGTTGTGGCAATGCCATGTCTACCTTGACGCCCAGTACGTCCTATTCTGTGAACTGAAGTTAAAAAATTTGACAATTAAAATCTGCAAAATCAGGTGAAGATTGTAAATGTAAATATATATGCAGTTTTAGAGTCTTAAATGGTTGTTTCTGACCAACAGAGGGAACTATCAGTGACTGCAGATATTATAAACCATTGTTTAATGATGTCATCCTTTTTGCTTACATTATTAAACAACAGTTTAGGCACAGTTACTGATAACTCCCTCTGGTGATAAAGAGTAGCCGTATATGTGATGGATGTATTTGGCGAACTTTACCATTACACCCTCGGCAAGTTGACAGGCCTGTTCAAGCTTGAGCCTTTCCAAGAGAAGTATATTATACACCCATTTGGTAACATCAGTTTTTGTTACTCGTAAAAAAATTATCTCACCGTAGTTTTCAATGTCTTCAGGCATGTCGAAGTTGACAACGTGTTGGACATGCGGAAAATCTAAACCTTTTGAAGCGACATCCGTGGCCACAAGAAGGTCCTTCTGACCTTGTCGGAATTGCTCGACCGCTCTTGTTCGCTCTTCTTGGTCTGTACATGGTAAAATTTTGTAAGTTAGAAAATCAATATCACTAAACGTTTAGAAGGTTTTGTGTATATAATGGACGCAGAAAACAACAGCACCATTTCATTTCACTGAAGCTGTTTCAGTCATTTTAACAACTGTGGATGGTGAGGAGTCTAACATAGAGTTTTGTGGGATGAGGAAAATTTATATTGGCCAAGGCGAACCTACCTTTGCCACCGTGAATTGCCACAGCTTCCACGCCTTTCAAAAGCAGGTATTCTTGAATGGCATCAACGTCCTGCTTTTTCTCAGCAAAAATAAGCACCTGCAAATAGACCATTAATTTATACACACTTGTCAATCAATTAAACAGCTTAAGTCTTGCAAACACACCATACTAAGACTAAAGTTAAAGATCGCTATTTTAATTTCACAAATTTTTAATGCAGTATAAATTATAGACAGATAGATAGATACGGAAAGTGCAGCCCTCTAAAGCATTTTTTTGCCGCTCACAAGGGTTATAAAAAGCTTAAATCATGGGTTTTTAATAAGACTTTAACTTACCGGTGGTGAAGTTCTTTGAAGACATTCCAGTAAAAACACAATTTTTGCTTCTTGTTTCACCCACTCAACATGCTGTGTCACATCCAAACTGGCTGCTCCTGCTCGTCCGACATTAACTGTGACCGGCTTCACCAAAGCAGATCGAGCAAAGTTCTGAATCTTCTTGGGCATAGTTGCCGAGAAAAGAAGCGTTTGTCTCTGACCCTGTATTGACGAAAAAGAAAAATCTGTATCTCAATGGTTGTATTTAATATGTGTTGCAAACTGGCCAGCGCTTCTACCAACTGAGCTAAAGTTCTCACTAGCCAAGGGCCAGTAAGCGAGGTAGTTGCACCGGGATATTTCTACATGCCACTATCACCATATGACAATTGCATAGGGTGTTTATGGCAAAACTACCATTTATGACAAATCAAAACAAGAGAAAATGTCTAGTCCCTGAAATAGTCTTGTTAATATAGTTTTGCTCCTCATGCAGTTTTTGTAACTCACTCAGAAACTCACAGCACCAACAATCAACTTGCCTTGAAATATGAGAAGATGGTTCGAACGTCTTCTTCAAAACCCATGTCAATCATACGATCAGCCTCATCCAAGCAAAGATATCGACATACGTCCAGAGTGATAGTCTTTTTATCCAGCATGTCCATAAGTCTGCCAGGAGTTGCAACCATGATGTGGACTCCCCTGTAAAATATTTAAGAGATATTTTAAAATGTTGGGTTGATGCTGACTGAGTACAAAAAAATTAAACAAATAAAATGTTGCAGAAAAATTTCATCAATTACAATATAATTCAGTGACACTCGTGTGATATTATTATTGCACTGGGACTACATTGAACTCTAGAATTATGACTATCCCTTGAATTTACTGGAGTGGCCTTCCTATCAAGATGATCTGAAGTTTGACACTATTTTTTCATAGTATAACTATTTATGAACCAAGTGGGTGGGTGGATTAGGGCTTTACATCCTGTATTTCTGCACCTTAATGGCTAATTAGGATAGGCAGGGACCATTGCAATGAGATGAGGGATGAAACAGCCATCCCAACATCGGCTCAACTGCAGTGTTCACGGTAAGCACCAGCTGTGTGGGAAAGCTGCTGGTCCTTGAGCAAACCTGCCGGTCCCTACCAGGCCATAACATTAGCCCTTCATTCAGACCTGCCGGTCCCCAGGATCGGGAAGTCATCTAACCTGTCGGTCCTGCCTTGAAGCTGCCAGTCAGGACCGACCGGACCGGCCCTTATTTCGAACACTGCTCAACCGACAACTGAACCCGGGACCCAGTGGTTGAAAGCCCAGCACGCTACAACTGAGCTAGGCCCCCACCCCATTTATGAACCAAGTGAAGTAGTCCTAAGATTGAGTTGGCCTGATTGAGTGGTCTTCGTTGTAAGGTTCCACAGTACAGTCTGACCTCGCTATATCGCACATCTAATTAACGCGAACCTCCGTTATTAGCGGTGCCCGCATGTCTCCCGAACTCTCCAGATATAGATTATGTAATCTTAGACAATGGCAACTGAACATGCGATCATGCGTGACACGCGAAGGTACAGCCGTCATTGTGTTTAGTAAGAAGCAATTGAGTTAACTTGGCTTTTATAGAATGACTTAATTGTAATTCTCCAGGGGTAATTGATATTTTAACATGTCATAGGGTATTCCATGCAGATGAGCAGAGTCTATTTATGGCACAACAAATCAGCAGCTCAATGCATGATGCCATAATAATATTTGTTTGACTTAAAATAAAGCTTTGTTATTGTCGATTCTTGAGAAAGTTTAGACCATCCGGCATTGTAATGATCTTACGTAACATGCTACGTAGGCTTAATCGCGATCGTTCCTGTTCAGCGAACACGACGCAAATCGCCGCAAGGGGGCGTGGCAGGTATACCGCGTTAATTAAAGAACCTCGGCTATATCGCTGTTGTCATATTATGTCCCCCAAGGACCGCGTTATAAGGAGGTCAGACTGTATATACATCATCAATCTAGTCGATGAGGATCTTACTTTCGAATCGTATCCAGTTGTTCTTTAACAGGGACACCACCTATGCAGAGCTGACACCGAAGAGTAGGTAACCCATTTTCCGATAAATAAGTGCAGAAGAAATCAAGAAACTGCATTGTCTGGCGAGCCAATTCTCTCTGAAAAATAAATTGTGATATTACGCACAAAAAATTCAAAATGATGACAATGGTGAATTGATGATGATATATAAAATCAGCATTTGCATACAAATATGCAACTATGAATTGATTGCCACTTAGCCGGAAGGTATGACTTTGTATAATTTTGGTGTTGAAATCAACATTGTTACGTTTCATGAATCCACAAAGTAGTCTATCCCCATCCTATTTTTGCACCTTAGCAATATTTCAAAGAACTACAATCGAATGATGAAAGAGTTAAAAAGACCACCTCAAGAATTAATTCTTCAGTTACTTTGACTTTGTGAAATTGCTTAATAAATATGTGACCCATTTCACAATCCATGATAAATAAATAACGTTTAAATTCAAAGTAACTTACTGATGGACAGATTATGAGACCATAAGGTCCCTCATTTTGAATGAAAGGTAATCTCTTCTCCTGCTCCAAGCAGAACATGATAATTGGTAAAGCGAACACTAGTGTTTTGCCAGATCCAGTGAATGCAATGCCAATTATATCCCTTCCGAGTAATCTGTAAATGAATAAAAAGATTGTTAGCTGCTTGGTCCTCTATCCAGTGTGGGGAAAATCCAATAATAATCCGTAAAATATATTGAATATTACCAAGAAGTCAAATGACTAAGTTACTCCTTTACCCATGCCAGGGAAAAATACAATTAAGAGACAAAATATGTGACCTTAATTTTCAGGTTTTTCAATACGAGCTACTTTTGCAGTAAAGAGATATTTTGTTCTGATAAGTACTAACATGTAGTGTTGTAAACTTGCGACTGATAGGATTGATAGATACTGAGCCTTTTGTTTACTCAAAGAGTAGTACCATAATCAGAGTATACTTCTCAAACAGCATTAATGAAAATAAAAGTTACACTTACACAGCTGGTAGGCCTTGGATTTGAATGGGCGATGGTTTCACAATGCCTTTCTTTTTCATTGCATCTATCAGCACTTGCGGAAACTTCATTTCCTGCAAGTATAAAAAGTACTTTGCAGATATTGCACAATGCTATTATTTGAAATAGGTAATTTAATTATAAATAACAATTTGTAAACATGAAATGTTGAATGCCGTACCTGAAAAGTTTTAATTGGAGGTGGCAAATCCTCTCCTTCCACCAGGATATGCAATTTCTTCCTAAGCTTTTCATGGTGAACATTAGAAAGAGCTTGAATATAACGTGGTGGTGTCCACCTGTGAAAAATCAAAATTGTTGTTGTTGTAGTAACATTTAAGCATTTTTATGTCTATCACTATTAAAGTAAAATAGCTGTGAATAAACCTGTATCAAAAAGTTTGACTTACCCAGTCTTAATAGGATCACAATACTGGATACCCTTGGCCAACTCAGCAACACCCATCAAAGCTGGAAATGGTTAAAAGTCAAGATTTAGAGCAAGCCCACTTGTGGAAAATAAAAATGGTTGTATCCTAATAGCACATTGTGTGATAGATATGGAAAATGCAGCCTTATACAGCAAGTTCTTGCCACTCATGAGGGTTGAGCAGTGAGGTGAGACAGTAGAAGTCCACCCATGTTACACATTTACTCCCATAGGTGGGGTATTTTACTTGCCTCAGCATAGACACTTAGCACAAAGGAAGGTCATTTTAAGTATCTAGGCAATTCTAGGGAACATCAATTTAAAATCCCATATAAATAACGGCATCATGGTAGACTCACCTTTCTTTTCCGCCACACTTTCGAGGATCCTCTGTTCCTCCTTCAGCTGCTTTTCTCTCGCAGTTTCTTTGCGGGCTACAATAATTAAATAGTCAACATTATAAGAATAATAAGGAAAAAGATTAACCAATCCAAATAAAATCAAAACTTTTAGTTTATTTGAATTTTGCAATAAATGACGTTGATTCACAAATCAATGACAATCAATAACATGTTTGAAGATTATATTTCTTGTACATATTTCACTTGGCATGATCATTTACGCAGAAAAGCAGCGTTAACTATAAATCAATAAGAAGTGACAGTACAACTTCCTCCGGCTAGAACTTAGTCTCTTAATTAAATACACTGTTTCAAGCAAATAACTTTCTGATACCTTCCGCCTCCAGTTTTAGTCGAGAATGCTGGTCCAACAAACTGACATTTGCTTTTGGTCCGACAGCCGAACCTTCCTCCTCCGTCTCTGCCTCATCTGCCGTGCTGTCCTTTTTATCTTCTTCAAGCAACATTTTTGCTTTTCCGAGCTGTGTGAGTTGGACCATCTAAGACATACAAATATGGTGTTGAAGATAATAATATCAAAGTTGCAGAAACAAGTTTTTCTACAAAAATATGCAGTATCCGTCAGTGAAGCTGCGGTCATCAATAAAGTTGCTGGCGATAATAACAATGACCAGGGGCGGATCCAAAACATTCTGATACAGAAAACTGGTAGATGAGGGACACATCCATTGTTCTTATCATTCAGAATGTTTTGAATCAACCCCTTGCCATCGTCATTATCGCCCGCAATTTCACTGATCGATAATGTAAGATGCATTAATGCATTGCTTTACTGGACCCGATACTCACAGCCTGTCGTTTTCTTTCCTTAAGGGGAACATACGGCACGTAACTGTCATCATCTGGATTGTCTTCTTCATCATGCTGCAATAAAATATAAAATTTTGAAATATAAATTAACTTGACAACTGAAACATGCAGCTTTTTGCCCACTGCATAGAACGGTCAGGGGTGAGCGTTTAATTGGGCCATTCATGCACTAAAGTTGCTAATAACTTGTGCTGATTGCAATTAACTGAGTGGCACTGGCAGTCAAATCGTCGATGGGACAGCTCGTCCACGAGACAAATAAGCCCATTCATTCAATGCTTAGTTGGTGGCAGTAAACTTGTGGGTGATGAGCGATATTATAGCCACTTCAAAATTTGGTTAAAACGAACGTAATGCTCATGAATATTGCTAATTAAAATACTCCAGTACCTTTCTCTTTATTTTGTTGTATCGAGATGCCTCTTCACTCTTTTCAGTACTCATTATGACCCGTTTTAAGCAAACTTCTATTTCGCGAAATCTACGTCCACTCCGTGCTTGTGAGAAATGACTGCGTTTGTCACAAACATTTGCAATATTTATTTCTCACCCGTTTACGTGATTTTACAAATCTAATTAAATTATTTATTTTATATATGTTATATTTATAATTATTACGCCGTGATCAAGGCCGCAAAATTTAAAAAAAACGTAACACATGTAGGAGGGTAGAAGTTGATTTTATGAGCGGAGCATGCCATGAACAGTGATGAATAATTTGTAAGGAGGGAAATTTGGATGAGGAACGTGTGTTTTGAGCGGGTAAAAATTGCAATTATTATAATAATAGCTAATTGTTTCACACGCTATTGCTTCTTTAGATAAACAATAGTGTTGTCCTTTCTTTGACGAGGTAATTTATGCCTGACCAGTGAACGTTCATGTAATTTATTCAATATTTTGAGGGTCAACGTTTGACCATGTTGACCTACATCACATTGCTAGCACCCTATTCCAAAGCAGTCTGCATGTCTGTAACTAAAGGAAACTGGGTGAAGTTACTGAACTATAGTAATTGATTACATATATGGTTAATATTTAAATTAACTTATTCAGAGTCTCACTCATTTGGTTGGTGTGTCATTCCTCTAGACTTGAGTACTTTCTTCATATTTTAATTTGTCTCACTCAAAAAGAACCAAAATATCTTTAATGTGTTAATGCAAACTGGTTGGAAAGGGTTAAAACTCACGCATTCACCATTCCAGAACTTGGCATCTCTGGGTTATTTCAGTTTTCACACATGTTATTTGAGTAACTTGTGAGTTACTTGTTATTTTGAAGTTTGTGTCCATCTCACTCTTTGAATTTTATATATTCTTGACAATATTGATTGTCTCACGCCTAAAGAACAAGAAAAAAAATCTTCATATATGTATTTTAAATGTAAACTGGGCCAGATCTCACTACTCCAGTAGGTGGCATTGTTTTGAGCTGTACGTATATCAGGGTTCATAGCTACACTGGGAATCTAGGAAAACCTGGAAATTTGATGTAAGCTTTTCTAGACATGGAAAAATCAGGGAATTGGGGGGGAAAACCCCTGAAATCAGAGGAAACTCAAGGAATTTCTTAGAATCACTCTACCAAGAGAATGTTTAGTATTGTGAGGAAAGGATGGCTGTGAGGGGAGCAGGGAGGCCATCATTTTTAACATTATAGTTGAATACCTATATACCTGGACTGTTTTTTTAAATATTGACTATTTAACGCTGTAATGTTGAGGTATTTCTCGGAATTTTGAGGGAAATATCATGGAAAACTCAGGGAATTTGATTTCACTGAATGGCTATGAACCCTGATATATGCACTCACTCTACATTTCAGGTGATGGACGATGGTCAATGCAAGAAGTAAAACACCAAACGCCCTTAAAAAGGCTGGTGGAAAATCTAATGAAAGTTCTTCCACTTGGATGCAAAACTCTTTCACCTCCGGACCTTTGAGAAGTATAGATGTCAACAGCACAAGTTTGACAGGTGTTTTTTTTATTGTTCTGATACTAATATTAAAGTGAAAATGGGAAATGTGAAAGTTATCCATCTTCAATAGTTTCATAACGGAAATAGTTATGACATAATAGAACAACTCTTGTTTCATATGGTGTGATCTTTTCTTGTGAATTATTTAATATTTGATTCAAGTTACCTAAGGCAGCATTGAGACTCAGGAGAAAAAACACCATTATCACATTAATGTCTTCTTTGCAAGGTCATTTGTGACAGGAAATATATTTTAAATCGTGAAATTGTTTGACCTATCATGAGTTGTACTGTTTAAGTATGATTTCACTTACAAATGTCCTTCTGGCAAAGGAAAGCATTATAAATAACAGGTTATTCAGTTAATTTGACTCCCCTTTCAAATTTTACGCTGCAGCTGAAAGTCCTCCTTCCGCCGGTCGTCGATCTGGTAGAACAAGAAAGATTCCTGAAAGGTTCCGTGATTCTGTGCTAGACGTTGAATTGTGCGCATCCACGACTCAAGAGCCTGACAGTCCCCGGACGCCATGTAGAAGTGCCAAGAGGAACAAATTGAGCAGAGGAAAGTCTACTAATAAAGTGAGTTTTCTAGCATGTTTTCTTGTGCTTCTGATCGTTAATTTAAGTTTCTGTCTGTTGTCCGTCCGACATGTAAAGAGTTGTTTGAGATTGTTTGAGATTGTTTGAGATTGAGATTTGATGTATTTATTGCAATAATACAAATAATTGAAGTGCCTTTTGCAATGCATGTATAATAATAAGAAATAAAATACAAATTAAGTATAAACATTCATAAAATTTACAAATAGAATTGCAATGGTAATGTAAGATGATAATATGATAGTGAAGCTAAAAGCGTTGATAACTACCAACAATAAGAGAGGCAAAAAAAAGATGGTTCATATTGCTCGTTGCCTCAATTCACATTTGTAGTTCCAGTGAAATTAAATAATTGCAGTTGTGACTTGTGAGTGCATTCTTTTGCAGTGTTCATAATACATCCAGTGTTGTCCACGGTATTAATATATTTATGTGTGAAATTGTTTATCTGCCAAACGTTGGTCAACATGACACAACAAATATGGAAAATCAGAATGGCTATTGAATTATTTCTTGGGCGTCACATTTTGTCTGTGCATTATGCACCTGTGACAGTGTACATACAAATGTCTTTATTAATGTACATACAAAATGTCTTGATTGACTTTGAGTATTTTTGGTTTCAGAACAAAAAGACAGAAAATGAGTTTTTCAGTGATATTGATGACTCACTCCTGGTCAAACTTGATGTCGATAAACTGAGTGTAAGTTTTGAAAAAAGAGAAGTTATTTGGTACTTTGTTTGGTTTTATTGTTAAATGCTCTTCATCAACAACATTGTAGTGGTAAAAATGTGGCAGTTAAATGGTAGATGGCGCTCTGACATGAGATGCCCTCTGTTGGAATATTGTGTAATCGATAAGAAAGTTGGTCAGATCAGAAAAAGAAACATGTTAATTTGGGGTTGTCTAATGTGAATTTTAGTGTCTTTGTACAGGGTTGTTTACACATTTTTTGGTGTACTTGAAGTAAGTCTGTGAAATTAAATGATTTATGTCTATTCTGTATTGGAGATAAAGTTGGTGATATTTATTTTTCTAGAATGAAGTTGGCCAACAGCAGTTTTCTCCTTTGGAGCTAGCAATCTCCGATGAAAAGTTCACCACGCCTAAGAGTCAGAGGTCGTTAAGTCGCAGAAAAACTCCACGGTCCAGTGGTCGAAAAAGAGCAGGGGCTAGCTCTGATGAAAATACAACGCCCAAACGACTTGGCAGCCTAAGAGTAGAAATACAGACTCCAGTAAATTCTCCGCCAATTTGTAGCACACCTCCCTCAGCTGATCATGTGTATAGCGTCATGGATTTTGGTATGTCTTCGGTTTGAATTCAGTGTTCTATGCATGTAAGAACAGACGTCCTCCAGCAGGGGCTGACATGTCAAAATAGTATTTACTGCAATTCTGTCTGGTTTTTATAGTTTATATACCAGCCTTGCCAGAGGGTGCCTGTGAATAAGTCTGGCATAATAACCAAAAGCCATGCTAAATTCAGTCACAGGCCTAAGTTACCGTTCACCGACTTCGGCACTTGATCTATCAATAATAACCACAGGTTATATATAATACAGGACGCCGCATTTTCGTCAGTTGAAGTTGTGAGATCAGTAATTTATGCCTGTAATTCAGTCCTCATTCATAGATTCAGTCTCTGAAAATTCACTAAACATACTTGCCAAACTATGAAAGTTTTGATTAATGGCGTTTAAAAATACATAGTGGGAAATTTTTGTGTGCATTGTTGAAAGCATGTGCCATCAATTTCACGGAATAAATTTTAAGGAGAGCGAGACAGAATTGCACAAATATATTGTTAGTAGATTTGAACAGAGAGGTTTTTAGCCTTAACTCAGTAAATTATGTAATATGCAGCAATTTTCAATTACTCAGGTGGTTTATTCCGTTTCAGTTTGGATAACTACTATGCAAAGAGCTATAACATTTGATATTTGATTGAATCAAGTGAAGTTGCTCATTGTGAACTGTGTCGGTTAGTTGATTAACATTGTATTAAAAAGCTGATCTTTTTATTTTCAGACGAGAGTTTCTCTTATTTGACACAGCGACCCAAGTTGTATGAACCTGCGGAAGAGGATCCTGAGGAACTGTACGACCCCACCTGTGATGCTGATGATGCGGTCGCTAAGGCTCTTCAAGATGATTTTGATGTCAGTCTCTTTTCTCAGGGTCTACCTGAAGATTATGCAACTCCTCGTCGCAAGTTGTCCATGCCAAGTAAGTGTCGTATTTCTCAAATTTGATGGCTAAGACATCAAATGGTTATACACAATTAATACATCTGTATTCACGCACATAATTATGAACTTGGGCACATTTTTGAGGGCTTGTGTTTATTGTTTTTCTCAAGGAAGTAAGGCTATGTTGTTTTCTATTATAGGAAATTCTGACTACCTCAGCCAAGGTGACGTGTCTCTTGTAATTACAAACATGTGTCACATGACATAAATACACATATGTAAGCTAGTATGTATTATATAAGCAAAACCAAGATTTTACATTTTCTGTTTTATGCACAATGTCAACCTACTGTTCCAAGTGCTTTTGCATGTCTTGATCAAAATGAATATTGCTATTTGCAAGGAAATGCTGCCCTAAAAACTTAATGTCACATTTTCGCTATTATTGCACACAGTATCCAACAAACCTGCGTATACCAGTAATCAGTATCGTGAAAGTAATAAGTTCATTTCAAAGTTTCCTTTGTCAATCTTATAATCATGTAGTATTCAATTGAGTTGATTGAAAAACATTGTTATTGGTCATTTTCTTGAAGAAAATCGGGACCTTTTTTTATTCAATGTAAAAATTACACGCCAACCTAAAAAAAAAGATCATGTTGGTGCTTGTTGAGTCAGGTCAGTTAAAAAGCAGAAACATATTTGTTTTCAATCTGTCTCAAAGTCAATGCTCAGCTGGCCATAAACATGCATGCTTATATTGTGAGCTGAAATAATTTAATTGCTCTTCATACGTGCATTGTAACTTTTTAATGGGAATGTATGGATATTGTTTATTAGACTCGCTTATTGCACTCCAATACATGGTGGCTGTTCATCTAATTTTTTGCGTCTGTGGTGTTTGTAAAGTGACACGTGGTGTGTGTGTATATTTATGTTTGTAACTCAAGTTTAAGCTCTACTTACTTTCTGAATGGCTATGAATGTGCATTTAAGTTTTGATCTGGTTATAAGGTCCCTTTTTATCGTGTTTATTTTAGGCGCTTTGAGTGAGAAATTGTATTCTTCTTATTCACCTCCCGAGTCTTGTAAGTAGCCTCTTTTGTGTGATCTTTAAGTTATTTGTTTTGCTTATGTTTTCCTTACAATGGAACCCCACAATTAAGAACACAGGAATGAGGCCACATTGAATTTAAGATTACTCCGCTTGTTCCCAAATCGGTGACAATGTAGAAATAAGATACTAGTGTTAAGAACACCTTAATAATGGGAACATTTTGTAGATTTCAAAAGATGGTCTTTATTTTGGGGTCCCACTGTATAGGGTAGACTTGTGTCAGAGCTTCTATCTGTTTATAGCTATTCTTGTACTGTATCGCCCTTGTATTGACATTAACATTGCAGCTTAAAATGTGAAATTACGTATTGTTTACAGCTGATTTGAAGATTTCATAGACTTGGAAACCAAACTCCGCAGGGCGTCATGTGAATTCAGAACTCCCTTTTCTCGGCATCTGTCAATGGGAGTCCTGGATTCACATGACATACTCTGGAGATTGTTTTTCAAGTCTATGAGTTCTGCTGTAAGGTTAAAGTAACTTAATGGCTGATGTGATTGTTTGTCCGTTGCCGTCATGGTATCTTGTGTTGTTAATGAATGTAATTATTTTAGGCTGCATTAAATAGTTCTCATAGTTATTGGAATTGCTCAATTTTAGCATCTAATCAAATTTATTTGCAGCAAGCCCAATATCATTCAGTGATCGACTGAAGCGCACTCTACTTGAAAATGCCAGAATCGCATCAAAGCCTGCTAGGAAGAAAAAAGATGACATTCGTTCATTGCAGTTGGAGGCGGCATTGCAGGTAAATGAACTGTTACATGTCTTTTGTAGACTTTACTAATGTTATTTTACTAGTTTTCAGGCACATCTATGCTGTGGCATCTCACTAGTATGACAGCTTTAGAACTCGCTGAAGTATTAATTCAGGCGTGGTCGTAACTAAGGAACTGTTCTAATCGAGGTCCTATATCCCTAAATTTAAGGCCCTCAGATTGTCATGTGAACTAGCTGTAGCTATGCTTCAAGAGAGAAGAAATGTACATCTCAGGGATCTCTCCCAACTTTGAAAATGATTAGCCACGGTTGGATAGATTGTACAGTAAATGGTCATCTGAAAATTAGCCACAAATGATAAAGTACGAAATGAGATTAGCGACATGGCTATTGGATTAGCTTAATGCTACGTGGCTACTGCTAGCGAGAACCCTGATATCTAATCATTGTCTTGCTGATTTGAATGAAATTGAGTGGTCGTCACACTTACGGGACCCAGTGATAAGGTATTATTTTCTTGGGTTTTAATGATCTTTGGTCTTCATTGTGGAATTCCACTGTTAGATGTCTGTTATAGGTCTATATTGTGAATATATGAAAAATTGTAAGACGAAGGTTCTTTATTAATTATGTATCGGTGACTGACAATATCTTTGGTTAAATCCATTGCAGGAAGCAGAGGCCATCCAAGCAGCCATGTCTCAGAGAGATGTTGGGCCGTTTTATGGACTACCTTCAAAAGTGAGAGTCCTTCTAGAAGCCTTACGAGGAATTAAAGATCTGTATGGTAAGAGTCATGCTAGTTCTAAAATTTCTTATGCCAGGCAACGGCAGGCATTTTATAAAATGATAATGGCCAACTCTGGCGGCTCAGGTGAATTTTCCAAAATAGAATTGTTCTTCACTCAGTGCATTTTTATAAATAATTTTTATTGACTCAATTGTAATTGTTGTCATCTATCCATGTGGAAACTACAGAGAATCAAAGATTCAGGTGTAGGACTACTATATTACATTCGGATATGTTTATATAACTAGCATGCTTGTTAGAAAGTATGATTATTGTGAGGTCCTTGTCCAGGAAATTTATAATTAAAATTGGTCTAAACAAATACTTAGGGCCATTCCATTTAAAAAAAAGGGGGGGGGGGAGGGTAGACAGGAAGTTTTTTGAAAACCCTGGGGAGGGGAGGGGGGTTCTCCCGTTTTCTTCCGAAAGGCGGCGCTACGATCCGGTGCGAAGCACCAGCCTTTCTCATAACCGATTTGCTGTCCCCCAGAATCGGGGAGGGAAATGCTTCCGCGCGTCGTCTGCATACAAAGTAGTGCGATTACTACGCCTTATTTCTTTCTTCCAAGAGCCACTCACTGTGAAATTAGTTCAGACGATTTCTTTTGACTTAAGCTCTACTCATGTCATGAAATTAAACAACTTTACCATGGAATTCCACCCACTGCAGAAGGTACTATTTTCGTAAAAAGCACTGAACAAGCGTTGTAACGGCGTTGCGACGCTTATTCAACGATCAATTTTTTTTACGTTATCCCTTGACGCTTTGCGTCAGTTATCAGAAAGACCGGTGCTACGCACCGAACAAGCCCCATCTTTCAGCAGAAATTGGGGTTCTCCAAAAGGGAATTGGGGGGGGGGGGGAGGGGGTTGACCAGTATTTTCTTAATATCTTGATGTAGAAAAAAAGGGTAGCAGTCTGAACATTTTCCTGTGAGCGGGTCCGACTGTATTTATTTTTTATCAATATCTTTTCTATTTCAGAATGGCAACACGAATGCCTGTCACTACCTGCTGTAAAATCTGGTCAGAATCTAGTCTATTCTCTTCCAACGAGTGGTGGCAAAACACTCGTGTCAGAAATACTCATTCTACGAGAGATGTTGTGCAAAAAACGAGATGCCATCTTTATTCTACCTTTTGTGGCTATCGTGCAAGAGAAGGTAGGCAACATCATATACCCTCCGAATCAGCGAAAATCACCACCCTTAAAACCCCCAGAATTATGTATTTTACAGCATGTAACAAGAATATTTGTTTTATAACTAATCGTGTACGTCTTCAGCGATGTTTTTATACAAAAAAATCTAACAGAATAATTCGTTTTGAAGCAGTTAAGGGGGTGGCGAATTTCGCTGATTGGCGAATTTTACTGATGTTGAGTGTAACAGTTTGATAGAAATTGTTAATTTTTCAAAATTAGACTTTCTTTTTCTGCATTTTAACGGTTAATGGTGGAAAACAATCAGTTGTAATGTTCTAATACATTTTAGATTTGTGAAGTTGCAATGTTATCAATGACAGCCAAGAATTGAATTATCGTTGGATGAAAATACACTCTCATAATTTTCTTGATATTGCAATGAATTTTTTGAATTTACAAATAATTTTTTTTTATTTATATCCCACACTCGGCTTCGCCACTCGTGTGTTCTTTCGCCGACAGCTCACTTAAAGGTTTCACTGAGCTGATCCACCACTGCGGTTGGGTTTTATCATAATATCATCAGCATGAAATATGTCCAGCATGTTATCCGTCAAGAATGTCATGCTTAAATTATGTGGTGTTAATAAAGATGTGACTAAGAATTATATTTTTCTCTTATTTTGAATTTCTTTATAGGTCAGAGGTATCAATCCATTCGGAGTGGAGCTAAATTTCCTGGTTGAAGAGTACGCAGCTCACAAGGGTCACTTTCCTCCGAGAAAAAGACGAGAGAGAAGATCTTTGTACATCTGCACCATCGAGAAGGCCAATGGACTTATTAACAGTTTGATTGAACTGGGCCGACTTGATGAAATTGGGCTAGTAGTCGTGGATGAGGTAATTAAAACAAGATGAAAGTCAGAATAGTTTTTGATAATTTGGCTTAGGCTCTTGTTACATTTTTGTTGACACATTGCAATACATACCTGAGTGTAAACTGATATCCAAAAAGTTTCGAAAATTAAAACTTTTTGAGAAGATCTATCTGAAAGTAAAGTTTGGCCACTGAAATTTAAATTTAATGACTAGATACCGGATACAAGGCTTCAGTTAAACTTGGTTGGCATAATGAAAATTTTTATTACATGACACGTTACCTCTGGGACATTTAGTTTAGCTTATCAATGCGAAGCTTTGATCTTGGCCCCAACAGCGACCTCCTGGATGTACCATCTGCACATCTTAATATTAGTACGATATGCTTTTGAAATCAAGGTGTGTCTGGTGTCCTTAATAATTGCAATTTACTTCACTTTTCTAGTATGCACTATAAATCTCTTTTTCACCTGTGTCAATGGCAGATGTTTAGTTTCTAATAACCTCATTATGCACCTTAGACATCGTAAACTAATAAATCATGAATTTGGGATTGTTCCTACAGGGCTGTGTTACTTGCAGCTGATATATAATTATGTAAGACTTAATGATGTGCTGTTTTCTCGTAATGATTACAGATACTGTACATTTATTTGTGTTGAAACTTTACAGTTGCACATGCTGGGTGACGGATCTCGTGGTGCTATTTTGGAGATGACACTTGCGAAAATAATGCATAAAACTGGTCAGTACAGACAGACAGAAAGACAGACAGGTTTTTATTCCCAAGATTGAAAAATTTTATGTACATACATGATTGAACAATCAATTAGAGGAGACTGTTATTTGGTCTGCAAGGACCACTGTTTAACAGCCACCTGGAATGTAGTGGAGACTCATTGTGGAAGTGATAGATTAAATTAGATCAAAAAGAAAATATTTCTTATCAAAATTATCAACATTATTATTATATAGCACAGTGACCATTCAACAGTTTATAGAAGTATTATAGAAGTATTAAACATTTAGATGGTCATATAGTATATAATTCTTATATCAATAAGATCGTATTTATGAAACATTCTAAATCAAAAACCATAAAGGCCTTAATTCATCCACATTGCCTAATGGAAACCAAACTGAAAATAATTGAGTTTTATAGATAACACATAAATAAAAGTAGCTAATTTCTATTACATAAAGCTTCATAACTGTTTTTTTGAAAATGTTTTGTGCTGGGAAAAATGACATTTCTCTTAAATAGTATCTGAGGCATGTACGTAATTTGTCTACCTGATTTACAATTTTTAATTGAGAATTAAATATCTTATTTGCAGAAAATACTCAAATTATCGGAATGAGCGCGACCTTGAGCAATATTGGTGACCTTGAAACTTTTTTGAAAGCTTATGTCTACCAAAGCAATTTCAGACCAGTGAGTAACATCATTTGTCTTGTCACTTTCAATTTCATGAAAAACAGAACAAATCTTTATAAAAAATAGCTTTATACCCTACTGCATTAAAAACTCCACCTAACCCTTTTTATTCTTTAACATATATTTATATATATATTTATTTATTTGCACATCATTTTCTGTAAAGTTCTAAAAAAAAAATTTTTGTTTGTGCCAAATTCAACTTGGATTTGCTGAGGAATTGTATTCTATTATTTTCTATTCTATTCTATGCTATTCTATGCTATTCTATGCTATTCTATACATGCGTATCACTATTGCTGTACCTGTATTTTTTGGTCACAGGTTGAATTGGTGGAATATATGAAAATGAGTGATGTCATCTACGAAATAAACACCAAAACTATGGTCCCTTCGGAACGGATACATCATTCGAGAATTTTGACTTACAGGGTAATTAAAGAACTTGCTGCTGTTATTCTTTAATTGATGAACTTTGTATTTATTTAATTTTTGGCTTCTCCGATATGTGGAGAAAAGTGCTGACAGGAAAATATTATAAAAAAAAAAAATTCCCAATGTTATTTTGTTGAACATCCAAAAATTTATTATTTTATTTTTTCAAGCATCAACCTGGTGATCCAGATCATCTGGCTGACCTTGTCATGGAGGTGGTACCTCAACATTCATGCTTGATATTTTGTCCGACCAAGAAAAATTGCGAGAATGTTGCAGAACTGCTGTGCAAAATGTTTCCGAGGTGAAGTTGCATTTCAAGGAACATACTGATATTTTTAATTAAAAAGTTAAAAGATTGACATATTCATTTTCAACATCTTAATTATTGTCTTATCAAATGTCATTTAAAGGTCATTGCTGCAAGTCAAGGTCGAACAGAAGAAGAATCTGTTTCATGCATTGTTGCGTGATGGAGACGGTGAAGTATGTCCGGTGTTGAGGAAGACCTTACCATTTGGCGTTGCGTATCATCACAGTGGATTGACTATGGATGAGAGACGCTTGTTAGAAGATGCGTATCTTGATGGCACTTTGTGTGTGATATGCTGTACTTCGACGTTAGCTGCGGGGGTGAATCTTCCAGCAAAACGGTAAGAAAGTGAATTTAAGTGATGATAAATGATCTTATACATTGGAACCAACATTTTAGACCACCATTTTGAATCATTGAAATGATCTGAAAACATTGGTTTTATCTGAAACTTCATAACATTTAAAATTAGTTTCTTGACCCACCCAAAGTAGTCTAAAAATTAAGTTTGTCTTATTATTGGGTGATCTTAAAAAAAATGGTTGAACTGCATTAATAATTTAGCGACAAATTGACAAAATATTCAATATGATTAGATTCTTACGGCCATGATATGTGATGCGGTTAAAATGTGAAATACATACATTTATAAATTAGTTTGTGTATGAAGAAGCAAAAATTAAAAAAAAATAAGAATCGAACAATTCAGATTTATTTCTTAACTTGAAGTTGATTATTAGGAAGGACACAAACTTGAACTACAGCTGCACATATTAAGATGTTGCAAATATGACATGTTCGCATACATAATTGCTTATCTACTGCAATGAATGTATTCTCTTCTTTCCAGGGTTCTGATTCGTTCTCCTTACGTTGGGATCGCATTTCTCAGTCGCAGTCAGTACAAGCAGATGGTCGGCAGAGCGGGTCGAGCTGGACTTGATGACTCTGGAGAAAGTATTCTGATCGCTAATCAGAGAGACAAGAAAAAGGTGAGAACGCAATCAATGCCTCTGACTTGTTAATTTTCAATTAGGACTTTTCATTCAGAGGAATGAGTAATATCGTAGAGGTTCCTTTGTCTGAAGTACAGTAAATCTTGGCTAGGTCAAATTTTTAAATTTTTTAAAAATGGATCACCTGATTTAATTTGAGTAAGTTAAGTTTTTCACTTATACAAAGGTTTCATATATATATGGTTGCAATATAGCTTGGCCACTAAAATAACCAGATTTCTGCCTAATATCAATTCCCTGCTGTGGGATCACAACGACTGTGCCATTGCTCAAGCGCCAGAAAGCACCATCGTGACTTGTGAAGCCATGATATATATATATATATATATATATATATATATATATATGTATGATAATCTAGGGAACATGATAGTTTGTCAAAAATAAAAATAGTATTGTTCTGCGCCAATTCCATATTGGCCAGCTCTGCTGAATGTCCCGGGTTTGATCCCCAGCCCAGCACTCTTCATGAGCTACATCCCAACTGGATGTTGTTCAGATGAGACGTTAAATTGGCAGTCCCTTGTGTTCAGTGTCTATGCTGAGGCAAGTAAAAGATCCCACCCATGGGGTAAATGTGTAACATGGGTGGACTCCTCCTCTCTCTTACCTCATCAATCAACCCTCGATAGCAGCAAGAACTTGCCTTAGAGGGCTGCACTTCCCATATCTATCTATCCATCTATCTATCAGTAGCATTGAGACAAAGACACACATATTGAATTAAAGTGAATTATCTTTTCATCTGCTCACACATATTGAATTAAAGTGAATTATCTTTTCATCTGCTCACACATATTGAATAAAAGTGAATTATCTTTTCAGTTAGAAGAACTGCTGGATGGTCCAATGAGTTCTTGTCTTAGTAGTCTCCTTCAAGAAGAAATGAAAGGAATGCGACAATTATTGCTCACTACAATTGGCCTCAAGGTAAAATACGGCTCTTGCTTAATAACAGACTGGGTTGCTAATTGTCGACAGTCTTCATGACATGTTAACCAAATTAATGGGTCTAAATGATTGATAAATGCTGGTCATTCGTTGTAGTCAGGTAGAACGGTTTCACTAAGATGCATAAGAAGCCAGGGTTGTTATTAAAAGATCTTGGTGTACTTAGTTGATTGAGTATAATTAGCCACCAAATATGCAGTCTTAATTGTATATTTGGGTAGAAATTGACCTGAATAATTCAAGAATTATGGTACACTGTATGCAGCTACTATCAAGCTTGTGGGATTGTTTTTAGAAAAATCTGATATAAGTTCATATCTTAATTTGCAAGGTGGATTGTGTCTTAATTTTAATGAAATGTTTATATTGATCTTGTTACTCAGCGCATGCACAAAGCACTTTGGCTCACCAAGAGCTGGGTTCAGCATTTTACGCTTCATTTTTGTACACCGTGATCACAGTATGTCCAATTTATCCTGATTGTAATGCTACATCTTCTAATGTGTCACTTTCTTGTTTTTCTCCTTAGGTCACGGAGGATATCCAGTCTGTACTTGCCTTCCTCCAACGAACGCTCTGTTACGTACAGAAGGAAAGGTTGGATGTTAACATGAACAAGACAGCACAAACCGCCCTCCAACAATTAGTCGATGCTGGACTTGTCGTTCAGAAGGTTCCTACAGCAGGCGGAGATTCTTGTACTTTGGAAGTCACCAGACTTGGCCGTGCTGTTTTTAAAGGTGAGCAGACATCTTTTGGTCTTTGGATCTGTATTGTTATTATGCTTAAAGTTTTGTTCTTTTTTTTTCCAAAGATTTCAATGATCACTTGGCTCTAAATGAGTCCCCAGTTACATCCGGTGTGATACGACAGCACATTCTTATATTACCTCTAGAATTCTTTGTAGTTTATACCATATAAGTAAAAACTACACTATTGTTATATTTATGTATTAGGACTTGTATTAGGATATATTATCAGGGAAATATAATTATATAATTATGCTTTCTAATTATGTCTTTACTCCATGGTGTCAATTATCTTTCGCAGTTGTCTTTCCTTTGTATATTTCTTTATGCATTTCTTGATAGCAAATTTGATTTACTGGCCAATGAAACCACTCAAATTTATTCAATTGGATGTAGCTTGCCTCTTGGCAACATATACATTTTTTTCTCATAAACTTCCTTTTTTTTACTTCAGGCTGCATTGACCTTGATCAAGGCCCTCGACTCTACGCTGACCTCAGCGAAGCGCAACAATCCCTCGTCCTGTCCAACTACTTGCACCTTCTCTATCTGGTCACTCCTTATGATCTTGTCGACTCCATTCGTCCGGAATGGTCATTATATTTGGAGGAGGTACCTGTTTATTATTATGATATATATAATATCATACTAAATTGGTCACATAGGGAAACTATTTAGATGACTCGTTTTCTATCCAGTGTTTGTAATACTTAGGCGGCCATGTTAGATTATTTAGAATGGGAAATTAATGGTAGTAATGGCTTTTTTCATCAACCCCCCCCCCCCCCCCCCCCACCAGTAACTGCCCAAACCATTGTTTGATGACGTAATCATGCAATGTGGTCATTTAGTGCATTTAATGACATTACATTTAGATGATGTCATTAACAATGATTTTGGGTAGTTGCTGATAGCTCCCTCTATTGATGAATACTAGGTTAAAATAATTGGTTTTGATTGATAGATAAGCCCATTTTAATAAGATATGGCTTTGCAAAGGGGATTAATTGATCAATGTTATAACAGATGGGCGTAATGGAAGTTTATCTGAAATAATTTGAGCAACAGGGCATGAAATTTGTGTGTGCCTGTTTTGTAGCATGCTGTTTTATTTTTCTTTCGGCACATTTCTCATCATGTCAAAGGCTCCGAGAAACTAAAAATTAAATGTGTTGCTTAATTTATAATCTGTAGATCATTGCAGACAAATGAGTTGCGTATCAGTTTATGATATGATCTTTTTCCTCTCTTAGCTCGGATACTTGTCAGAAGTTGAACTGAAAGTTGCAAAGCATGTCGGCGTCACTGAAGCCACAGTCGCCAAAAAGTTGGCTAACATGCCAGTGAGAAAGGTAAAGTAATTTTCTATCACTCTTTTGTCTTTCAGTGTCATAATTATCAGTACAGGTGATATACCAAATTTTAAAATTTATTGTATACTTGATTTTTGACCATATTTTTTCATAGAAAGCATGGAGCAGTACAAAATTCATGTAAATATTAAAAACAAAATTAATGCCAATTTTATGAGCTATGATGACGCTTCTAAATAACAAATAACTTACAGTTTAGACTTTTTCAAGACCTTCTGCTCTTTCTTTGATGACGTCATATAGCAGTAAAAATTGGGGTTAGGGATTAAGAAATGAATCCTTGCAGTGAGGTGCTAGGGAATATTTTCTTGTATAGCTAATATGACAAAAAATCAAGTATACAATATTTTTGAATATTAGTATAATTTAGCTTTTCAAGTATCAGCCAGTATTGATTATCCCTGAAATCAGAAGTTTGCTTTTTAGCGAGTCTCGAGCAAAGTTTAAGCGTCAGGGTAGATGAAATTCCAGTGACCTTTTTCCTTCTAGGTGACTCAAGGATAGTCATCTGGACTCATGACGGTCATACATTTACAAAATTCGCATTGAATTCACAGGGATTTAATATTAAAGAAGTTTTTTGCTCTGCAATGTTGCTAGTTCAAGCATTACATTGATGTACTGTATTAGGAGACCTGTATTATTGTCTCTAGATGATATAACTAAGTTTACAGCAATAATGACAAACAAGGAACCTGAGTTATTAATTAGTTTAGGAAAGTTTCTCCTTCAAGCTGATGTGTAGAGAAAACCATCTCCTGTATCCACACAGTTATTAATTTAGTTTATTAGTTTATTAGTTATGATGTGCTTGTCATGTTTTGGACTTTGAGAGTGAAATGTTTTTATTAGCGGCTTGTATTTTTTTCTATTGTGTATGTGGATTTTAAACACGTATTATAAGTTAACTTGGTGGCTGGAACCTTGATTATTGAAATTTTATTGCTTTCTGTACTTACATTAATGTCTCTTTCATGTTATCTTTTAACTGAATGACATATGTATCATTTATGATATTTTACATGTCAATAAAATCTATATATATATTATTTTTGATACATGTATGTATACCAAATTGCAAGCGTATTTTCCTGATTGCAAGCTTAGGCCTTAAAATTATATATATAATGGAGAGAAAAAGTAACAGAGCCTACAGGGGGCACTACGACTGCAGTAAATAAAAGGACAATAAGATGACGTCACTGCACCATTGTTGCATGGATGACGTCACAATAACTGTAGCAAAAAAAGTACAAGCATGGATCACCTCGCATTATAGATGACGTCATTTCACAATATTTAAATCTGCTATGGTCTCAGTGACCTCTGGTGGTACTTTTTCTCCCCATTATTATATATAATATTATTATTATATATAGTTCCTAAAATAGACAATATAACTGGATATAAAATCTGTACATATGTAAATACCCACTCCTGCTGCTTATTTGTATTCAGTATTAATCTTCTATGGTGCATTGATTCCTGCTAATTGCGCTGATGGTGTCTTGTTTTATTCATATGCTTATAGTTGTACATAATTATCATATAGATGTTTTTAATATGTAACTAAATTATGTTCTTGTAGATTGTTCTTTTATTTTACTTTATCATTATATATATATGTATATTCTTATCTTTATCCTTGTATTTTTATTTATGACACATGTATCTTTTTGATGCTCTGCGGTCAATAAAATTCTATATATATATTATAATAGAATATTGCCCGTTGCAACGCCAGTCATCTGAATGAGACAAAGAGGTCTCACAGCTTAAACATTTATGAGATATTTTGTCAAGATCTTTGTGTGTTGTCTTTCTAAGATTTCTAGGTCCAGCGTTGATCAAGAGCTGCTTGTATTTTAGACCAGTCTTGGAATAAAATCAGTGTGTTGAAAATTCATTATAATTATGATTGAATTGATAATATTCAGTTTTCAAAATATTGTTCCTTAATTTCAGCATGTCGACGAGTTTATTGTTAAGCGTTTCTACCTGACCTTGATGATGTACCATCTTTGGAAGGGGTGCACCATCTGGGACGTTGCGAACCGCTTCCAAGTATCTCGCGGACTTGTACAAAGTCTTCTCAACAGTTCAACAGCTTTTGCATCGTGCATCGGCAATTTCTGTCAGGTGAGTGTGGATAAAATCGTCAAAATGAGAAAAAAAAGATTTGCTTCATATGTTGTGTAAACATAGTGTTATATTGGGCTTGGAATATTTAAAATGGCCATTGCCTAGACGGTGACAATATCCTGACAAAAGTCATAATGGGAACAGGAAAATGTAAATTTCTTAGTATAAACTGCCAGAAATTCGAAAGGCTCATTTGAGAAGTCGCCCATCCAATATTCACTTATGTTTTTATTCACTTTTGTTTTTATCTGTTATGTTTTAAAAGTTTTATAACGTTTACAATATATTTTATTTTCCAATATTTCATAGTATACACCATGAATTGTATCTTACTATGCATGTGTGTGAATAAACATATTTAAAAAAAAACAACATATATATATATATATACATGTGTGAAATCAATATGAAAAATATATATCTATAAAGTGTTGAAACCTCCTAGAAACCCCAGACTATTATAACCCAGACACTAGTGCTTGTCATTTGGACTCGTTCTATCCGCTTACATCCAGCAAATATTAAGGTACTGGATGTACCAATCTGACCGCAGGTCATCAAATTGTAAGTTACTGAATTGTAAGATTAGCACTATGATGTATAAGCTGTAGGTATTAAACACATCATCTTGAATGTCTGTTTAAATTATTTTACTGTTTCAGGAGCTCGAAGAATTCTGGGCATACCAAGACCTGTTTGTGAACTTTGTCAAGAAACTTTCTTGTGGCTTCATGATGGAGTTGGGCCCTTTGCTGGACATTCCTGGTGTTAAACTGGTAAAGATTGATCAGTTTTACTTCCTATGTTGTTCTTTATATATTGAACTGTTCTGAGTAGGGTCTCTGCTGAATTTAGTTTGCATTAAAACGATGGCGCCTTCTGGGACTCGTACGTTTTTCACTTTTTCATCAGTCATTCTTTCTCAGAGACTCAATTGATACTAGTTGTAAACTTCATGTGTCTTAGCACTGTAATATCAAAGCAACAGTCTTTCACGCACTCCGTATTATTAAATCATATTTCATTTCAGAAGAAACTTTCCCAGATGTTGCAGTTTCCAATATTCTTTAATGAGTGCTAATGTAAATTTTATGCTATTTTATTGCAGGGTCGTGCCCGACAGTTGACAAAGGCTGGCTACAAAACGTTGAACGCTGTTGCCCATGCAGATCTAGATACGTTGGTCAGCCAGATTGAACATCTCTCACAGAAGACAGCGAGACAAATCATTGCATCTGCTCAGGTAAGTTGATGCTCATTTAACAAGCTTTCGACATACAACCGCACCCACAAAGAACTTCAATCAATCTTAAGATCAACTCATATTATGACCACTTCACTTGGTTCTAAGAGTGATTATACTTCACTAAGACTGTTTTCCTATTGTTCTAGGTGGGCAATAACCAACGAAAATGTTAGTTAACTCCCACCTGAGTGCAAACTGAACTTGTCTTGCGTAATAAAAGCAGTAAAAACAAACAATCAAACAAATTAGTAAATATGCCTAATGGAGTATAAGTTAGTTATATCCCTCAAAGTCGGAAGTTAACTAACATTTAACTCCCTCCTATTCAGGATATAACTATTACTTGTACTATGAGAATCAAGACCATCTCTACATTAAGTTCACAAATGAAAAGACACCTAAAATTGTCTTCTGTGGAACCTCGCCAATAAGACCACACTAGATGGAAATTGTACAAGTCGTAATGGTGAAATACTCTCATACAATTGCACTTGGGTCCTAAATTGGATGATCTTAATGGCGGTGTGGTCTTAATAGTTAGGTGCTCTTAAGGTGGCTCGGTACTCATCAAAATCATTGCACTGCGCAGCTGTTCGCGCATATAATAACTGTAAAGAAAGAGCATCTGCAGACGTAGTGAGGAGCGACACAGCTGCTTGTATAACTGCATTACATTTCATGGCATATCTTCGCCATCCATTGTTTCAAACTTATGAAAGTTGGATATGTCATCATGAACATACTAACCTACACTCTACCAAATTGCAAGCTGCTAAAATAATTATTTTTTATAAAAATCTACATTGATATAGGCGCATTATTTTTTTCCTCAGTTGTTTATGAACCAATTATTACCAAAATGTGGCGTTGTGTTTTTAAGGTCATTAAATATTTTCATAAATTTCATAATTCTAGGTGCAATAGGTTTAACAAAATTAGGCGTCCAACATGGGCTACCAGCTGGGGTTAATATTCTTATTCCCAGTGGATAACAAAACAACATGATAGTAGGCATAGAGAGCTAAAAAGGGATGGTAGTCATTAGGATCTAATTGGATGATCTTAATGGCAGTGTGGTCTTGATGGTTAGGTGCTCTGAAAGCAGAGTTTCACTGTATCTTCATTGTTTGCAAAACGTAGAAACTAGTTGAATTGAGGATGGTATTTACACTATTTTTCAGATGTTGGTACAAGAAAAGCTTGAAGCTCTTCAAGAGGAGGCTTTGGACATTATCACCATTCCTTCAGGTATGTCGAGTTGGAGATTATTTTGCTTCTTAAATTTATGAGTCTTGCTGAGAAAGTCACAAAAATAGTGAACCCCACAATGGGTTGTTGTGTGACCGAAGTGGTAACATGCGGTACAAGCATTGTCGAAATGTGCAACATCGCAATATCTACATGAGACATTAATCAGTTCCTTTAAAAACATCCTGGGTTATAACCTGTCCCTGCACTTTTCATACTATTTGCCCAAGAACTTGCCTGAGAGGAATACACTACCCTGATTCTAATCTACTAAAATTGATAAAGTCTTATAGTTTTATTGAATTTGTCTTATCCACCTTTGCCTTATTTCAGATTTGCCCGTAGCCATGGAAACAGAGGTGATCACAACTGAATAAACGTGAAATACCCAAATCCTGCTACACATGAACAGTATTAACAGCTAAGGCATGATTTGCATTATGTTCTTAGTGAAATTATTTAAATGGTTCTTTTGAGAATTAGTGTTAAATTTGTATTGTATGTTTGTTTTAGTACCTGATAAACTTCGTGGTTCTTATTGACATTACTGGTAAAACTACTCTATAAATTAATTTACTCGCCAAAACTGTTTAAGTACTCAATGTAGATTAAGTTGCACAAATAGATTTTTAAGTTTAGTTTGTTGTTTAAAAGGTTAAGAGTGACAATCTGAACTGTTTTTCGGATTAATGTAAAATTAGTTTCATGTAAATAAAACATTCTTTTGTGACTATGTACTTACACTGTAATACTTGACAATGAATTTGAATGAGTAATATATTTTAATCATAAACTTATTGTTTGTTTTATTTGATTTAACCAGCTAAGGCTTGAAGTGCACAAAATACTGCTTTGATGAAAAACTGCCTGCGTGTACAACAAACTTATAACAAAATGAGAAAAAAACGACGTTGATTGGTGATACTAATTGCTTTATTCAGTGCGAGTTCTGCGCGAACAGTTGGATGAAAAGAACAATTACAGTAAAAGGTTACAAATAATTATGTGATGTGTCTATGTATAATGTAATGCTCTGCAATGGAAAAGGTGCATGTGACAGCAAAATAATTTACGTGAGTAAATTAGGTCACGTGATTGCATCTACCAATCACTGCAAAGAAACCGTGTTTTTGCTTTGGCAACATGGAAACGGTTTCCTTGGATACACAAAATTGAAATGTTTTATTTTGCCATGTATTGCGTAGCAGCCATATTTACAAAAGATGTGTACAACAAATATAGTTAGCTGGATCACAAAATATAAAACCCGTCTGAACTTTTCTCATTCGAAACCTTTGTTTTCTTTTAGCCATACATGCCGACATCGTAACCAACCCAACTTTATAAAAATCTGTGATCCACATTTTGTTCATCATTATCCTAGGACACGTTAAACGTCCTTCGTTGACCATTGTAAATTTGTCTGGTCTAATTTACAAAGAGATTTTAGTCATTTGTGACGTAATGACAGACAATTTTCGTGACATACTTTGTCACACATCATTACTCATTTAAGATTAAACACATTCGTAGTTTGCAGTTTGAACGCTCACTTTATGAAAAACATCAATAGCCTTTTTTTGATGAAAGTGGTAAGGCAGCAGTCTAAATATACATAGATGGAAATTGATAAACAGTTCAGTGCAAATTATCAAGACAACATTATTGATATTTGTAAACATTTGGGCACTGTTCCTCCATGAAATAGTGTTTTTTCCCCCTCAGTAAGTTATCACACACCAAGTGGTGTTCTGTGGTCATATAAAGTCGGCGCTTGGACGATAATACCAAAGGTTCCAACAATACAGGCTGCAGCAAAAATCCACAAAAATAACCGGTCCAAAACCATGGCAACGAACTGCCAGTCCTGTTTTATCTGGAACGGAAATAGTTTTATATTAGTTTTTGGGTATTGGATATGACTGACTGGTGAAATAACATAGCAATACAGACAAAGCTGTTAACATTTAGGCGTTGCACCTCAATCATATTAAGTTAATTAATTTTAGACTTTGGGATGCCTTTCAGTTAGAATGCAAAGTTTGGCATTACAGCATGTGGCAGACTTAACTGAAGTTTGGTCATTGGATGCATGCGTACGCCTTATAGCTGCCGCAAGGGGTAGAGATGGTGTACCTAATTTCATAATGGATCTAATTTTGTGATTACCCTCAACTCTAATAAACACCTGGCGATCTGGGTGCGCTAAAACGCAAACTATCTTTTAACTAATATCTTTAAAGCAAAGTGAGTTTTAAGAATAAATCGAGCACTTACGAGTTGAGAGGAATTTGGTTCTTAGGAATTAAGTACACTTATTCTAACTACCATTTTTAAGCATTTTAATACAAACCCTGTTGAATTCGTCCTGCTGTCTCAAGTGATCTGCTATGAATGTGACCCCGACCATTGCTTGCATAATGCTCGGTGGCAGATTACTCTGACGTCTTCCCGATGGTGCACCAAAGCCTAAGTGGTGCGTTTCTTCTTCTCGGGTCTGTGAAGGCACGGAGGCTCGTAGACCTCCGATGTAGTGACCATGGGCCTGGTCTAAGGTTGTATCGCGTTGGTTCATGCGTCTGTCATCACCGAAGTATTCTCGTATCTCTACACCATCACAAGTTCGGATGGCGACCTTGGGCTGACCTCTAGAAGGTTGCGGTCGTCGCATTAGGAGTAGCCGTGGCAACACGTTTAAGAAGAGTTCTCTTATCCATGGCGACATTACATGTGTGCTAGGGGAACGGAAGTGAATGTTTAACACAAAAACTGTCACAATAATTGAACAAGTCACTAAGACCATAGTGAATAGAAGATATTTTCCGATGAGAGGGGTAGCGAGAGATGTCGGTGGGTTGATTTCTGCCACCAGCAGCAAGAAAATGTTCAAGGAGTTCAAAATGGTGATACCCATAGTGATTTTCTCTCCACTGTTAGCGGGAATGTAAAACACTAGCAAAGTTACGCTACAGATGGCTACGCAGGGGAGGATCAAGTTTACTGTATAAAAGAGAGTTTTCCTGCGTATCGTTATGGTGAATTTTATATCGGGATAAGGCTCCGAACAGCAGGGGTAATACTTTTCAAACTTTTTAGCAGGTACGGCTAGAAGGTCCCATTCCGTACTGCCATAATAATCTCCAAGGTCCATGCCCCTTTCCACAACCTCTAGATCATTACTTGATGGGGGCTGGTCCTTGTGTTTAATGTCCACAGCATAACCATCGTACGTCCAGGACCCAATCTTTAAAGTGCACTCCTGTTCATCGAACGGAAAGAACTCAACATTGATGGGACACAGACTTTTGTAAATAGCTGGAGGTTTCCATATTATCAATCCATTGTGATATATTGTGGCTTTTGTCATTAATTTTACTGTGAAGTTTCCATCGGCACTGAAAAGCAAAGAAAATTAATGATCATACATAATTTTTCACAAATCTGTTTTCATGAATAAATCATAGCAGGTGAACAACAGCGAAGCTATTAGACCTTCATGAAGTCATACACTTATCACTCTACCAAAATTCAGGGTTCATAGTGTCATAAGGTTATAATACATGCTCCCCTACAAGATGCTCACTTCATTAATGCTCCCAGAATCATTTATAAAAACTATTGAGCATGCCCATCTGCAGCTGCTCCTGCCACAGGCCAGCCTGGCCACTTTAGGCAGGACAGCAGCAGAGAGTTCTGGCTATTTAGTCATGTATTCTTGAGTGAAGGTTGATATCACATAGAACATTTCAATATGGAATTTGTGGGGAACACAGTTTAATATGACTATGCAATAAACCATTCAACTTTACTTTGGACTCTATCTTCATTTAACTTTAAATGGATTGTACTAAGGCTTCAGATCCTGGACCCTCACTGCTAAGCCAAATAACCACTTCATTAAACAATTAATAGAAGCTTTAGTGCAACAATAGCCATTCTGGAAATCTGGGAATACCTGGAAAAGTTACGGTAGTGTTTGGAAACATTAACATTAGGGGTTAAGAAAATTATTCTGAAATTTTTGCAGTTAGTCGCTTTGAAATATAAGATGTATTGCTTTACTGATTATGAAGCACTAATTACGCACGTCGCTCGGGCATTATAAATAACAGTATTTTAAGTAAGTAATATTTATTGAATGACTTGGTCAATGGCACAGCTCCCAAGTTTGAGAAACTGGTTTGCGGGTCACCGGGGTCCAGGAATCATTTACTCCCTTTAACCGCCAATTATAACTTTGTAAAACTGCTGGTTGGAGGGTTTTGACATTAAATGCGGGTCAGACCCGCCAAATGAGGGTCACTTGGGAGCTCTGCAATGGGGAAAAAAGTACCACGAGGTCACTGACACCGTAGCAGATTTATAAGTATTGTTTGATGACGTCATGTATAGTATGATGTAGTGCCCCCTGTTGGCTCTGTTATTTTTCTCCCATTATGTTATTCAAATTTACCTGTTGTACAGCACAATATCTGGCAACCACAGCTCGTCTGATGGGACGTACAAGCGTTTCACATCACCGTATGCTTTTGGGTCCCACGTTAATTTGTAGTCATACCATTGCTGAAACAGAATAACATGACAATGAAAAACTGTATTACAGTCGGATAGGTACGTATTATGAGCACGATTATAAAGAAAGCTTACAACCCGGTCATTGTCTAGGGAACTTTTATCTCTCTAACACCAAACCGGTACTGGTCGGCCTATATGATGCAATGAGAGGTTGTCGTATCCCAATTGCACCCTTTTAGCCAACCTTCACTCTCTTGACCTCTCCTGACCTCTAATGCAGAGAGAGTAAAAAAACTGCAACAGGATATGTGTTGAATTGGAAATGAGGCTGAATGGGAAACAAATGTTCAATCGAGTCATTGTGAAGCACTGAGTGCCTTACTTGGAGAAACCTCTGTGGTGTAAGAGCAATGAGCTGGAATCCATTTGAATGTGAATGAAGTGGCCTCTCATGTACAATCACCTTACTATAGAGACCACCGCTGCTGAGACCACTAAATTTAAGACTTCTGTCACACGAGTCAATATCAGGGGTGTCAATTTCTCTTGACGGCTGGGAGGGATGCAGGCCTACATTGTCACACCGTGACTTTCCATCGCTCTCACAAGTCAAGAAAGTAGTAGTGAATGATTGATGCCAAACCATCTTTACAGATAGACTGGATATGTGATATGAGGTGTAACAAAGCACAAATGAATTCCCCCTGTATCGATGCTCCTGGTTGATATGACCATGATATGACATGGTATGTCCATGGTGTGACCATGGTATGACCAGGGTATGGCTTTGGCCATGATATGGTATGACCATGATATGACCATGGTATGTCCATGATATGACCATGATATTGTCATATAGTATAAACAAGAACCCGGGCAGCAGCAACAAACCAATCTCCTAGCACTTGGCCAGGAGGGATATCCTTTGTGGCCGATCGGTTAGAGATGCAGGGTAAAGCTTCTCATGAAAGATATGACTGATATGACCATGATATGACCACTGCATTCTCTCATCTAATTTACCTCACGGTTAATATCCCCTCGCCATTAAGATGTACAACTGAGACAATCTCAATTCCACATTGGCCAGCTCTGCTGAAGGTCCCGGGTTCAATCGGCTATTCCTCATCATGCGCTTCATCCCAGATATGGATGTCGATCACATGAGACGTTAAATTGGTGGTGCCTTGTACTCGGTGTCTATGCTGAAGTAAAAGACCCACTCATGGGGGGAGTCCACACAATGTGACACAATTACCCCAAGTCTTATCATCTCATCATTACATCTGCCTTTTGCAGCTGGTCATATAAGCTGGCTAAGCTTCAGACCCAGTTGCATGGAGACATTGACAGGGTGATTATACACCATGAAGTGCGCTTCATTTTGGACTCAAACTGTATGATCACATTTGTATTTACCTCACAATGAAGACCAGCACATCTTGCACTTCCACCAAGGTGGTATTGATAATTAGGTTCCATTGCACCCAGTAAACAATATCAATATACTGTCCATTCCTTTTCCACGTCTCAGACACGACCTTGGATAGAGTTACAGTATTGCCTTACAAGGCATAGTCTCTTGGTTCTACTGAGTGCACTTATGGTGGCCCACCTTCCTTATTGATGAGAACTTGAGACTTCTGGTGAATGATGGTCAGAGTTATCACATTTCATTGTCAATAACTAGCGAAATATTTGGCTGATCAAGATATCTTGTGCAATTATATGGTTCTGGCAACGGTGCCATAAAAAGGCCACATTTATTTATTCTTTACCTTCTCAGATTTTCTTAGGGCAATCGAGTCTTTTCACTGAGCAGCCCTGAATTCAGCAAGACATAAGTCCTTCCCCTTCTTTTATTACTCATTTTGCTTTTCAGACAGTAGATCATAAATAACGGATTCCGTAAATATAATTTTCTCAGGGAAATAACAGAAATCTATTGAATGATAAGAGAAAAATATACATAAAAATGCACTAAAAATACTGCTGCTTGGATGCAGTGTGCTTCACCCAATCAGAGTCAAGGGCGGGAACTTTTTCAGCCAATAGAAATAGTATTCTGTCGTAGCCACCTGGTGGAAATATATTGAACCTTATGTGAAAATCCACTTTTGCTAAAGGTTGGTCGGTCAAAAAATTCCAATATCAAAAAAAATTTCATATTAATAGCATTGTGAACTATGTTATTTTCTATTGGCATATTTCTCATCATATCACCCAAATCAAGTATTCTCCATTTTTGCTGGGGTGTTGTCTAGCTCAGTGGTAGCGCACTGGGCTTCCAACCACTGGGTCTTGGGTTCAATTCCCAGTCGAGCCTAAGTTGGATGATCGTTTCTCCACCCACCACCAACCCAATCTCCATTATCGCTTGAACATACAGTAGGCCTAAATCTTGCCTAAGAAATATTCCTATAGATAGCAACCATACAGGAAATTGCTCAAGAAATTAAGTCGTCACCGAGCACTGGGGATGTTTTTTGGGAGTAGTGGAGCAATTCATGGTCCTCCCCTGAATCCAATTTCTGCTATGATAGATATTACTTGAAATTGCACTTGGTCAGGCCATCACTTTAGTAATTTCATTTTAAATTGGGGATTATTTAAGTTCACATTCTATGGTTACTTCACATGCAACATGGTCATGATGCCGTAAAGATATTTGTTGGTCTTTATGACCAATTTTAAGCATAATATTTGTGAGTCTGTTTCAACGTTGAGTCTCTTCAAAAAGCAAGTAGGGGAGAGTGGGGTATACTGAGACACTTTTTTCGTTTCCAATCATGACAAAAATACTAAAATCTTGGCATAACTGGCGTCCCATCTCAGATGCAGTGTCGGCATAAATCCAGTGATGGAAGTGCAGGGGAACTTGGGGGAACTGAGTCCCCCTGACCAAAAAACAGGGAGAACTCTGAAATGCTACAGTTCCCCCAATGACATTGCTATATAATTCGTTATTTTGGATTTTTACTCTAAAATATTTCGATTTTTAAAGGTATAACTTTAGTTGGTCCTAGGTGCAGGTAGTCCGAAGTGAACCCAGCGAATTAAGGTTCAGGTGAAGTGTCCATAGATAAATTGGGCTATTGACACTGTATATACAGTAGCAAAAACAGTTTGGCTATTGGCATAATATTAAACATGCTGCATGTGGCTACAGACAATATTGGCTATGACACTGTGGATGAAAAGGCATCCACTGCTGAAGGGACCATCATAAATTTGATAGAGGGGGGAGGTGAGCTTGACCAGTGCCAACCTTTCATGGTGCAGGTACCAGCATTCCTCAACCTGGAGCTAACATCCTGTGCAAATCTCTCTGGTGAAGGGGCTAACCTATTTTCTTGGGCCAACTTTACAGGTGAAAGTGCCAAGCTCCTCTGGTCTGTTGCTTCATGGAAAAGGACCAGTCTTCCTGGTTTTTAGTTTGGGGCCAAACTTGTCCATAAAAGGGCTAGCTAACCTTCCAGGGTTGGGGCCATATGTCCAGGTGAATTGCCTGCCAACCCATGGCCCTGCCACCGAATGATGGTCCTTAGCCAAAGTTTGTCTTCTACATCCAGTTTTTATGCAGTGCCAATATCCAAAATTGTATGTCTATGAGTTTCAGAATGCCCTTATCCAATTGGACTGAAGGGTGCGATATTCATTAAATACTGTTTAGTCAAACGCAAAAATATAGAGTAAAGTTTATCATTCCATAGAATAAATTAAAGATATTTAATATTCATGTTATTGAATATTTGAATAAATATGTAATTTTGAAGTTACTTGTAATTTAAAGTTGTGCGCTTAGCTGATCCTGTGTACGAGTTCCCTGACCAAAAATTCCCACTTTCATCACTGCATATAACCTTCATTGTGTTGAAACCAGGGGGTTTGTCTCACTGTTCCCCCTCTGCCCTACAACACTAATCAGTATCACCAAAATTTGGAGGAATATTTTACACAATCTTCTTTCATTAGTCACTTCGTTTGTCAATTTGCAGCATTGATTAGCTTTAGACAATTTTAATCTTGATTTTCTGCCTAATGATTCGATGGTCCGACAAAATTTGGATAAGGAAGATTCAAATTGACATCACTGCAGATTATTCTGAATTTTGATATCATGAAGGCATTGCATCCCCCAAGAAAAATGATAGGTGAACCTTGGCCTAACAAATTGGTAGTTACGTGTTAGGTGGGATAAACAGTTAGGAATCTTACATTTAAAATAACTATTGTTAACAGTAGGGGTTTTTGCGTCACAAATCTCAGCACACTTATACCATTGGACGCATGCAAACAAATCTCAGTACACTTATCCCATTGGATGCATGCAATCAATGCAGGAACGAACACATCAGGCAAGCACATCAGAGTGTTCACTGCCAACAACAATCTTTGGTGAGTGAGCACAGTTAGTGAGCAAGGTTGTGAGCAGAATAATTGGACAGACAGCACAGGTTCCTAGCAGTAATAAGAAGGAATGGGATCTCTGCTAAATCCCGAACAGAAATCCAATTTGGCCTTGGGAAGCTGCACAGGATGGCCGGCTGAACAGCCCGAACCGCCTGCGAAACATTGATTGCACTGCGCGGCTCACGCAACATGTCTATGGCTCTCTGTGTGTCTCTTAAGTGTCTTGGTAGTTGCATTCATTTCTGTCCTTTTTTTTGGCTTCTGTATTTGTAGTTTTGTAGTTGTAATGCCTGCAAAACTTTAATGGTGGATTCAAATGTTTATTAATGAATGCACTGCACAGCTCATGCAACATGTCTATGGCTCACTCGGTGTCCCTAAGTGTCTTGGCAGTGGCATTTATTCCTGCCTGTCTTTTCGTTTTTTGCCTCTGTATTTTTACATGGGCCGTGACCTGTCTGTTTCTCTTTGTTTGTAAGTTTCTTTGTCTTGATCTGTATTGATGTACTTTCATTTCTACTTGTAACGTTTTTGTCTCCTTTCGTGTCTGTATTTCTAAGTATAATTCCTGTGAAACAGCGATTGCAAAGTGTCTATGGCTCTCTATGTCTCTAAGCGTCTTGGTAGTTGCATTCATTTGTGTTTCTATTTGTTAATTTCACTGTTTCTCTTAGTGTCTGTTTATCTTCTCTATGTCTCGTCATCTCGTCAATTCTTTTGTATTTTCCTGTGTCTATCACTGTGAACTAGATGTACATGTAATGCTTTCTAGGCATTTATTGCACTGATAATCCCATCTGTAACATGTCTGTGACTATCAGTGGTCTCATCAATTGTGTCTGTATTTCTAGGATCATGGAGTCTACTTATCCACAGCATTCCTTCATAATCATTTCACGAACCATATGCAACACGTGCCTAACTCCAAGGAACTGGCTTGCGAAGAATAGGTTGCTTTGGCCTGAAATGCCTGAGAGCAATCTGTCCATGTCTCTGTGTTTCAAACTCTATTCGCTGTATATTGTCATCAATATTGTATCAATGCTACTGGTCTGAAGATGAGTCAGCTTATAGGATCAGCTTCCAAAGGCAGACGTAATGATGAGATGATTAGGCTTGGAGTTTACACCATATAACACATTTACCCCAAGGGTTGGGTCTTTTATTTGCATCGGCACAGACGAGTTCAAGGCAATACCATTTTATTGCAATTTTATGTCTCATGCGACTGACCTCTAGCTGAGATATAGCTGCCTCGTGAAGAGTGTCCAGATTGAAGCAAGGACCTTTGTTGCTCTACATTGTCTCTTTTTAACCTGTCTAAGTTCCAAATCTTAGTAGCCTTCTAACAGTGGTTCCATGTGTTTATCACTGTGTGTGTGTGATTAGGGCTTTACGTCCTGTATTTCTGCACCAGTTAGGCTAATTAGGACAGGCAGAGACCATGGCAATGAGACAAAGGAGGAAACAGCCATCCAACTTAGGCTCGACCGGGAATCGAACCCGGGACCCAGCAGTTGGAAGCCCAGAGTGGGCGCTCTATATTCAGTGAATATCGATTATTATTTCAAAATGGTCCAAGGTTGCAATACGTCATGATTTCGCTAGTTTTCTCTCTGCTCAAGTTCATTGCTTTATGTATTCTCCCTCAAGACCTCCATCCCTCTAGATCCTTCCAGGCAGAGATGAAAAGTAAGCCTCTCCAAGATTAGATGAGATTTTGTGATCTGAACACAGACAATTAGACACAGGATTATATGGAGGTCATCCAGTCTAATGTCAATGTGAAAAGCATGTGAAAAACTAACGAGTTGTGTATCCAATAAAGAAGCTTTAGATGGCAACAGTAGATTGGAAACTAGAAAGGACCTATCTGGAGAATCTATATACCCCAGAGAATGGTTTTTTTTTGGTAGTTTAATGGCTTAGTTAGAAGCCTCCGAGGAAGTAGACATTTAAGCTCTTGGTTTTGTAGAAGTAAGTTTAAAACTGTTTGAGGACAAAATTTGCAGCTAGTGGTAGACAATAGTCTTTTCACTGAACAGCCCTGAATTCAGCAGGACATAAGTCTTTCCTCTCTTCTTACTTATTTTGCTTTTCAGACACAGTAGGTAATGACTAACTGATTCAATAAATACAACTTTCTCAGAAAAATAACAAACATCAACTAAATGATAAGGTGTCAAATATACATTAAAATGCACTAAAAATACTACTGCTTGGATGCACTTTGCTTCAGCCAATCACAGCCAAGGGCGGGAACTTTTTCAGCCAATAGAATTGCAGTATTCTGTTTTAGCCACCTGGTGGAATTACAGAGAACCTTCCGTGAAAATCCACTATGGTCTATGGTGCACTGCTTTACAATGGCTGCAAAAATGATTATTGATAAGTTTTTTCATTGTTGATTGATGCTGTGGATGTAGGGATATATCCCCAACATGCATATAATGATGCATTCGTTTAAAAAAATATATTTATTTACTTTTAAAATATAACTATAGTAAACATGTGCTACTATGTAACACTTAGTGCCTTTAAAATATAACTATAGTAAACATATGCCACTTTATAACATTTTGTATCCTTAAAATATAACTATAGTAAACATGAGTTGCTAAAAAAACATTTTGTATGATTTAAAAAATAACTATAGTAAGCATATGCCACTTTATAACATTTTGTGCCATTAAAATATATCTGTAGTAAACATATGCCACTATATAACATTTTGTAACCTTAAAATATAACTATAGTAAACATGAGTTGCTAAAAAAACATTTTGTATGATTTAAAAAATAACTATAGTAAGCATATGCCACTTTATAACATTTTGTGCCATTAAAATATATCTGTAGTAAACATATGCCACTATATAACATTTTGTAACCTTAAAATATAACTATAGTAAACATGAGTTGCTAAAAAAACATTTTGTATGATTTAAAAAAATAACTATAGTAAGCATATGCCACTTTATAACATTTTGTGCCATTAAAATAGAACTGTAGTAAACATATGCCACTATATAACATTTTGTACCCTTAAAATATAACTATAGTAAACATATGCCACTATAAAATGTTGTACCCTTAAAATATAACTACAGTAAACATGAGTTGCTAAAAAAACATTTTGTATGATTTAAAAAAATAACTATAGTAAGCATATGCCACTTTATAACATTTTGTGCCATTAAAATAGAACTGTAGTAAACATATGCCACTATATAACATTTTGTAACCTTAAAATATAACTATAGTAAACATGTGTAGCTAAAAAAACATTTTGTACAATGTAAAAATATAGCTATAGTAAACATGTGTCGCTAAAAAAACATTTTGTACAATGTAAAAATATAGCTATAGTAAACATGTGTCGCTAAAAAAACATTTTGTAGGATGTAAAAATATAGCTATAGTAAACATGTGTCGCTAAAAAAACATTTTGTACGATGTAAAAATATAGCTATAGTAAACATGTGCCACTGAATAACATTCTGTATCTTATCTACTTTGCCACCTGAACCACCCCATTATTGTAACCAGGTACAATGACTCTATCTTTCCTGATAACTTTCTGCTGGACCATGGCATTGTTCGGTGGTCAACTGGTCATCAATGGGCGAAGAAAGGTTAAAGGTTAGATGGAAACGATGTTGAGTATAATATACAGTATCTCACAAAAGCGTGTTTAACTAATTAGTATCACCTCAATTTTGGGTATATTTCCTATCTCTTTTGATGAGTCGCTTTAATTTTCACTTAACATTGATTAGCTTTAGGCCGTGTTTCCGATCGATAAAGGTTTCGGCAAAGTATTATACAGCAGGCTATCTAACAAAAGGGAGTGAGCTTTGCGCAATATGAACATAGAAAATGGTACACATTTTCCCAAACTCTTACCATTTTTCATTGGTCACTTTAATTTTCATTTTGCAGCATTAGTTAGCTTTATGCAATGTTCACTTCCAAATTTGCAACTCAACTGAAATGTCACATTACAAACATAAATAGACAGATAGATAGACAGATGGATAGTAGATAGATAGATAGATCGATAGATAGATAGATAGACAGACAGATAGATAGGTAGTCAGATAGATAGATAGATAGTTAAGTAGTATATAGATAGCTAGATAGCTAGTTAGATGGTTAGATAGTTAGACAGCCAGACAGATACATACATTTAATATATAATAAATAATGGAGCACTTCAGGCATAGCTTTGAGCACATAGCTAGATTATTTACCTAATAGCATGCAACAGGGTTATTCAAGTTGCAAATGTAGCCAGGTCTACCTAGTAAAAGCCTGAAGAGTATACAACTTATGAACTTTACTGCATTGACAGTTATTGAGAATTTACTGGCTTTTGTTGGCTACTGTAAGCAGGGAAATATGTGTTAGCTATTGGGGTAGGTTGGAGGTGTTCCTGTTAGTGTTTGTGTGCCCTTGATGCTGTAATATTTTGCAGTCTGACCTAAGTACAACTGGCTTCTTTCCAATGTAGCATTTTCTTAACCCCATGTTGCTAAGCACGATGTGTTGTTGGTGAAGTTCTGTTTGTATATTATGTGTCAGCTGTATATAAGTCAGCACCTGTGAGAGTGGGATGACTTGTGGTATGACTTTGTTAATTGGTGGTATGACTTGCAATTTGGTGGTCATGCACCACATAGATAGATAGATAGATAGAGAGATGGATAGATGGATAGCTAGATATATAGATGGATGGACAGATATATATAGATACATAGCTAGATAGAGAGAGATAGATAGATATATAGATGGATGGACAGATATATAGATAGATAGCTAGATAGATGGATAGACAGATATATAGATGGATAGATAGATAGATAGATATATAGATGGATGGACAGATATATAGATAGATAGATAGATTGATAGACAGATATATAGATAGATAGATAGATATCACACTTCCCACACTGCCTATTACATGGTTACCATGATTATAAGCTTAACCGTTCCATCGATTGACCAAATTCGGTAAATATTCTGATCACATGGTGCAGTATGCACAGCACGTGCTAAGTGACGTCATGGAACAGCAAAGAGGCTAGCTGCGTGACGTATTGATGAGGGAGACACGTGGATTGAACTCTTCATCAGACGGGAACAGCCCAAGTTGCTGAGAAGGGCGATGTTAAGTGTCCCATAGAGAGTTGTCCACTCAGGCTATATCTTGTGCATCTAGTCTTACTTGGTCTACTTCTCTTTTTAATCGAGGATCAGGTGCATTGGGTATTAGAAGCTAAAGTTACCTTGTCACTCTTTAAATTCATAGATGGTGGTCCGTTCAAGGGGGAATTAAAGAGGAATAACAATAAATTTGGTACAGCTGTGCCCACCGTTTTCAACTGAAGTGAGTACGCCCAAATCAGTGTCACCGAAATGTGTAATAAATTCACATCCTGAATAAGTATCACCAAATTGTTTACTAATTTTACACCACGAATCACTATCTTTTAAACCCTGAATAAATCTCACCAAAATGTTCATACCCGGAATCAGTGTTTAATACTGAATCAGTATCGCCAAAATGTTTAATAATAATGTCACACACTGAATCAGTATTACCCAAATGTTTAATAATAAAGTCACACACGGAATCAGTATCACCAAAATGTTTAATAATAATGTCACACACTGAATCAGTATTACCCAAATGTTTAATAATAATGTCACACACTGAATCAGTATTACCCAAATGTTTAATAATAATGTCACACACTGAATCAGTATTACCCAAATGTTTAATAATAATGTCACACACTGAATCAGTATCATCACCAAGATGTTTTTGAATATTTAGATATTACAAATGAGTGCATAGCTTTCGGCCTTGCAATGGGACACATCGGAGTGGCAGAATGTTGCATCATCATCAGCTGCTGCTGCAGCAAGCACTGAAGGATGGCGATGCAAAATGTTTAACAATTTAATACCCTGGATCAATATCACCAAAATGTTTAGTAGTAATAGTATTTCACTGAATCAGTATCGCTAAATTTTATATCGCACTGATGATATAGGCGTCACTGAAAATATTCAGTATTTACACTGGAAATATTGGTTGACTTTATTTGGAGTGTGCTCACTTATGTTGGATTATGAATGATCGAAATTTGAAGTGGTTGTAGTCAGCTCTCCATTGTATTTCAATTTAACTGCTATAATTAAATAGAGTAGCTCTTAAGGCATTGTGTGTGATAACCAACATTACAAAACCAATATGACAGTTATGATATAATAACAGTGCTGGTCACACTGTCATTTTGTTAAACTTCTATTATTGGGTATGGTGCAGCCCCAACATAATTGCCACTTCACTATTACATTTTGATATGACTCATTGCACAATCTCACTGTCATTTACCATGTGACTGAATACATGCTTCACATCCCACAGGACACGCATTAGGCATTATTTAAATAATTAAGACAGCTCCACAATAATCTGTCTGACATAACCAAGACTTGGAGTTTTACACTTTAGCTTACACTATCAGTCTAACCCAATTATATACAGTTGGCTGATCAGTAAAATGGCTACTGGTGGCTCTTAACATAAAAGAAGAAGTTAAGACAGTTTTAAATTAAGACTTGTGCCAATACACATTTCTTGTATGATTGACCAGTTGTTAATGAACCTAGGTTAAAATGCTGTTAACTTTCACTGCCTTATGCCTATGCCTTGGATGATTGGCCAAAACTATAATAATTAAAAGATCCTTTTTGTTGGCTCCATATGACCAAATGTGATAAAGAATAGCAGAGACGAAATCTACATAATTACTACTGGTATATTTAAACATGCAAATTGAGAGCATGCTATGGGATATGTGCTCCCAGTCCCACAAAAGACAGTTTTAAACTGTACTTTAAATGACTGATGGTCAAGTGATATTCCATAGTTGTGCTGGGTGGGGGCCTAGCTCAGTGGTAGCTCAGTGGTAGCTCACTGGGCTTCCAACCACTGGGTCCCTGATTCGATTCCCATTTGAGCCTAGGTTGGAAGGATGTTTCATCCATCATCTCATTGCCATGATCCCTGCCTGTCCTAATTAGCCCAACAGGTGCAGAAATGCAGGACGTAAAGCCCTAATCACCCACCACCCACCACTATCCAGTTTTAAATTGTACTTTAAATGACTGATGGTCCATTGATGGCCCATAGTTGTGGTGCCATCACCAACATCACATGTTAAGTACATTGTAAACATGGCATTATTTCAGACTTTCCAGAATGTCTGCATTGTCTAAAGAATGATTGAGAGCACTCGAAAGCACAAGTTTGGACTCTCAGCCCAGCAGCCAGGTCCATTTAGTCTACTTAGCATCTAGAGCAATTCATCAGCCCCATCTGTTGAGAATTAACATATACCTTGTTTATCATAAAAAGCATAACTGGTGTGTGCATTGGGCAGAGCCCTGTGTTGGCTACTGGGGTTCGAGGTTTTCACCCAGTGTTACCACGCTTGCCACAAGGAGGCCGAGGACTTTCAAGGCCACAATATCAAATTAGAGAGTGTGTAATTTCACAATTTTCTTCTATTGATCATCTTGAATAAGGATATTACCCACATTTGGATACGGCAGATGCATGTAGTGCCATGTACAGTACCTGAAAGATTAATTGGACTATATACAGTGTGTGTGTGTGATTAGGGCTTTACGTCCTGTATTTCTGCACCAGTTGGGTTAATTAGGACAGGCAGAGACCATGGCAATGAGACAAAGGGGGAAACAGCCATCCAACTTAGGCTCGACCGGGAATCGAACCCGGGACCTAGCAGTTGGAAGCCCAGAGCACTACCTCTGAGCTAGGCCCCCGCCCTTTTGTCTATTGTAGGCAAGGCATAATCCTATATAAGATTTCTGCTTTAAATGTTCTCATTGTGAGAAGTATATAATACATAGTCAATAAACTTCCTTAAAATTAATGGTAAGTCACCAAAACACTTGTGATATCCCAACACTTTATGAGCACCATATGAAGAGGCATACAACCCCCCTCTCTACAGCTTCATCTAGAGTCCTTGTCACCCTAATCCAAGGTGACATGGCATTAGAGCAATCTCACTTGGATTAGGGAGGGCAGGACCAGCATTATGTAAGGGATTAGTCCATACTGATTCCCACTGATCAAACATCAATCATACTGCTGCTACCAGACTGATCAAAAAGGTCCCCATACCAAACTGGAACATCTATGTTCTAATAATGTGATGTTACACGGTGCAATTTGCTTTAAGAAGTTTGTACATTGCTAGGGATATCAAGGTCCTAATACCTTGTAGATTGGAACATCAATGTTTGTGCTATCGAAGTGATCTTTTCTGGTGCGATTTGCTTTGAGAAGTTTGTACATTGCTAGAGATATCAATCAAGGTCCTCACACATGTACATGGCCAAATGTGCCATGTGCGTTTTCCAAGAGTCGGATAAACGCATGAAAAATGCATGGTTTTGGCCTCATTATATAATCAGGCGAAAACCACGCGTTTTTCCTGACGCATGGTAAACGCACTCGGTGTTGATTGGTGCAATTTGCTTGATAATTATGTTTCGAATATCAATCTATAGAGAATAATAGCATTTTATTGGCTGGTATATTTGGGCACTGAAGTTTTGTTAAACATCAGTCAGTGCTGGTAGTTGGTCCTCATACAAATCGAAAATCTATGTTATGTGTAAGTAAAGTGATGTTGTCAGGTGCAAGTTGTTGTTGTGTTGCAGGTTATGTAGAATGCTAAGAAGCATTGTGTGCAGGGTAAAATTATTAGGTAAAAACGTGTGAGTATTACCTATCGATTGTTTTTTCTTCTTAAATAATCTACTGTTATTGTTGAATCTAAAAATAGCGAAATAATAAATACACTAAATAGTGGAACATAAAAATAAAGGGGATCATTTTAGAAGGTGTCTGTAATGGTGGGATGGTCTTGAAAAGGTCCCATATAACATGCCAAATCGGCTCATTGTTGGTTAAAAAATATCGACAGTGTTGGCCCAGTGTTGGCCCAGTATTTGCCCCATTAGCACTTTGATCATTTTGCCCAAACCAAGGTATCTTCATATATATATAATATAAACATTGTAAAATGTATTGAGCTAGTAGGTACTTATATATAAATTCAAGTGCTCGTGGTTGGCCCAGTGTTGGCCTCAATATTGGCCCAGTGTTGGCCCAGTGCTATCGCTCCTAGCCCAGCATTGGCCCCTTTTACATTTGCCCGGTGAATGCATTTCCAATTCCCTTTCGTAATCAACTAAGGCATCTTATCTCAGCATGGTACCAATTGATATGCAAAATGTAGTTGGGTTTTGCACATTCCTCAGTGCTCTGATCTACTGTCATGTGTAGCTACAGGCATCATTTCCTGGTGCATCCATCATTTCCTGCATCAGCAACAGCAGCATCAGCAGCAGCAAATTGTGTTGTGCTTAATTCTTGCCTCATATTCTAGGGAATTTCATCGTCAGCATTTCTCAAAGATATCCAGCTGTCAATTTGCCCCAGCAGGCAGTTATAGCTGCAGTAACTGTTACCCAGCAGGAAACAAGTTAACCCATGGGTGCTGTGCAGGAAAGGCAAAAATTACACGGTTACTGCACTGCATAATTCCGTAATTCCCATGCTCTTACATCATAGTGTCATAGCTGCAAACCACTGATGAAAATTTACACTTGTAGTTACTTTTGACTGTATTACAGTAAGCAGCATAAAGAGATATTACAGACAGTTCATTTAACAAATCATTTCATAATTGTCTAGTGACAGTTTTAACAAATAATGTTTTTGTGATAGTTACTTTAACGAATCATTTCATTATTATTTTGAGGTGATTTATGTTAATAGTGACATCCATTTTTGTAGCATATAATTATAGACCACCAGGTGTAACTTCAGGGATTATAAAAGTTATGTTTAAAAGTATGAAAGATGTGAAATATAACATTAACATTTCATCTCATTATCTGACCATCTGTCTAGTATCCCTCTGGTACCCTATCAGTCTAAAATGACATCGCCTTGATATACATAAGTAACTGGCCAGCCCTGGCAAGCATTGCTAGGTTACAAGGTTGTAAGGTTAAACCTGATTGACAGTTCTTGAGTGAATAATGACTTTTAGGTTATCACACAACCCCGGAGTATATTTGCTAGTAACCTAAGAGCCAAACAAAACCCTGATACCAGATTGAGATCTACCAAGAAATCCGATTGGACAAAGCCAAAATATTGACAGACCAAAATCCAAATATTAACAACTACGAAGTCCAGTAACCAAAAATCCAACGTAACTCACAAAACAAAAATCTTATAACTAAACGGCCATTATATTCACCATCCAAGACATAGTATTCTATAAGGCATTGACCTGTTAGCACACTTGCCAGCTCTGTTGTGGGTTGATTGGTGGATTAGGGCTTTACGTCCTGTATTTCTGTACCCATAGGGCTAATTAGGACAGGCAGGGACCATGGCAATGAGATTATGGATGAAACAGCCATCCAACATAGACCTCATTTGGTATTGCACCTGGGACCTAGTGGTTGGAAGCCCAATGCACTGTCACTGAGCTAGGCCCCCTAGTCCTGGGTTGGATACCTGGCCCAGGCACTCTTTTTGAGCTAAATATTAACTGGATGTTGATCGCATGACATGGTGCCTTGCCTTTAGTGTCTGTCCTGGGGCAAGTAAAAGACCCCACTCATGGGGTAAGTAACATGATGTGGACTCGAGCCTTATCATTCATTATTACATCTGCCTCTGATTGGAAATCTGATGGGCTATGCCCGCACAGGTTTTGAGTGTGGCAGCTGGGTGGTCTAGTGGTGAGACGCTCGCCTGCTCCTCTGAAGGACCCGGGTTCAATCCAAGGCCCAGGCACCCTTCATGAGCATCATCCCAGCTGGAAGACGTTCGGATGAGATATTAAATTGGCGGTCCCTTGCGCTCAGTGTCTTTGCTGAGGCAAGTAAAGGATCCAACTCATGGGGTAAATGTGTAACATGGGTGGACTCCTCCTCTGTCACTCACCTCATCATGCAACCCTCGATAGCAGCAAGAACTTGCCTTAGAGGGCTGCCGTTCCCATAAATATCTATCTATCTATCTATCTGGCAGCTGGTTATATAAGTTGACAAAGCTTTAGACCCAGTAGTATTGATACAATACAACAAAAACAACCATACAACACAACCATAACAACCATATTATATATATAAGATCATCTTTAACTTCTACCAACCAAATTCCCAACCACAGGAGCAGCCATAATATTCCAATTGTACTGGGCAAATTTGAAGAAACGGTGAACAAAATTCTGGTCCTTAAATGCATAGAGGAGAGCAAAGAGAGAACAAGAAATTCCTCGTGAAAGATAAACAAGGAAAGGTTCTGACAATGGTGCTCTTTGCTCAGGCTGAATGGTGAAATATTGCAAAGGGAGTGAACAATATTGAACAGGCAATGCATTCAGCATTCTTTATAGCACTCCAGTTCGTTTCACAAAATATTCCAACTTGAAGAAATCAATAATTAATATACATAATATTAGTAATATATGCTGCATGCTGAAATGTAAGCATTAGCTAAAGAGAAGTACAATATATATGCTCTCAGAATAAGGTGTAGCTCAAGGCAATACTGTATACCTACTAATAGAGCTAGAACAAGCCTCAATTATGTATTTCATTGTTCAGCATCACAATGGCTGACTATAGTCTCAATTACCTATTAGGTATATAGCTTGGTAATGTGTATATTGTATTTCATGACCTTTCATACCTATTAGCTGTGGATGGTGGGGTGGGTGATTAGGGCTTTAGGTCCTGTATTTCTGCACCAGTTGGGCTAATTAGGACAGGCAGAGACCATGGCAATGTGACGAAGGAGGAAACAGCCATCCAACTTAGGCTCGACCGGGAATCGAACCCGGGACCCAGCGGTTGGAAGCCCAGAGCGCTACCTCTGAGCTAGGCCCCCGCCCTCTATTAGCCGTGGAAGGAATAGGGTTTATATCCTGCATTCTGCACCAAGTGAGCTAATTAAGATAGGCAAAAACCAGAAGTTAGACCAAGGATAAACAGCTATCTTAATTATGCCCCACCCAGTGGCGGATTAGAAGGGGGGGGGGTTGTGGGTTGCAAACCCCCTCCCCTTGGCCTAATACATTTGAATTAAAAAGTACCAAAAAAAGTCAGCGTCCCCGCAATATATTTCAATTTTTTAATTCCCCCCCCTGTGAAAAATGTTCTGGATCCGTCCCATCTCACCGTTTATTGAACCCAGTGCTTGAGCCCGGGACCCATTGGTTGGTAATCCAGTGTCTTACCACTGAATTGAATTAATAATTTTCATTTTTTTTTTGCTGCATTGCGAACTATCAAATCTTTTGTTTTTCTGCCAAAGCCATAGATAAGATCAACAAGATCTTTTTTGTTATAAAAAACAGACACACCACTTGACAAAGTATGCCTCACATTCCGATGCACAATAAGTAGTAATTCTTTTTTATCCTTGTTTAAAAATAACAGCCATACTTGTCAACCCGCCAGTGTGGGGCTGCTTAACATCTAGTGACAGATTGTAGAAGGGAACAGGTGTCAAAGGAAAGGTCACTAGCTGCGGGCCAAATGTATTTTATCAGGCAGACTGGAATACATTTGTACTTGCCATTGATATCTCTCATGTGTAATATGTAAGAGAAGTGGGTGCTCTTTGCTCTTTCAGATAACAAATTTTGGTTATTCTAAAGAAGAGGGTTGGGTTTAACAACATACATGGAGACCACGATGGGTTTTAAAACAATTCTAACCCAAATGTTCGATAGTTCAACAGCTAAATGGAGACCTTGATTAAAGTGGATGCTACAGCATCATCTGTTATATAAAGGTATACCATATAAGCCAGTAATTGGGTGATAAAATAAAGGTCAGTGACTCAGTATAGCACTGATAACCTGCGCAGTGGAACTTTTTGTTTATCTGTTGGCAAAGATACACAATTAATCTCAAGAAGATGGATTTGGGTTACAGCACCAAAGAGGAGGTTAAGTTTGGCAGATGATTAAAATCATAGTCTTGATCCAGATGAGTGTCTTTTAAATGTACTAATAGGTGGAAATGATGATCCCTGGTTTACACTTTTAACAGGTGAACATTAGCAACTCGTTGTAAATTTTGATCTGCAATTTAGCTCATAAATTCTGAGTTGGCCTTAAATGTAAGGGCTTCTTAAGGTGTGTGTGCGTGTATAAGGGCTTTACGTCCTGTATTTCTGCACCTGATGGGCTAATTAGGACAGGAAGAGACCATGGCAATGAGACGAAAGATGAAACAGCCATCCAACTAAGGCTCGACTGGGAATCGAACCCGGGACCCAGCGGTTGGAAGCCCAGAGTGCTACCTCTGAGCTAGGCCCCCGTCCGGGCTTCTTATGGTAAGGTCTAACTTGGCAGCAGTCCTGTCATTTTTCGTGGCATTTTGCAACAGGCTGGTAAATATTCAGTTTGGACAATATACAAGCACCAGTGCCATTTCACATCATATAAAATGAGTAATTAGGTTTTTATCGGCTATGACTAAGTCATTCAGTGTAAAAATTAAAACTTTTTAATAAAAAAAAGTTGAAATTGACGATTCAGTTCTTCAGAACAATGATTGTGTTCAAATAAGAGCATGTCAGGGTTATTCAGTGTGTGCACTAATTATTTTTTGGCATAAATTAGCATAAAGCACGTAGAAAGGTCATACAACTGTGTACCCCTAGTATCCCATGAAAAATATTGCGACTACTGCATGGCCCTCATTCTGCAAACTCGGACCCACACGAAGGCCATGCTTGCTTGGCTAGGTGAGGTCCCAATGTGGTGTGCTATGAGACATTGGTTATAAAAAAAAGAACAAATTTGTACCATTCACATTTGATGTACTGCACCATAAAACATGCTCCTTTGCATTTCATTGTTCAGCATCATCCATGAAAAGAACTCGTGCCATAATTCATATCATAATTCATGCAATGACTCACACGACCATACCACTGTGTGCAATATTATACAGAAGAGAGCACATATTCTTGTCAGTCATATTCATACAAAGACAGGGTAGGATTCAGTGCCTGTCTAGTACACAAAAACCCTCAGCTGCAATATGACCTTATGAATAAATTTCTTTGCTCCCACAATGCCCAGCTACTCTTTGCTCTGCTCTTTATGAGTTTCTTTGGCAGCTGCCAGAAACCTTTGTGTTGCCATATAAAAGATCTTGTAGCCAGTCAGTCAGGAATCGGCAATTTGCTGCCTGGGGTGGTTTCATGATTGAGGAGGAGAAGGAGGTGGAGGTGGAGGTGGAGGTGGAGGAGGAGGAGGAGGAGGGAAGTCTTAATTAGCGTGATTAAGAGTTTCATTTGCTAAAATTTTTACTTTGATTAGTAGCAGGTTTATGTTAAGAGCAAGCCAAGAAAAATACTTCTTGAAAATAATGTATTTCCGTTTCCCTGCAGACCATATTCCTAGGGGAAAATGTGTATATCATTTTGTGTAGATAGGCCTAATCAACGACAAATCAATTTAAAACAGAATCTTTAGCAGAACAAATTTATTCATCATCTCAGTTTTCATTGTTGGTAGCCATTACATTACATTTGGACCTGAAGCTACAGCAAAAGCCTAGCTATTTGTGACCCTAGAGGCTCACAATCTCATCAGGGTCCTCTATAGAGCAGGCAATGACCAGTGACATTGGCTTAGAGGACAAGAGAGGTCCCTCTGCCTAATTTCATCTTTTAGCTTCCCCCCATTCACGTGCATTGCGCTATGAAATCAGGTTCTGTGCCAGGCTGATAGTGCAACCCAATGCTCTTCGCCTGCTTATGGGCTACTGAAGTGCTGATACTCTGGTGCTTCTGCTGCTCTTCGAATGGCCCCCAATTAATGTGCCCACACAAGTGCACAAAGGGATTCCACTACATTGATTTACAAAACAAGCTGATCAAATGCATTATCTCTGTATTACAGCAAAATTTTAAGTTTTTTTCTTGTTTTCCTGGATTTTTATGATAACAGGAATCATCATCAAATCGTGTGGACTGCGGAGCTTCTGGGCAGTACATCGGATGATCATAAATTTGAAGTTAAAGGTCTAATACCTCATTGACCATTTGCTCAAGGACAATGTTACCCCACTCCATTATAACTATTATAACATGTTGTAATGATGTCTGATAAATTGCGCTCGTTAAGAACGTTGAACCTATTTTATGTATATCCAGAAATAGAAACAACTATATTTATTATTATTCATGTGATAAGAGTGCTACTGATTGCAGCAAGGCATTGCTGTGCGCTTTACATTGGTAAAATATAGGTTGAAAAGGAAATTGTTGTAAAATGGACAGAAAATAAGAAAAGTACAAATTTTAAAGTAGAAATGTAAAGTATAATCTATACTCAGTTACAAAAAGCATTATTAAAAATGCCTTTAAATGTTTTTCAAAAGTCACATATTCATTTAGATTTTTGAGATTTGCAGGAAGAGTGTTCCATGTTAGCGGTCCATGTACACTGAAGTCGTGGGCTGTGAAGGTGGACTTACGAACAGATGGACATAGAGTTCATTGTTCATTGTGCTATTGGCCCTGGTGACTCTTGTATATATCCTGGGTTTTATCAAATAGTGTTTCAGGTGCTGTTTTATGCACACACCTTAACACAAGGCAAGCAATCGTCTAGTCTATACATTCCTTAATAGGCAGCCAATGCAGATACATTAGTGCCTTAGTAGATCTGTCAGACTCAGATCTTAGCAAGACAACCTTCTATCTTCAGTTCGTTACATGACCAACTAGAGTCATACCCATCTGGAGTGACCTGCCAGTTGGCTCAACTGAAGCCCCCCAATTAGCAAAAACTGTTATTAACACAATTATACATGTGGCTTGTGTTATGACTTATACACATGCTCTGCAATTACATACCAGTCATAACAATAATTTAATATATTGATCATCATTGAATACTTTAGTGGTTAGGTTAGTGGCAAGGACCAATGATGCCATCAAACCTCAGTGTATGCTGTAAAATGCAAATGTAAAATGAGATAGACCTACCTGTTCTAACCAGACATTTGTTGTCATAATTTGATTTTTCTCATCCTGAAAATAAAGTAAAAGACATATATTTAGTCACAGTTAGATTATAAATATGAAAATATGCACCGTATGAAGAAAATGATGTGAAAATATGCAACGTATGAAGAAGATAATGTGAAATATGCACCGTATGAAGAAAATAATGTGAAAATATGCACCATGCTAAGAAAATGGGAGTACATTCCTACGTCAGAACATTTTCTAGTTCGACATAACTGTTTATACCTCCTGAAGTGAACATTGACTAAAGCTAATTAATGTCAAAATGAAAAACCCAAGGACTAACGAAAGACGGTTGTGAAATGACTCAACATCTTATGGTACTGATCAAGACGAATAACAAAGCACACATTCAGAAACACGAGCAAACTAGCACTTAGTAACTCTGTATTGATTAAACCAAAACGCATCTCGAGGAAAAGTTCCCAAGGGGAAATCCACTGAGTTCCGCAGACGATAAATAAAGCAACTTCGACGCACAGACGGAAGTAACAGTCACGTGATACGTCTCATGGAAAATGACGCTGTTTGGGGTGTAAACAACAAACAATGAGGCAGCATAAGGCGGACGCCAATTGTTATGCTCGTTCACAGAAGTCAATGTTTCGCCTAATGTGGCTACATCGATCTAGAAGCCAAAAAAGGAATAAAAATGTGCAGATATGTCTGCCAACCTGGCAGTCTGTCAAGGGTCACACAGAAATTCAATTATTTCCAGTAATGAATAGAAGAGAAAGTTGGAAAGGTTCTTCGCTCCTAGATTTTGGAAACTTTCAGTCGATCAAAACTTCTATTCAGTAATTTGGATTAATGTCTAGTTATGTTGGTTTGGTGAAAACTGTTGATGCTTTGTACTCAGTGTTTATGTTGAGGCAAAAAAATCCCTCCTCGACCTAAATGTTTTACAAGGTGTGGAGTCCGTGGACTCTTTGAATGGGGAGGAAAAGTACCACCAGAGGTCGCTGAGACCATGGCAGATAAGTATGGTTTAATGACGTCATCAGCCATCTATATTATGATGTCATCCATGCTCCCTCTGTAGGCTCTGTTACTTTTTCTCCTCATTATATCATCTCATCATTGCATTGGCCTCGTGCAGCTAACCATACTTTCAAGTGACTGAACTTCTGACCAGGGCGACAACACAGTAGCAACGAGCATACAATACAATGTAATACAATACAATAGTATTAGAATGTAATACAACTGTCAAAGGTGACAAATTATTGTTATCGTTCAGTGACTGAACTTTTGACCAGCGAAATGACAATGCCCTAGTACAATGCTAATACAGTACAACACAACACAAAAATTAAGCATATCTTGAAAAGATTCACTATAGACTGCTAAAAAGGGAAAGACCCAGATTCTACCGCGTGGGAGTGGCAAATCTAGGTGTTAAGCAAGGGTGTGAGATGGCACCTTATGTTACCATAGTCAAGTGGACTTTCTCTTTACTTGGACACACAGTGGTCACTGCTGCATGGGAACATAGCTGAATCAGTGTTAAGTGCCATTAGGAGGGTGGGAAGAGGGTTAGATGTGAGGAAATGGGGGTAAAATGTGCCACTTGGCTCTGGTGAAATGTTGTTATAATGTTGTGCTATGATTGTGAGCAGAAAGGTTGACCGGGCTGCTGAGAGGTTTTGCCATTGGGAACATAAGTGGTTATCAGAATGGTACATGGAAAGACTCAGCCTGTATACAGTTTGCATTAGAATTGCCTTGAATTATTTATAAACTATTCATTTTATTTACACATATTTATAAGGTGCAGCTGTAATAGCATTTTATATAAATACACTGTACATGTGTTAGTCAGATTTTATATGAACCTATAAACTTGTGTGTTAGGCACAGCTTAATTTGTATGAACCCATATGTTAGATATAGTTTAAGTTTTTGCGCACCTATATATTCGATAAAGTTGTCATTTAATAGCAGTATACCTAGTAAATGTGTTTGTTGTAGTTTAGTCTTCATTTACACACATATAAGTTAAATTGCTGAATAATCTATTAATTCATGCGTAAGTACGATTAGTTTAAGTCCTCTTGACTAGGGTAACATAAGGTGCTATCTCACACCCTTGCTTAACACCTAGATTTGCCACTCCCACACAGCAGGATCTGGGTCTTTCCCTTTTTAGCAGTCTACAGTGAATATTTTAGGATATTCTCCATTGGATTTTGTTTTGTATAGTATTGTATTGTACTATTGCATTGTCTGGTTGCCACTGGTCAGAACTTCGGTCACTTGATAGTATGGCCATTTATTAATATGCTTAAGCAATATCCTGAATAACCATGCTTCAATAAATTCCGATACAATCCAAAAAAAAAAAAAAGGCAAAGCTAGTTGCAACTTCAAGTAGACAGCAGTGGCTAGCTAAGCCTAGCTTGTAAGAGAGCAAACTTTTATTTGATTAGGGCTTTACATCCTATATCTCTGCACCTGATGGCCTAATTAGGACAGGCAGGGACCATGGCATGGAGATGAAGGATGAAACTAGGTAGGTAGGTAGTGTTATTGTTTAACGCCTCATCAGCACCTGAGTGGGCTATGTAGAGGCTCTCTAGGGTAAGATTGATCATCCATAGTTGGTAGTAGAAACCAGAAGCATGCAAAAAATCAATAAGTGTCTGCGTTGGATAGCTGGAGTAGCTTGTGCAATGCGCACTGTCCTGTTTTAGCCACTGGGGATAGAGGACTTTACCCCAAGTGTTTCCACCCTCGCCGCATGGAGGCCTAGGACCTTCGAGGGCATGAAGGATGAAACAGCCATCCAACTTAGGCTCGGAATTGAACCCGGCACCCATTAGTTGGAAGCCCAGCACGCTACCATTGCACTAGGCCCCCACCCCATCCGAACATTTATTTTGATGAGTGCTCTATATAAGGACAGCAGACCTAGACTAAGTCACATTGTAGCTTTTTGAAAACTGAGTCTTATCACAAACACGCATTTTGTTGTCAAGAATTAAAATCAGGAAGAGACTTCTCGGAAACAATTACTGCAATTACCAACTGACAAGCAAAATTATTGAACAGCCTACTGCTCAACTAGTGTTTTAGTGTCAATTTCGCCTGAGCGATAATACAAGAACTTTTCCCTTTGCCAAGATGTCTGTCAAAAGGTAATTGCTCTTGTGGCGTTAACAATTTTACCTGTCCTGCTTAATCAGGCATGTTTTAATGCCTTAAAACCTGATGTTAGACTGCAAAGGCAGAATAAATACTTTAGTATTGCAGTCTGATGACTCAAGTTGCAGGGCTGGGTAGGGGAATAGAAGCATATACATTTTATTTAAGATACGTAAAAACTATGAAAGGTGAAGTCATATCTTGTGGGGAAAGAATATTGACTTTTAGAAAGCCAAAAAATGCAGCATTTATTCTCATTTTACCCATTCTCAAACAGTACAGGAAGCATGGGGTGAACCCACAGCATAAGTCTCTGCAATAGCAGAAAAACCAGACTTACCACTAGGCCACCCACACAGCTTGTATCAGTAAGCGTGTTGGAAAAATCAATCAAGAGTTATTATCACATATTACTCACACTTCACGCAGTCTGTTTGGACATTCTACAATCTAGTGCAACATCACAGACTTCCAAGCACCCTGAAGCTGTCTGTACACTGTACAGAGACTACACATTCAGTTCTTTTGTAGTTTTCAAGAACACAAGGCTGGTCAGTGACCTGGGGGATGGGATCACACAGCTGGGCTACAGCTCCAGTTCTCTAAGGATCAAATAAGAGATATGCGAGGTGAGATCCAACCGCCTTGAGGTACACCATGTGCTGCTTGGGAAGTGCCAATATGAGACTCAAGGTGCTCGTAATTTCAGCCAAGATGGCAACTGGCTACTGTATATATACACAGCTAGTCCTTTTACATTCTTGTTTAATACAAAAATTGTTGCATTCTCCAGAACCGTTTGGTAAAATAATTTACCGCTAAACTGGGTTGTTTTATGGTATTAACATTTAATCATAATATTCTGTGCTGCTGCGTGATTTTCAAACCAGTTTGAATTAGTTATATTAATAACCTCACTCCGAAATTGAGTTTAAAATAACGTTATAACTGCTCGGATTATACGTTACGGTGAAGCCACATGATTAAGACCAACCGTGGTGAATAAAAGTTACTGGTCTTAATGGTGAGGTAATAGATATACATACCATTTCTATGGGTAGTCTATCAGAGAGGTATCACTCTACTATTGATCAATGAGTACTGAATAGTACTCTATATATCACATCATTAAGACCACATCTATCATAACTGTCAAACAACTTTCCAAAGTATTGAAAAGTATTCTAAAATGCACTCAATCACCACTGCCAAATTGTACATCTAGATAAGTCACCTCCCATATAACAAAGAGGTCCCTGCAAAAGCAGTGACTCAGAAGTGGCAGATCCTTTTCAACAAGTTTAAATCACTCATGTCCTGTCCATTACGTCTGGAGGCCAAAAGGACTCAGTGAAGTGGTACCGCTATCTCACAAAGATGTCTTCAAGTTGGCGAAAAGCCTCTGGCATAAAGAGAACCTCCGGGATAACAAAAGGAAACAAAAATAGAAGAGAAATCTCTCTTTCGCTTGAATGGTCTTCTTGAGATTTCCAATATCCTAAGAGCTTCTGAGCTTTCAAGAAGAAGAAAAGCCCCAGCACTCTCCAAGCACTCTTGTTGCCTTAGAATGTCATCATGATCACCCTGACATTCTCGCAGTAGTGAGATACTATCTATTGATTCTGCAATGTTTCCTATATATAAATGCGGTGAAGAATGGAGTCTTTTCTTCAATGTTAAATCCCACAATATTCAATTACAATGAGGCATCATAGTGGGACGATTTGAAATTTACACAATGTCATTAAAGTTAAAAAAAAAGAAAATAAACTTCAGTACCAAGGCATAATTTCAGAGCACTTTACTGATTCCAAAGGGTGGGTGGGTGATTAGGGCTTTACGTCCTGTATTTCTGCACCAGTTGGGCTAATTAGGACAGGCAGAGACCATGGCAATGAGACGAAGGAGGAAACAGCCATCCAACTTAGGCTCGACCGGGAATCAAACCCGGGACCCAGCGGTTGGAAGCCCAGAGCGCTACCTCTGAGCTAGGCCCCCGCCCACTGATTCCAAAGGGGTGGTCTCAATCAATCAATCTATCTATCTATCAATCTATCAATTTATCTATCTATCTATCTATCTAACAACTTTCTAATTAAACAGCCACATCCAAAGATATTTTTATGATAATGTTATAACTCCCATTTCTAAAATTCTTAGCATCACTTGCTGTCAAACAATATCTAGCAGAGAAAGGGGAAAAAATGATGCAGACAGATTCATTTCTATTAAGCCATGCATATCAAATTTAGTTATGATCAATAATGCTGGAGATTCGTGGGGTGCAATATTAAGTTTGTGAATTTTAAGAAGGTGCCTTGGGATGATCACAACTTGAATATGCAAGACACTGCAGACATTGCAAGCCTTAAAAAGCAAGCCTTAAAAACATCCAAATATCCTGTGGAAAAGATAGAGAAGTGAGGATTATCTGAAGATGGCTATGGGGAAATCTCATGATGGGAACAAAAGCTCTTTAATCCCAATGGATTTGACAAAGGATTGAAACAAAAGATCCAGAACTAATAAAGCCCACAAATAAAGAGGAAATGTTTTCTTTCTTTAGGAATATCCAATTGTCTGAAGTTCCAGTACATCCCTTTGCCAAATCTTGCAACTTGGGTGGTTACATAAAGCTAGTGCTGAATTACAAGGTATCTTTATAATATTGTATGTATATTGAAGCAGTATCTCGCCATTAAGGCCAGGTGTCCATATTACTGGTCTGAATGGAGAGGTGGTCTTGATGTGAATTTCTCTTGAGTATGCTGATGTGGTTATTGTTCACAATATTAAGTGTCAGGATTGCAAACTTAAGTTTAAATTAAGGTGCCTCAAAACTGGTGTTTAAAAAAGGGGGAACTGAAAATTAGCGTCTCAGACAAGTATATTATCCAATCATATGGGTTGATGTGTAATGCAGTTTCTAATATAAGCCCTGCCATCTCATATTATCTACTATACTAAGATCCTTAATAAATGTCCAACAGTTTTTTTTTTGGACACATTTTATCATAAATGGCATGGAGCAGCGCAAAATTAACAGAAATGTTAGCAAAAAGCCCAATTTTCTAATTCAAACAGTTCTGGGAATCAAATAACCAGAATTTTGCTTTATTGTCCATTGTAATTTGTGCTGCTTCTCTGTGGCCATAACAAATGGCCATAATGATGAGATAATGGCAAAAAATTGTCATTGCAAAGATAGGAAACTCGAAGTTAATTTGTACTGATAAGAGTTTTATCGGTTAGAAAGTTGGGATTAGCCGTTTTTGGTAACATTTGTAATATTCATTGTGTGCTTCTCCATGATATACACATATATGTAAAAATAAGACCAAAAAAAAAAAAAAAACCAAGTGGATATTTATTTTGGCTGATACTTTAGAGGATACTTTCAGACTTCAAATCAGTAGTACAGGAACAATACGTCTCTAAAAATGTATTTGGACAACCATGAATGCCAGGAAGAAGTGCATGGCAGTGCATGCTATTAATATTGCTCTTCGAAATTTCGTGGACAAAGCGAAATATTTTCTTGGGAAAAATCAGTTACTAATTGCCAAACAAACTGTTCTCATAAACAATTTACAAAATCATTCTCTGTCCAATGCAGAAATTTTCCAAATCTCACAAAAGTGATGGTGTCTCTCCACTATTCAGAAGCACTATTTGCCACAGAAAGACATAACACAATAGAACTGCAGCAAATATGTCACTCAATATGTCACTTACAATTTGACGAGCAACTGTTAAAAGGAAAAAAAGGGAGGCCTTGGCTCAAGTTGGCATATTGAACGACAAGGCCCCGACACACTGGACAACAGGCTGACCACTGCTGACCACTGCTGACCCTGACTGGGGAAATATGCAGACTATGGTGTGATATCGATTGACAGAATTCCTATCACTGCCATAATAAGAAGTCCCAGCACTGACTCCTATTGGCAGAGCCTATACAGTAACCATGCAGTCTATCCTCGAAGTGTTGGTCATCTAGAGATCGTATGGACCTATGGACCTGGTCAGCAGCACTGGATATTTGAGTGGACAGCCAAAGGTCAATAGACAGAATATAATATAAGAAGTGAATTCATTGTTAATGCACACACAATTATCGTAACAATGTAACATATTGGTGTGGGTGGGTGATTAGGGCTTTACGTCTTGTATTTCTGCACCTGTTGGACTAATTAGGACAAGCAAGGACCATGGCAATGAGATGAAGGATGAAACGGCCATCCAACTTAGGCTCGAAACGAGAAATTAACCCGGGACCCAGCGGTTCGAAGCCCAGAGCTCTACCTAATAACTGTTAATGGACATCTCTGATAGATATTGTCTATTCACTAAGTTTGCAGTTGAGTTGTCTGGTGACTAGGTAACAAACTAGCTCTGCTGAAGATACTAGGTTCAAATCGCAGCGCAGGCATCCTTCATGACCTACATCTCAGTTGGAATTCATCGGCATGAGATTTTACATAGGTGGTGCCTTGTACTCGGTGTCTATGCTGGTGAAAGTAAAAGACACCACCCAAAATGTTTATGTGTAATATGGGGTGGACTCAAAGCCTTAATTGTCATCACATCATGTAATCATTACATACAGGAAATAAAATACATTTTTAGTTAACTGAATGCCACCGATTCTAAACAATGGTCAACTCAGAACTATGGTGCCATGCTGCTTGCACAATAAATAATCATTTATGATAATCATGTAAAATGAAATAATAACTAATTTGTCATTATCAGTCAAAATGTTAATGCTTGATTTATTAATGATATTTCTAGCCATTTTGCTCTTTTTTCTATGACCGAGTTATAAGTAACCAAAAAATAAACTCTTATGTCTCCATCAATATTTACACAAAAAGAAAATATTGGCATTTTTGTATATCTGACTTTGAAGGGAACTTCAGATTCTCAATTAGTATTTTAAATATTAACCAGATTTTAACACTAAAATAATTTGTAGCGATGCATTTTGTCAAACTTTGGTCATCATAACGAACTTTATATGCCTGTGATTCAGAATATTGTAGATTTACAAATTGAATCATTTTTCATGGTGCTGAACTTGCTAATCTTTTTTAAAATTGAACTACGCTGCTACTACCTCTGTATATTTTGCAGTCATCATCATAATGATTTAAGTACAAACACATCAATATATCACATTTCACATTGCTGGCATACTACTCCCAGACCCCTAGGGAGCCCATAGAGATATACTGCAGAGAGGAAGTATCTGCTAAGGTGCAGCTAAATGTTAAGTGTGTTAGAACTGGTTACTTAGCTTAATATTCTAAATACAGATTAAGACTATGAAGTTTCCTTCAAAGTCTGATATGCAAAAATGCCAATGTTGTATTTTTGTGTAAATATTGACAGTGATATAAGAGATTATATTTTTATAAATCAGTTACTTAAACCACACAGGAAAATGATTCATGTTCCATAACGATTCAATATGCAAAGTATATATTCCAGACTTTCCAGCTGTATCTCCACGAAAACCAAAAAGTCAGAATTTCTGACATATTACCTTTCTTATTTTTAACCAAAATATCCGCTTCTCCCAACAACCATTAATTCCCCCAGCAATTCCCTGTAACTATTTACCACACGTCCATAGCTCCACTAATTCCCCACTAATTCCCCTCAACATCTTTTACAGCAACATAAACTCAAGTGCACCTTAAGCGAGACAAGAAAATCGATCCAGTAAAATCTTTTCCATGTTGCCCCTTGCTTGACCCCCTGTAATGGTAGGTCTAATCTTCAGACACTTTAATAACACATGGCACTAATATGACAGTTGAGGTAAAATCGTCGTAGAACCTACAATAAGACCACCTCTTAGTAAAGGAAACATCGATTTTAAGACAACTTTGGAAAGTGTTTCAGTTTATCATCAAAATAATAAGACTAATTCGACATTGGGGCAATTTGCTGGGTCACAAAATAGTTTTTACAGTCTGTAGGCCCGATAATCTGGGTATATGTAATTATACCAATATACGAAACTGAACCAGATTAATTAATTCACTTTTGCTTGGATGATAATTGACATTCTTGTAAATTAATATCATTCTAAGTACATTGGCATACTGACTGACTTGAGCAGGTTTGAGACTAGACCTAAAACACCAACTGGCTGAAAAAAATGAAATAAAAATTCTGCCTCCAGACTCCACAAATGTTTATGTTGTGGTTACGATAGCTGTACACGGCACACACCAGTACTTTATACTACTGTACTGTGATGTACATTTTATGTATGCAACCTCTACACAAGCATTGCACAAAAAACATCAGACAAGTTCCCTGACCCTGAAAAATACCACATCAAAACAAAGCAAGAAACAGTGAGCTTCCTGGTAAAACAAACAAGAAAGACAGACTGAAAGGGGCTGGATGTGAACTTCCGTCTAGTAAGCAATGTAGACCCCTCCCCTGCTTAGGTCAACTTGCTATTTATGCTAGAGCTATGAAGAGAAGGGCGGGGGGGGGGGGGGGTAAGAGATGCACCTGGCTAGTTCCCTCCATCATTCAACCAGCAGCAGCAGCAGCAGCAGCAGCAGAAACAGCAGTATTTCTCGCATGCAGCAAGAACAGTGTCTATCAGTCAAAGGTCTCCAACAGGATGAGAAAGTTCAAAGTACCAGAAAAAGTTCAGTTAGCTACTGTGCATAAAATCAATAAATGTGGGAAGGTAGTATAGGAAAATATATGGTATTTGATTGACAAAGGTACTTTGCAATTTATCACATGTATATATAATATATATAAATTTCTCTTGTGTTGGTATCTGGTATCAGAAAAAACTGGTATTCTCTGGTGTGGCATATATCAACTGGGCAGTTACCGTATTCCTTTGTACTTTAGTAGGCCTACCTTGTGTATACACTCATCATATTTCTTCCATTACGTTTTAAGTAAATGAATGAACCGAAATATGTATCAAAATGTGGTCACAATATCAAGTAAGTAATCTGTATTTCACCGCCCCCCCCCCCCTCCCTTCACAATATTTACCCTTTCTCCGCCCCTGGCCTGATCAGTTGCAGCAGCCCAAAGTTCTAAGGCCAAGATGCAAAGCACTCAGTGCCACATCTTATGCATTCAATTGTACGGAAGATGCCGAGTAACTTATGCTGATATTCTACATCATAACACAACGCAGTGATATTCACATGAGTAAATCATGGCACTTTTTTTTCATTTCGGGCCATTAATTAGCTTCAGAAGTTCACTTCAGCAGACTATACACACAGTTAGGTCAAAGTAGAAGAAATTAATTATTGCTTAACATACATTATCCGATGAAAGTAAGTACCCCTGATTAGTATCATGCATCATTTCAGTTTCTGACATTAATTAGCTTCAGACAATGTTGACTTTATGAAGCCCTAAATGTAGTTGAATCCAACTAAAAGAAGCTGATATTAGCAAACATTTTGGATGAGAGGTCTGCACTTAAGTAGGATACTTAAAATAGCTCTCAGACTGTTACTTTCAGCCCTTATGATGGGTTATGATATGAAATACCGATGTTGGAATGTGGTTCCAATGAAAGGTGATGTAAAACTTTTTATTACTGGTGTCTGTTCGTTTGGTGTATAAAAACTTTGTTATTACCTCGATCCCAAGGCTTTTCTTTCGCTCTGTTAGACGTATTGTACATTATGCTTGCTTCCCACGTTACAACATTTTGAGAATACCTTCTGTTCCTGAAGGCTATTTAACTGCAATTCTGACTTATACGATTTTGACTTTTTAATCTACTCCCTTCTACTCATTTTACAGGTTAGGTTCCACACATAATTCATAAATCGTGGTTTTTACGAATTGCAAAAATAAAAAAATTTAAAGGGGGTCAAAAATTTTGTTGTTGTTATGACTACGTAACCAAGTCAATACAAACGCAAATTCTTATTTTATTATCTTACATTACCAATGCATTTTATAATATCATACTTACCTCGATTTTATTTCTCATTATTAATAATTCGTATTATTGCAATAAAATATATCAAATCTCATAAAGCACGATCTACAAACACAGGCGCCTGCTAATGTTTTCCTTGGTCATTCCATTCCATGAAAGAACACATACCAGTCTCATGGGATGTTACCTGTCTTGATATATTACCCACCAACCCCCCCCCCCCCCCAACAGCAGCAGCAGCAAAGATGATAGATGCATCTGTTGATGGTTTTTAACAAACTGCAGAAGAAAATGCCATCGTGAGACATCACTACATCGTTTTGAAGTTGTCTTACTTTGTTGTAAACATACTGCGCCATCCATTTTTGGAATTGCATTATCTCAGATAGATGTGGAAAGTGCAGCCCTCTGTGCTATAAGTATGAAGCTCAATCAGCTATATGACCAGCTGCCAGGGGCAGATGCAATAAAGAGATGAAAAGTGGTGGTGGTGGTGGTGGGTGATTAGGGCTTTACGTCCTGTATTTCTGCACCAGTTGGGCTAATTAGGACAGGCAGAGACCATGGCAATGGGACGAAGGATGAAACAGCCATCCAACTTAGGCTTGACCGGGAATCGAACCCGGGACCCAGTGTTTGGAAGCCCAGTGCACTACCACTGAGCTAGGCCCCCACCCCTAAAAGAGATGAAAATACATGACATATCTATTCAATCTTAGCTGAATATTTATGGCTAGGCAAAGTGAACGAATATAAAACGAATAAATTCTACAACATTTTGCAAGAGCAAGATGAAAGAAGCTTCTAAAATTAAACCTTGTTTTATGATACTGATTTGGGGAGTTCCCAAGTTTGGGTCAATGTTGGCTGAAAATCAGGCAAGTCAATGTGTCAATATCCTCGCTATCCCTGATAACGAGCTCTGCTAACTTTACAATTAACATCCTTGGCAGACCTGACCAAGCCTGAGCCTTTCTCAACTAGTTAACTTACCACACACCAAGCATGTAGCCATCACAGCACTTCTCTTTGGGTCAAACACTCTACAATAATATTCATTGTATGATCTAAACATCCCAAATGAAGTGCAACGCATAATAATGAACACAAAACTGTGACCTAGAATGTCTTGAGATTCTACTGATCCAGACTTCCAATGTTGAGTCAGTGGCCTGCATCTTTGATCCATACTAACAATGTTAGTTTATCTGATGGGACAACAGTGTGAGCCAGGGATGCTGCTAAACCTGGAGACCAACAGAATCAGGACTTGGATCGAAAGTCACAAAAGACCAATGGGTCAAGGGGTAAAGCAGGGTGGACCACTGTGGCTGGTGATTTTGTCCATTCCGAGAAAAATACACAGGACCAAACAAGGTTTACCAGTACAAACAGATGTTTGCAAGTGGATGTTAGATGTCAGATTTATCAATAAGATATAATCAATAAATAAATATTACTAATCACTGTAATCAATATATACCAGCTTTCATACACTGAACACTTATAAACTAAGCTTGGATAAATTAGTCTTACTTAATTTGTAATAAAATAACATATCGATACTTCAGAGTTAAAATGATCTTTAAGTTGCATTTTCAGAGCTTAGATAGAAAGATAGATAGATATGAAAAGTGCAGCCTCTAAGGCAAGTTCTCATTGCAATCAGAGATTACGTTTTTGATATATTATTATATTTAAGTATCACTTTTTGTTCCAGCAATCTTGTTTCTACAAAATCCATCTTGCAGGTTCATCCATTACTAGGCATATCATTCTTTGTTCACCTGAATAAATAAATAAGAAAAACAAATATGCCTGAAGTCATTTAAATTTACCAGCATAATCTCTACATAATGTATACACTTAATTCAAATTCTATATTCGAGATCTAGTTTAACCTCAGACCTCACCCCTCACTATTCCTGATGCCTTGGTTCCATCAAGGTGTCCGTGATTGCCATCCCAACTAAACCCCAGCATGGTTGATTTGCTCTAGTTGTACTATGTTTGCCATCCATCAGGCAGGCATTGACTGACAAACACAGTGACAAACACAGCAGTCAGTTGGGCATGAAGATAGCATTGTCAGTAGTCGATAAGGTCATCCCTAGAATTTAGACATATCCTCACTACTTCCTCGTGCAAATTCGGCACTAAAATTAAACCACAGTGAATCTAAACTTAGTACCAGGTCAGTTATACAGTAGACACTCAAAATGATGACCATCCTTTGGTGCAAAATCTACTGGTCTCAATCATTAATAGTGACTTTGTCTTAATTACAGATAAGGGAAAAGTTGATGTTCTTGAAAATAGTAGGTGGTGTCTCTGATCATGGCATCTTGGGCAGCCTGCAACTAGATGAATGATTACTGCCTGAAACTGCCAGCAGACCTGTTCAAGCACGATCCTTTCTCACCTACCTGGATAATATACAGCCAAGTAGCCATTGCAGTACATCGTTCCTTGAAATATTATCTTCACAGTAAGGTGGCATTAAAACGAGGTTCCATTGCAGTGGTACATTATAAGTATAATCCAGTACTGGGGTGGGTGGGTGATTAGGGCTTTACGTCCTGTATTTCTGCACCAGTTGGGCTAATTAGGGTGGGTGGGTGATTAGGGCTTTACGTCCTGTATTTTTGCACCAGTTGGGCTAATTAGGGTGGGTGGGTGATTAGGGCTTTACGTCCTGTATTTCTGCACCAGTTGGGCTAATTAGTGTGGGTGGGTGATTAGGGCTTTACGTCCTGTATTTCTGCACCAGTTGGGCTAATTAGGGTGGGTGGGTGATTAGGGCTTTACTTCCTGTATTTCTGCACCATTTGGGCTAATTAGGACAGGCAGAGACCATGGCAATGAGACGAAGGATCAAACAGCCATCCAACTTAGGCTCGACCGGGAATCGAACCCAGGACCCAGCGGTTGGAAGTCCAGAGTGCTACCTCTGAGCTAGGCCCCCGCCCTAAATCCAGTACTGAGGTGGTCCAGAACTGGTAATCATGTGAAAAAATTCCAGTTTAGGGACTCCAGGGTGCAGCAAGAATTCGAGGCAGTATTCTTAAATGGATGACCTTACTGTACAGTGCCCAGTACAGCGTCCATGTATTTAGGTGATGGAATAGTGCAATGATAAGTCTTGACATTTATTGATATTCCATACTGCATCACACGCAATATTGTTTTCAAAAGGGAGTCCAAAATAATTTCGTGTTGTGTTGCACGCAATATAGGTCTTAAGAGCAATTCAAAAGCATCGCAAATTACTATTATTTTATCACTTCTGAGTAATATGTCTCGACAGATCTTTTTCTGAAAGTCCCAGATGTCTTTTCCACTTATTCATGGGAAATGTTAGCATTAGTCTAGACTTTAAAAGATTGTGGGGTTCAATTGAATTACTAAGTTACACACTGCTAAAATGATAAATTGTCTTGGATATCAAATCTCCCTATTGGATTATTAGACTTGTTTCATATTCCCAAGAGTAATCTCGGAAATCATTTAAAAACTGAATGACATCAATTCAATATTGGTAATGAACAATCTCTAGGATCCATCTCAACAGAATCAAGAAAACAATTATAATGGAACCCCACTTTAAAACCACCTTCAAGTCAATCATCTCACTATTAAGACTGGCTCACTATAAGTACCACCTCATTATCAGGACCACCACTGGACCTAAGCATATATTATATCTTACAATGCATTTACCTCATTACACATCTATTCAGACCACCCAACTATCAAGATTACCTCACTATTGAGAACAGCTAACTATTAAGTCCACCTCACTATTAAGGCTACCTCACTACCAACACAACTTTACCATAAAAACCACCATTTTTGGACCCTGTCATATTTGAAAGATCACCTCACTATTAAGACCTGTAGATCTTGCATCTTAAGTGGTCTTAATGGCGAGGTGACACTGCAACAAGACATTCTCAATTAATACCACCTTACTATAACGAAAACCTTACTATTAAGGCAACCCCATTGTCTCTAAAAGACTACCTCACCATTAAGACCAGTAATTCTAACACCATGGATGGTCAAAATGGCAAATTTCCACTGTAACAATACAATCTCTGGTGTAATACCACCTCACTATAACGACAACCTCACAAATAGGACCAACTCACTTATAACACAACCTTATTTGGCCCACCAATTTTAGGATCTCACCATCATATCGTGTGTGTGTGTGAGTTATTGTTTAACGCCTCATCAGCACCTGAGTGGGCACCATCATATCGTAAAACCACCTCGCCACAAAGTCCAGTAATTCTTGCACCATAGGTGGTCCGAATGGCCAGGTTTCACAGTGTGTGTGTGTGTGTGTGTGATTAGGGCTTTACGTCCTGTATTTCTGCATCTGTTGGGCTAATTAGGACAGGCAGAGACCATGGCAATGAGACGAAGGATAAAACAGCCATCCAACTAAGGCTCGACCGGGAAACTAACCCGGGACCCAGCGGTTGGAAGCCCAGAGCGCTACCTCTGAGCTAGGCCCCCGCCTCCCAGGTTTCACAGTAACAATAGACAAGCAGTGTGCACATGGGCTTTCAGTCCAATGGAAAGGGCTTGCCATGGAATTACTAGAGCTTACTGTCCCATGCTCTTTCACAATCCATCTTCCTGTCTGGGGCTCTAAGCACACAGTCACAGCTTCGCTACAATAGCTGAGGGAGCCATTGTCAAAGCACAATATACCAAGATAACATTTCCTTGGGTATCTTTCGTTATGACAGTAAATTGGAGTAGTAGATTTATATAAAGTTACTATTAAGTCTTGTCAAAGAAGGGGCGTTGGTATATTTGTAGTTTTATTCTATACCTAAATTGTAACAGCCAAAATAGTGGATGGTGAGGAGTCCCACATTGACTTTCGCGGGATGAGGAGAATGATATTGGCCAAATCCCACAAGAACTATGTTGGTTGGCAAACTATCCACCATCGCTAATATATTCTCCACATTGTACCACATGCTGCAACATACACTGCCACCATCCAACATACTTAGCAGCTGTACGTTACGATATAATCAGCTTTGCAGCTGTCTGATATACTCTGCTGCTGAACAATATACACCCATGCTGGATGACAAAGAAGCATTCTGATTGGCTCACAGCAGCTGAGGAGAATATATTGCATGTATATTTTACACCTTCAATTTCTTACATTTGCCATCATTTTGAGCTGTTGCTGCGTGCAAATTAGAATTCAATCAATCAAGCAAGCTTATGAGTTCCTAGCAAATTAATCATGTCCATGAGTTATGAGTCAACAGCGATTTTCAGAAAATGCAAAATACAGCGATAATCACACACCAATCAGCACGAGGCAAATAAATAACACAAAAAAAGAAACGGTATTGGCCATTTAAATGAAGAAATATTGCCAGTATTAAAGTGTGTGAATTGGTGCTACAAATTTCCACCCTGGAATTCCATGTCACCAGGAGTGAATTATCGACAAATATTGATCATGTCAAATTCCCTTAAGGCAGGCTTCCTTGCTCGCTACACGCCATATAATCAAAGCATTAGCATCTCCCCCAAGGCCATTCTAGCACCTCTATATCAACACCTCACTCTTAAGACCACCTGGGTGAAAATGTGGCCGTACACTGTAATTGGGTTGGTTATATTTATGTTATATGACCATCTTAAAACGAAGCATTTGAGTCAAAAATTGTTTGTTATATATCTGGGGTTTAACACTTCAGCATAGGGTTAGGTACCTTTCCTGGGTGGGGTTTTAAAGATCTGTTCCTGGGACATTACCTCGTTACACAATAGTGGGGTGGCCTTAATGCGAGTATACAGTGCAGAGGAACTCCTACTCAAGACCATCTCTACCTCACCATTAAGACCATAGCGAGGTTCCACTAATTTCACTGATGCGAAAGAACATCATATTAAGGCAGCAAAGCACTGAGCCAGACAAGACTAGACCAGGCAGCTTGGATTGCACTTGTAACAGAAGTTCAAACCAGTTTTGTTAAGTACAGACATGAGGAATTACCACTTCTCATTGTATTGAGACTTAAATTGTATTGTATAATAGTGATAATCGAGTATTGTCTAAATAATGCTACTGTTCTGAAACGCGGTCACTTTACCAAGATACCATTCCAAATTGTATCGACGTCGGCGTGATGCTGGCGATGCCAAACGATGTTGTACTGACAATGGCCGATATAGAAACGACGCTGACCCGATTTGGAATGCTATCGGGGTACATGGTGATGATGTGGAAAGTGCAGCCCTCTAAGTATTAGTTATATCCCGAACAGGAGGGAGTTAACTGACTTTTTTGTTGGTTATATCCTGACGCCGAAGTTAATACGATGTTGTAACTACAGTGGCCTACATGGAAACGATGCTGGACCGATTTGGAATGCTATCTGAGGAGGAGTCCACCTATGTTACACATTTACCCCATTAGTGGGGTCTTTTACTTTCCTCAGGATAGACAAAGAGTACAAGGGGCTGCCAATTTAAAGCCTCATCCGAATTAAATCTAGCTTGGATGTAGCTCATGAAGAGTGCCCGGGCCGGTGATTGAACCCGGAACCTTCAGCAGAGCTGTCCAATATGGAATTGGTGGATACCTTAACCATTAGGCCACCCAGCTGCATGAACAGCCTGCAGAGGCAGACGTAATATTATGATTTCACTTTATATTAACCATTGAAGTAAGGTATAGCTAAAAGTAAATGAGTATATTTTTAAGTGACTGTATCCTGTTCATCCCATTGAACTAATATGGCATTTTATTATACAATACTTTTCTATTAAATGCGCAGCATGTTTTCATTTCACAATGATGATATCTAGTACCTCAAGTAAATGCCTTTGTAACTTCAACTTTCCACTAAACTGAATCAACAGTTGCCTTTTACATTCCATAAATGTATTCTTTAATAATACAATGGACCAGAATAAAATATTTGCTGAGAATTTCTCATTACTTTGCACCAAAATAACCTGGCTTATATTTGTACCATTTGTTCTTATTGAATTCTACCAGTCTTCATTATATGTAAATACACAAAAGTCAAATGGTATGTGGCCTTGGGTGGGGTGGGTGGGTGATTATGGCGTTACGTCCTGTATTTCTGCACCAGTTGGGCTAATTAGGACAGGCAGAGACCATGGCAATGAGATGAAGGATGAAACAGCCATCCAACTTAGACTCGACCGGGAATCGAACCCGGGACCCAGCGGTTGGAAGCCCAGAGCGCTACCTCTGAGCTAGGCCCCCGCCCCTATGTGAAAAGCTGTAAGAGGCAGATGTAATGAGATCATAAGCTTGGAGTCTGCACCATGTTACATTTACCCGGGTTATTACTCGCCTCAACATAGACACCGAGTAGTAGGCACCTCCAACTTAACTTCTCATGCGAACGACATCCAGCTGGGGTGTAGCTCATGAAGGGTGCCTGGGCCAGGGATCGAACCCGAGACCTTCAGCAGAGCTGGCTAATGTGACATTACAATTCTCTACATGCCTCTTACAATGATGCAGTAGCAATCCAATATATGCTTACCCTTATTTGATGCACCAAATTCATATCACAAACTAAGTTAGAGATCCATAAGACTTCCTGAGGGTGAAGTTAACCCGACATGTTATATTGACTTGCAAATAGACTCTATTGATTCTTGTGGGACGAGATGAAGAGGGATTTCTCTTGCCCATATCTCTGGTCACGTGGGCTACACCCGAGCCTTGGGGGGCACTGAAAGGTTGCCTCAAAGCAAACACTGATTACAAAATCCCAAAGAAGATCAAGGGCCCCTCCAAGATTAACCTGAGTAATAGCAGAGGTTAATGAAGCCACAAAATTGTGTCTTACCCTAAAGGTTGGTCTGTGTGTGCTGTTTGTGTTTCTGTCCCGAATATATTTCAACAAGTAAATAGCACAGTCTGTCTTACTCTGAAGGTGGGTGTGCTTTCTGTTTTTCTGTCTTGACTATATATTTAGTAAAGTTTTCTTTCCGAAAAGAGCAATATGGGTGCGTGGGTGGGTGATTAGGGCTTTACATCCTGTATTTTTGCACCTGATGGGCTAATTAGGACAGGCAGGGACCATAGCGCTACCTCTGAGCTAGGCCCCCGCCCTTAAAGAGAGCAATATAATTCATTGCCATTTAAAAAGATAGTAAAAAGTAACATCCACAAAATTTGTATAGCATTCCCGTACATATTTGTGCATATTATGTTAAGGCTATTGTTCCAAACCCTTGCATTTGGGGACACAGCCATATAAATTAGATGAAGCTAACCATTTGCCTATTCAATTCAATAAAGACAAACTTCTAATAATTATTTTGTTAAAATTGCATAGTGTGTAGATGCATTTCGAAAAAAAAAAGAATAAAAAATCATATATTATACAAAAAAGGGGGCACCATTTTCACCCACCAATAAAAAATATACTAAACCAAACCATCAGAATAAGCTGTACTTTAAGTTCCTCAAACCCAAAATATCATATCCTTGTCTCTCACAATGGTGGGCTATTACCACAATGGGCTTTTGACATCTTGATGCAAGTGCTCCAAGCGAATGTCACCCACCTTTGAGGGGCCTCAGCCTTTGTGGCAGGCCAGCGAAAATCACTCGACAAAGACATAAATCACAAGTATTTATGGGTAGGCAACCAAATTGCTCCTCCGGGAGACCAAAGAATTGGGTGACAAATCAAATTGACGCCTGGTGTGCCAAGTGTCAAAAACGGTTGGCAAGGTGATGGCAAGCAGCAGCAGCAACTAAAGGTTATAGTTGGAATTGTCAATTAGGGTTTTGGGTGCAGAACATTTTACGGCATGGGGTGTTGGTCCTATATATCTATCTGTCTTATCTATCTATCTATGTATCTTAACTATCTATGTATCTTTCTATCTATATCTATCTTTCTATCTATATCTATCTGTCTTATCTATCTATCTATGTATCTTATCTATCTATGTATCTTATCTATCTATGTATCTTATCTATCTATGTATCTTTCTATCTATATCTATCTTTCTATCTATATCTATCTATCTATCTATCCATATATCCATCTATCTATCTGTCTGTCTATCTATCCATCCATCTACCTACCTACCTACCTATCCATCCATCTAAGTATCATCAACCTATCTATCTATCTGTCTGTCTATCCATCTATCTATCTTTCTACCTACCTACCTACCTATCTGTCTATCTATCTATCTATCCATCTAGATCTACCTACCTATCTATCTATCTAGCTATCTGTCTGTCTGTCTATCTATCTGTCTCTCCCTCTATCTATCTACGTATAGTATATAATATATATTTCATGGACAGTCTACTCGATTTATGGGTGTTATTAATACTAGTGTTGATTAAAGACACCATAATAAAAGACATTATATAAGATATACAATTACTGCACATTGTCTCGTGCAATATCTGTTTTTATGGAACCCAGACAACTGATATCGTATGAGGCGAAGCTGAGTGCAATATTGGTTGTCGAGGTTCCATAGTATACAATTATTGCACAATGGTGAGTGCAATATGTTTTTATGGAACCGAGATAACTGATATTGCACTCGGCTTCACCTCGTGCAATATCATTGTGTCTCCATAAAAACATATTGCACGAGACACTGCAGTAACTGTTATATTAAATGGCCTGTCAATTTACACAAGAAAAAGGGCTGTTTTGAGTTCATTTAATGGTGTGAATAGTCCTCTGAAACCTTGATTATTTGACATAGTAGAGAACTTCAAGACCTATTTTACTTAATAATTTCTTTTAATTCATTATTTTTTTTACTTTTTCAATCATTATTTACATTTATATATGATGGCAGCCCACAACAATATCAAATTATCTTTTTTTTTTTTCAGTTTTGAGCTAGTGAACAAAGCTTATATTCTTTAATGAAAGAGGTTGTTTACCTTTGCAAAATGCGGTAAATGAGCAGTTGTTATTGGTGGGGTGGGTGGGTGATTAGGGCTCTACGTCCTGTATTTCTGCACCAGTTGGGCTAATTAGGACAGGCAGAGACCATGGCAATGAGACGAAGGATGAAACAGCCATCCAACTTAGGCTCAACCAGGAATCGAACCCGGGACCCAGTGGTTGGAAGCCTAGAGTGTTACCTCTGAGCTAGGCCCCCGCCCCAGTTGCTATTGGTACAGTGTAATTGCTCTTTATGCACTATTATAAGTACGAAGGTATAATGATTTGTTTATACTTACAAAAGACCTATTTCGCCACCTAAAATGTACCATGCAATATAGCCGTGCAATATATGAAAATATTGCACGGCTTTCAGCCAATCAGAAGCTAGGATTTCTGCTAGCCATATAATATATAACTTCTACTGTTATATAAGGACTATATTATTTCTGACAAGTAAAACGCATAATGCTACCACATAATATTCAGAAAACAAACGCTGCTTTCATAAATGTATAATTCTCCTATAACTTGATTATAATTTCCTTTACTACATTGCCACACTTCTCAGAAGAAATCGGACATTTTCCTGCAGAAGGCACGCAGAGAAAGTACATGGCCAAATGTGCCACGTGCGTTTTCCATGCATTTATCCCTCTCATGGAAAACGCACGTGGCACATTTGGCTATGTAGCATGCTGGAGTGACGGAATCTAATCCTATTAGTACATGCTATTAGTCCATGTAATATTACCTTAACTTATCATGAACTATTCCCATTTGGTTTGGTGGGTCATCCAAACAGTTGCACTAATTAATAGTTATTATATGATTGCCTTCATTGCTCTATATGTGAATCATTGGATGTATCTGGCTCCTTCTTCCACTAAATTTAAGCTTTAAAACTTAATTGTATTATTTACTTCCAGAATATTAATTGGATTAGGTGAACTTTCCATATTTCCATATCTATCAATCAGTCAGTCGGTGTGTCAGGTTGTCTGTCTGTCATCTATCTATTTCTCTATCTATCTATCGAGTTAACACCAGTTTGTATCCAAGTGTCAAGTTGTTTTATTTTTTTTAAATTAAGATGTTTTAAATAAAGATGGAGCATGTAAACATGAGATTTGTAGTGACTTATAATAAGCCCACTGTTGGGCTGAACAAGTGATGAACTTCGCTTTATTTTCTGTTTGATTAATCATACTTGTATGTCACTGCAATAAAGATTACTCTATTCCATTATATAAAGAAAGACTAAGTCTATAGCGAAACAATCAGACTATATATCTGACAAAGTTCATCCAAATAGTTGGAACTCAAAATATGCTGTTGTGTGACAGATGAAAACTCAATTTGAATAAATTAACAAGCAAACAAAGAACATGAAACAAGAATTAAAGTACACAAAATAACAAAAGCATCATTCACATCAATAGACACAATAACAGTTTTAACTTAACAGTTGGAAATTATCACCATATGAACTATATTATCAATAGTTATTTTTAGATTTCACAAGGATAATGCCTATGTTGTTCGGGCGTAATGCTACAAAATGTTTTAAATGTAATCAGGGGCGGCTCCAAAAAGCATTTCCGGGGGGGGGGGGGGGCGATTAAAATGCATTGCAGGGACCGCTGAATTTTTAAAATATTTTTTAATATACTGATAGCTAATGATTATATTGTAAAGACACATTTTTTGTACAAAGCTAACCCCAAGTTTGCATAGTTAATAAAGTTAATAAACAAACTGCTCATTGAAGACCAATGGCCAATGGTTAGCTTGGGTAGAGGCTCTTACATATGCTAAACATATTGATGTTGTTTCTTCTTTCTCTTCCCAAAAACCAGCGTGTGTGTCACTGCACTGGCTCCATATATTTAGTATATAACTTTCTCTAAGCTTGGAAGAAATATTCATTTCTTCCAAGGTATAAGGCATTTGGGTGGCCCCTCAGTAGCGATGTACATTTACAACTTATAGAGGTCACCCAGCTTATGTAAGACTGAGCAAAATAAATGAATTAACAAATTGAATTACCACATAAAACGCAGCCACTAACACAAGTTTTGAACACCAATGACAAGTTTTGAACACCAATGACAGATTTCTAAGCATCAAATCCACATTTTAAGAATTTCATAAACCATAAATAAGGCAATATTAACGAAATAAACATCAGTTATTCTAATTAATTCCACACTTACCACATCGATGATTTGAGTAAGTCTGAGTCCCAGCTTGACTGTCAAGGTGTCTGTGGTGTTTCCCACCGGCCTGATGAGTTTATTATATCCAGACTTCTTTAGTAAATCGTCATATAATCGTTTGGCTTCTGGACTACCTGATGTTCCAGTGAATTTCAGGGCAAGTAGAGTTAATGACAAGAAAAAGGCAGAGAATGGGGATCCCTTGTCATTGGACTGTCCCTTAGGGACCCCCATTGATAATACTCCGCAGAAAAACTGCATTCTGCAAGGCGGATTGATGTAACCAATGCTTTTTTTCAGCCGAACTGAACACAATAAGTTGTAGTACTATTGCAACTCTCAGATCATCATAACCATCAAAAATGTTGGTCTGTTTTACTGTCTCAATGTGTATTTCAATGCAATGTCACTGTACATATAGTTAACAATTACTTCATAAACAGTGTACATACTGCACATCAGTGCCTAATTGCCAATTTTGATACAGCCAAAAGTACCAAATATGTTGGGTATGAATCATAGTATCCATTGCTGTTAGCTACTGTAGCTAGAGAAACAGCCCAGTCTTATGCAATTCACTTGTGTCTGTATAATATCCAGTCTAAGTGTAGACTACACCCCTGAGCTGGTGAAAACGTATATATCTGTGTATCACATCCTACTCTGAGGTGAAATCTGTAAAATCAGTAGATGTAGTAGCTGCTAAGCACCAATTTCTTCTCTCATAATGTTGTGTAGTATATCTGTTCCAAGAATTCCAAAGCCATGATATGAGAGAGCACATTCCAGCTACATTTTGCTCTAAACTAGAACTAAGATGGTGTCCCAGGATCAGAGGAAGCTGTGTAGCAGCTTCTATGCTGCTAAAATGTCGCTGCAGGCAAGGTGAGACTGCTGTACAGATGCAGCTGCTCTAAGCCTGCAGCTGCTGAGCACTGCATGGCCACTACAGCGCCCCCACCCCACTGCAGTGGATCAATAAGTAGTATTGCTCATGAAACATAGGGGCGCTAAAAGCAGCAAGGAATTATGTGGCGTCCCCTAGCGTTTAATATAATCGCTATTTAATCATTATATATCAAAAGTTCAGATCTTGAGTGTGGGTGATGAGACAACATCCATACTTAATTATCCTGTGTCTGAATGACCAAATACAAACAAATTAGGTATACAATGCTAATAGTCCAAGACATTACTGTACTCAGTGGTATTATGAAAATGACACTTATATATCACTTAAATGAAGAGTAAACTCAAATTACATCTTATGGCAGTGTTGTTTCCTTCCCAGTAGCAGTTAATTCACATTTCAAACCAGACACTAAGATTAAGACAAAAGAGCAGTCGATGTTTGTGTGACACCTGGGAAAATGAGGAAGCTTCTGGTTTGCGTTTTCAAGAGATTTGGCTTTCCAAGTCAGAATGCTGTGACAAGGAGTGTGACACTAACTGCTTGCTTCCTGAGTTCTAAGGCTTACAAAATTATGTACATGAAAGTAGAGTATTACTTACTCTGATTGTGGAGTGTCTCCTGATGAGGTGTTGGATGTTATTACTCATCTAGGCTATGACAAAAGCTGTGGCAAAAATGAAATACAAGGAGAGCACTGCCTCCATGTGTTATACAAGCTTTCTTACACGTTGTTTCCTTCCTGTCTCAATGATATGTTTTACTGGCACTAGTAGTTGAAAAAAACCGAAATGCCAGAACAAGTAATCTAAGTAACTATGGACCAACAACTTTGGCTGGCGTCTTAGACAGATAGATAGATGTTCTCAAACATTACCAAAGAAAACATAATGGTTCAATCATATGCTTTACCAGGGATTCCTTCTATGGATAACAGCCAGTACCAGGGCTGTAGGGAGAGGTTCATGTTGGGGGCGGGGGAGGGGGGGGGGGGGGTTCCAAGATGTGAGTGTAGACACCACGTGGGCGAAGCTCCCCGGGGAAAATTAAAAAAATTTAAGTGTATTTCCCTGCATTCTGGTGCATTTCTGAAGAAATTCGCAAATTGCACTAATTAGTTGTATTTGCTGCCTCAATTTGAAATTTCACTATTACTGCTTTAAGCCTCATTTTTATTCCCATCATAAACAAAAAGAGCAGATAAGTAGAGTCACATTCAGCCTCATTTTCATTCATGTTGTCAATAGTGACAATGCTCTGATGGCGGTGGTGGATTAGGGCTTTACGTCCTGTATTTCTGCACCATGGCAATGAGACGAAGGATGAAACAGCCATCCAACATAGGCTCGACCGGTATTAGAACCCGGGACCCGGTGGTTGGAAGCCCAGCACGCTACCACTGAGCTAGGCCCCCACCCCGACAATGCTCTGGGCCTCATTTTCATAAACAAAAAATAGCAGACGAAAGTAGTTTCAGTTAGATGAAGATGATTATATCTCCATTGAAATCATATTAATCATTTATATCAATTATAAAATCTTTATCCATAGAAGTATTATAATAAGACCCAATGGTTATGTAGTATATTTTTATATTCCCCATGAGTGGACAGCTTGGCCAGGATTCACGAGTGGCGTTAGCCACGAGTGAATTCTGAAGCCAAACTAAGCCTTATAGTGTAGGCCCTTGGTGTTAAATAGTGTAAGAACTGCTCATAAGGTGATAAAGGCATGAGGCCTTGCATAAGTGTTCATAAGAACCTACTTAACAATTACAGGGGTGGCGCCACTCAGATTTCAGTGTTGCATAGCAACAGTTGCTAGGCAAAGCATTTTCCTTAGCAACCAGCATCAACGATGCAGTTTCTGAACAATTGTGTGGTGTTATGATGTCTGTATCTTGAATCCTTCTTCTAAAATCACTGTACAAATGCTTCAAGAGTTTGTATACTAGCAACATGTGTGATACTGACCCCTTTGATGTCATTCTGGCAACCCCAATCATTGCGATTATGTGAAAAATACAATATAGAATCATCACTTTACTTCTGTTTGAAGATGTCATGTCTCATATGAATTAAAAAAAATTGGCTTACAGATGATAGTATATCACAGTGCTGTCTATCTATTGTGCATACTGCAGCTGTTTATTGCAAGCTATCTGGTGTTAAAGCAAGTTCTGTGAGATATTAGTCCTGACCTCAAGTATATGAGATATGAATTTAAAACATATTATGTTGCCAAATACTGTTTTATTTTTTTTGCAGGTCTGGTAGTGTAGATTAGATCTACTAACTGGTGGTGGTGAATATAGTGATGGTCAAGTAGTTCAAGTAGTTCAAGTAGTTCAATTGAATGTTCCCAGAAATGGCAAGTGCTTCATCTTCAACTGTAGAAGCAACTGATTGGACCAAGTGTGTACTTTGTCAACTTGACAACCAAGAACCTTTGATATCACCAACTGATACAGGCTATGAAACCATAGCAAGTAACATCATCCAGTTTAATGACCTGGACTCTATGCCACTCAAAATAAATCTGGCACGACTTGATAATGGAAATGGTATCCAGTCAACTTTTACAGAGGAGAATGCAAAGTGGCACAAATCCTGTTATCTGAAGTTTGGACGAACTAAACTGGAACGTGCAAACCGAAAGCGCAAGTCTGAGGAAGATGGGACTATGTCTAAGCGGATTTTCACACGTAGCAGTAGTGGTGAAACAGACACAGATGTTCCAGTTGATAGCAACAGTCCCCTTTGCTTCTTTTGCTCCAAACTAGAAACAAAACAGAAACTCCATGAAGTTTGCACATTTCAACTAGATTACCGTGTGAGGAAATGTGCACATGATCTCCAAGATGAAGATCTTCTTGCAAAATTAAGTGCAGGGGACCTTATTGCCCAGGAGGCTAAATATCATGCAAAATGCCTCACAAGCTTGTACAACAGAGCACGCGCAAAGGTCTCACAGGAGCAAGGTACCTCAAATGAACAAACATGTAAAGGCATTGCACTGGCTGAGCTTATTTCCTACATTGAGGAGAAGAGGCAAGATGAAGACATTAAAGTGTTCAAACTTGCAGATCTTGTGAAGCTATACACTGAGAGGCTAAATCAACTTGGTGTAGATGTTACTGCACGGGTAAACAGCAAGCATCTGAAAGACAGAATTCTGATGCATCTCCCAGGGATGAAAGCTTACAGGGAAGGGCGAGAAGTGTTCATGGCCTATGAAGAAGATGTTGGTTCTATCCTGAGAGAAGGATACCAGACTGATCGAGATGAGCAGAGTGTCACGATGATCAAAATTACTGACATGATCCGACAGGATATCTTCACACATAAAGTATCATTCTCTGGAGCATTTGACCACAACAGTCAGGTAGAATCTGTTCCACGGTCACTCTTGTCACTGGTCAGCATGCTTATCAATGGGTCAAACATTACAGATCAAACAAATGACACAAATCTCAGTCAACCAGTACTCTCCATTGCTCAGCTTTTGGTGTACAACTGCATCAAAAGACGTAGGGACTCTGTGAAAATCCCACAAGCGTATCACAGCAAGGATCGTGAAACACCACTACCAGTCTATGTAGGTCTGAAGACCCATGCATTAACCAGAGAAAGGCAGTTGATCGACAGTCTTTTTGCCCTTGGCATGTCAGCATCATACAACCGTACAATGGACTTGATCACATCACTGGGCAATAACATATGTGACTATTACCACCAGATTGGCACAGTCTGTCCTCCCCAACTTCGTCAGGGTAACTTCATCACAAGTGCTGCAGACAACATTGATCATAACCCTAGCTCTGCAACATCTACAGGTTCATTTCATGGCACAAGCTTATCCTTGTTCCAGAATCTCACTCCACAAGATGTCATGAGTGATGAGGATAATGACCGAGGCTTCACGAATTCAATAACCCAAGCAAAGGGGCTCAGAAAGATGAAGGACTTGCCCATCATGTGTGTGTGTGTGTTATTGTTTAACGCCTCATCAGCACCTGAGTGGGCTATGTAGAGGCTCTCTAGGTTAAGATTGATTATCTATATTTGGTAGTAGAAATTGCCCATCATGTACACTGAAATAAAGCCCACAAGTCTACTATCAAGTGATGTCTTTGTTCCACCTGTTGCTGGTAACCTGACTTCATCTAACAACACACTGACCAAAGAGATGGAAAAGGAGTATGAATGGCTGAGTCATGTTGAGAAGCATCATGCAGATGCAGATGAAATATCTAGAGTCCACTCTATCTTGGGCAGCATACCATGCCAGCTCAGTACCAGATCCAGACATTCTACCATCTATCAATGCCATGTTGCCTCTTTTTGCTGAGGAAGCCAGTTCACCATCCATGCTTCGGCATTGCCTGGAAATCACAAAGTCAGCTGTGCTACATGTTAATCCTGGACAGATTCCAGTGATAAGCATAGATCAACCTCTGTATGCCAAAATGAAACAACTACAGTGGTCTTTGCCCACACTGTATGGTGAAGACAAGTTCATCATGCTGCTTGGAGGCCTCCACACAGAAATGACAGGTTACAAAGTGTTGGGCCATTGGCTGGAGAGCCTGTGTGTGTGTGAGACTGTGAGACTAGAGGAACATGGAAATGACTTAGAAGTGGATAGTGCAGACCAGACCAGACCAGACAAGAGCTAGGAACAGGCTAGCAGAGATTAGCAGAGCCCAGACATGGAGTAGACGAGGACCTGTAGGACCTGTAGGACCTGTAGGACCTGTAGGACCTGTAGGACCTGTAGGACCTGTAGGACCTGTAGGACCTGTAGGACCTGTAGGACCTGTAGGACCTGTAGGACCTGTAGGACCTGTAGGACCTGTAGGACCTGTAGGACCTGTAGGACCTGTAGGACCTGTAGGACCTGTAGGACCTGTAGGACCTGTAGGACCTGTAGGTGTGGCAAAGTTGGCAAAGTTGGCAAAGTTGGCAGAGGCCTAGAGGCCTTGTCGGCCTTGGAACTGGGAGGAGGAGGAACTGGTAGGACTTTGAGAAGCAAGCCAGCCATCCAACTTAGGCTCTGCCGGGAATCGAACCCAGGATCCAGCGGTTGGAAGCTTAGAGCGCTACCTCTAAGCTAGGCCCCCGCCCTAAAATATTGGTGTGAAATGTCAAGCCGTGAAACAAGCTCGATGAACTAAAAAAATCTGTATGTGGCATACTCTGTTAATGCAACAAGTAAAAACACTCAATTACACTGGTGCTTAAAGCGAACCAACACAATCACTTGCTGAATAACAGGGACCGTCCAGCAATCAGAATCAAACATGCATTTTTAAGTCTGGTCCAGTGAATAAATGTATTCTGTTTCCCAAAACCGAAGATGATCCATCTATTAGTGAGAAATATCAGCATCAAATATTTATGTTTGACCCAAATATAGCTCTCCACGCCATTTCAAACTTCTCATTTACATGAGTGAAGTGCCAGGATGGGATTTCCCTCGGACGTCATCGCGCATGAGCAGTAGTGCGATAAACATTGGAGCAAAGTTTTCAACATTGTTTTCGTCGATTTTTTGCTCGTTTTCAACATTTTTGGCCAGTTTTTGCAACATTCTGGTACCATGCCACCAAAAAAAATACAATATAGAGGAGAAACGACAGGCAAAGAGGGAGAAAGACCGGGAAAGGAGTCAGAGGAGGATCTATGTGAAGGATGCCTTAGAGAAGTGGACAAAGCTGAAGGAGGAGAAAGGCTCCAGACAGATGAAGATGTCGCCAACTTGCTGTTATCAAGGTAATCTTATGGTGTCTTTCAAGTTTCATGTCAAGCATAATAGCAATATGCCCTGTCACTGTGTCAGGTGGGTGGGTGATTAGGGCTTTACGTTTGGTATTTCTGCACCAGTTGGGCTAATTAGGACAGGCAGAGATCATGGCAATGAGACGAAGGATGAAACAGCCATCCAACTTAGGCTTGACCGGGAATCGAACCTAGGACCCAGCGGTTGGAGGCTCAGAGCGCTACCTCTGAGCTGGGCCCCCGCCCTGTCACTGTGTCAGAATGAGAGCCAATTTAGCATCACACCTAGCCTGCAAGACTCGATTGCAATTACTGACTAAAGCTTGGAAATCCTTCACTTTATAAGTTATTATAGCTACACAGAAGATTTTCAAGCTTTGATCAATTACAATTTATAGAAACTAGAGATTGTTGTTATATTCTGTTACAATTTAGAATATATTTCAAAGTTTTTTTGCACTATCATCCGTGTATGACAGTTTACTTTGAATGTTTGTAAATATATGTAAATTAAATATGTATTAATATAAATATATATATATGTATGTAATCCACAGCAATTTTACACAAATAATGTAACTGCACATAATTTGTATGTTTAAACGAAAAAAATTAAGAATATTCAATTTTATTGTTAATTTTATTTCCATTCAGAGGTTGATGTCAGATTGTTTGATTTTTACCAGTTAACAAATCAGTGCAAATATTGAAAACAAATATTGAAAGCACATTTTGCAAAATCACTATGCAACAATTACATAAATTTTAATGACATAGTAATTTCTAAGATTGGCAAGTGAATCAATTACAATCTATGGCACTAACCCGATAGTTGATATCATTTAAGATTCATGATTGTGCCATATGTTTTTTAATTTTTTTAAACAATACATTGCAGTTACTACAAGATGGGAGACATCAACACCAGCTCCTGGTAAGACTCAGAACCTGGTTTTCAACCCATCCGTATCTAGTGTGAGTGCCGCTATTTATTGTGCAGATGTTTCTGGCATTCAAGAATTGGAGGCTGCACATTGCTCATTTGCCGAAACAGCCCCAGAAAGGACTTTGGTGTCGGGAACATTCGATGGAACTCATATAACTGATGATGGAGAAAAGTAAGGAATCCTAGAGTGGTATTACCATGATATTTTTTTTGAATTTGATTAATGATTATAATTACAATTTACAGAGATATATCAGACTGTCATTCCAAAGGTTGCATTTTCTTACAGGACTGCCACTAGTGATGAGGATTATGTGCCCACCAATGATTCGATGGTAACTTTCATGAAGACCATCGGACAGTTTGACTAGAGATGTAGACATAGCAATTGAGGTAACCAATGTGTGCTCATTTATCTTTACTAAATTTTGCATCAATTTGCAGTCGTTTGCATAACACCTTGGTGTGGGTTTAACAACACCTTCTTGTTATTACAGACAGAGGCACTAGTGGCTGATGTTGCCGACTGCAGGGATGTTGGTGATGAAGAAGGTGATGTGACTGGCATAGAAGTCGTAAGTGCAAAAGATGCAGTGGCAGAAAACTACATCATTGCATCTTGTGCCAGTTTGCTTTCCCTGGCAGAAATGAAGCCACCACAGCACTGCCCTTGCGGCGACACCTCTATAGGAACATCTGTATTGGTATGTGTATTTTCCCAAGAGGGAGCCACCTCCTAGACAACCACAATTAATAGAGGGATTTTTAATCACCTTTCACACCTTAATGTTTTTGACAACTTATTGTAATCCACAATATCCTGTACACTTCAAACTGACCTGTAGAAAGAGCAACACTTGTCAAAAGAAGCTCCATATTTATATTCTACATTTATAGACCAAAAAGTAAGTTTAATTCATTACTATTTATTTCTGTGATTGGTATTAATTTATATAGTAATCATTCAATTGTATTATTATGGTATTCACTGTATTAATTCTAAACTTGCAGTCACTGTGGCTGATGTAACATGTGGGTTTGTCTGCATAATATTGGTATTGAAGCCCTGAAGGCATTGGGATTGTAAGTTTATTTTATACATCAATTATCATGTTTTTGTCTCGTTATATTTATTTACAATATTATCTATTGACTATTGTACTGTGCATCTATTGTACTGTGCACATAAATTTACTATTATACTGTATATTTATATATTTACAATGTGTTCCATTTTACAGGGAACTCACCCTCACTCAACTAACTGAATAAAGAGCATTGAGTACCAACAGTACCACATCCGCTAGGGATTATGGAACTGCCCTCATTGTGTCATGGGTAAGGTGCTTATCTGCATGAGGCAGAAGACACATGCTAATTTGAAGGTTTATTTACTCACAACTAAACACATTGGAAGTAAACAGTTTCAACAAGTTACATGTTGCATTACAGAAATGCAGCCAAGGTCACACAATTTGCCTGTGGTCTTCACAGAAGAGGGTGAAGCAAAGAGGGGCAAATGTTGGTGACATGATGCTCGCTGGAGCCGTAATGCTAAGTGGCAACAATTTTGAAAAGATTGACTTATGTGTCGGTAGGTATAAATTTATAACACCTGGTATCAAGGATCAGGCTTATTTACAATTACAATGATTCATGGTTGATTTACGACAAATTGTTTTGATATAATTAAATTTCAGTTTTATGAATTTGTCATGCATCAGCGCCACATTTTACAACAACATGCAAGGATTGTTTTTAATGTCTACTGTTCAAGAGTATTGGCAGCGGCTAGTCTGAAAACCTCCAGAAATATGCCGGAGAAGATGTCATTGTTGCAGGTAGGAGGTACCACATGATACAACTGGTAAATTTGAATGAAACACTTCATTACAAACACTATTTAATGTGGGCATTTTGTTTTTTTCCAGGTGATGGAAGGAATGACAGTCCTGGGCACAGTGCTCAGTACTGTACTTACTCTGTAATGGAGCATGGGTGGGCGGGTGGGTGATTAGGGCTTTACGTCCTGTATTTCTGCACCACTTGGGCTAATTAGGACAGGCAGAGACCATGGCAATGAGACGAAGGATGAAACAGCCATCCAACTTAGGCTCGACCGGGAATCGAAGCCGGGACCCAGCGGTTGGAAGCCCAGAGCGCTACCTCTGAGCTAGGCCCCCGCCTGTAATGGAGCATGAAAGTCACGACATTCTGGCTGTTGTGACTGTTGACAAGAGGGAAACAAACTTGAAGTCTTCTAATATGGAAAAGCTGGCCTGGGAAAGAGCAGTTTCAACCATCAAAGATGCTAATATCAAAATTAGTGAGATGGTAACTGATGCACATGTTCAGATAACTGCAGCAATGAGTAAGCCAATGCCTTTTCACCAGTTTGATACATTTTGTGCTGATTCCACTGGAAAATTAGGTTACATTACTCACAAACTTATCTGTAAGCCTGATATCATGGATATGGTGTAACAGTTGTGTACTTTTACTTCACAGAATCCAAAGGCAAACAGCAGTCCTTCGATGTCTGGCATGGGGCCAAAAACATGAGCAAGAAACTTTATGAGGTACATTGGTTTTGGCGATTATTGAAAATGCACACAATTTACTTGTTATATGTCATTACTTATTTTCATTAAAAATGTTGCAGGCTATTGGTGTCATTACTTATTTTCATTAAAAATGTTGCAGGCTATTGGAAAGAAAAAGGACCTGCAGATCCTCAGACTATGAGTGAGACCAGTTGTGAACCACTTCTGGTATTGTGCAGAGCAAGAATCATAATATTGGTGACATTGAATCCAAGTGTTATTTAGGAAGTTTATCGATCAATAAAGCTGATAGTATTATGCTTAACAACATTTATATAATTTTCCAGGCCCTGTGGATTGGCATTTTGTCCCATGTAACCAACAAGCATGAGTGGCAAGACCCCTTCCAAGCAGAAATAAGGTAAAGTTTCTCAGTTACAGTCAAACTGAAATAAAAAGCTTGAATTCCCATCATAGTAATTCCAGTAGGATTTCCACCAAAAAAAATTAAAAAAAAACGCCTAGGAAACTGCCTGCTTTATATGTATCTTTGTCTATGGACGATGCATATTATATGTAAGATTTTTATCTAATGAATATCATTATATTAAAAACTGAGCACACGGACCCCTAAATGAAGGGGACAGAGGTGGTAGGTAGGTTGGTAGTGTTATTGTTTAATGCCTCATCAGCACCTGAGTGGGCTATGTAGAGGCTCTCTAGGGTAAGATTGATTATCTATAGTTGGTAGTAGAAACCAGAAGCATGTAAAAAATCAATAAGTGTCTGCATTGGATAGCTGGAGCGGCTTGTGCAATGCGCACTGTCCTGTTTTAGCCACTGGGGATAGAGGACTTCACCCCAAGTGTTTCCACCCTCGCCGCGTGGAGGCCCAGGACCTTCGAGAAGGGACAGAGGTGGAAAAGAATGGTTGGCCAAAAAATCTCCTGCAATGGATGTGCTGCGAAGTATTGTGTTTGACAAGACCTTCGTGGAGAAAGTGGTTAAATATGTGAATTGCAGGTAATGAATTACACTTACTTCGGTTTCTTGAATTTACATACCTAGAAAGGTTGTAAGTTTATAGTTTGTGAGTTGCATTTATTCATTGATCATGTGTTTGCAGACACACCAGTGAGCTCGAAGTATTTCACCAACACATGCTCATGTATGCTGCTAAAAGGTACTCGCTCAGGTAATACACCAATTATTAGTAGTAGTAATAATAATAATAATAAATATTTTATTTTTATGTTGGACACATGAAACTCATCTCATTCTTGTTCAAACAGTCATACATCAATAGGCATAAGACACAGGACACAAGAACCGGAAGTATTAGAAAATTAAATGTTGAGATTTATTTCCAGTTATGAGGCCTATAAGGCATGGACATATCTGGCAGCAATCGACTATCAGATTCACAAGTCCCAGATGGGTGGGTGGGTGATTAGGGCTTTACGTCCTGTATTTCTGCACCTGATGGGCTAATTAGGACAGGCAGGGACCATGGCAATGAGACGAAGGATGAAACAGCCATCCAACTTAGGCACGACCGGGAATTGAACCCGGGACCCAGCGGTTGGAAGCCCAGAGCGCTACCACTGAGCTAGGCCCCCGCCCTCACAAGTCCCAGAAGCAAGCACAAACCACGAGTAGAGAGGACAGGTATGTTGTATATGCTGTATTGTTAAGCCAACATGACATCTGGCTAGCTATCATTTCTCACGACATACAGTGTAATCACTGAGATGCCTTTTTAATACATTACAGGTACAGGCGCGTTTTCAATAAACGCACTGAGCACTGGTTTGCAGTAAAAGTCAAGGAGCCAAGGCACTACAACTACATTGCAGAAATTCAAGAAAAAATTCTTGAACGGAGAATTGTTTCTGATAGTGCCATAATTACAAGCCGGCGAGACATCAGTGCAGACAATCCTTGGAGGATTGCTCCCAACGTGGCAAGTCGGCCTGCTCCTCCCACCTTTGAACTTGTGAAACAGCACAAGAGCAGACTGGAAAACGGGTCAGTAACCAGTATCTAACCTGAAGATACAGCTACATGCAGAGAGGTGCAAATGGGCACTTCTGTATGCGTAATTTCATAAATTAAACATCCCGAGATTTAAAGCCTTCCCTCATAAGTGATTATGCAAGGGCCAGTGTAAAAACTGAAACATAACAAACCAGAGCCAACCACACTCTAAAAACAAATGTTAAATTTAAACGAGTTGAAGCGTTGTATGATTAACACAGATGTTTAACATAGACTTAAAAGTGTTAATACTTAAACACAGGAAGTGTTTTAGTCATTTTATTGGAGCCACAGTTAGTTATTTAGTGTTATTGTTTAACGCCTCATCAGCACCTGAGTGGGCTATGTAGAGGCTCTCTAGGGTAAGATTGATTATCTATAGTTGGTAGTAGAAACCAGAAGCATGTAAAAAATCAATAATTGTCTGCGTTGGATAGCTGGAGCAGCTTGTGCAATGCGCACTGTCCTGTTTTAGCCACTGGGAATAGAGGACTTCACCCCAAGTGTTTCCACCCTCGCCGCGTGGAGGCCCAGGACCTTCGAGGGCTATTGGAGCCACAAACGCGTTTGGGCGTTTATTGGACTTATTATGTTTCATGAACATTGTTCATGAACATTGTACATGTATACAAGTGCAGTGATGTACTGCATGTACATGGTTCCCCATTCCATCATTAATGGTGAATTTATTGTTTCTGCCTCTTCAATAATAAAGGAGTGAAAAAATATGAAATATATATTTTATCATTTTAAATTAAATTACAAGTATTCATATTTTTCCTACAACACTCACTGCAAAACCAAAAGATCTATATGGCTTATCTGACCAAAATTTTAGGAGGATTGTTTCACTTCTTCTTGTGTTTAGGTCTGCTTCTTGAAGCCATGAAAGTTTCTAAGTCCAATAAACACTGGTGTTTATATCAGAGCAATGGTTAAACGCCATTGATAAACACATATGTGTTTATACTGTGCTTGCATCTACAGAAGTATATATATACATATATATATATATACAACAATGGATAAATAAATTGCAGGCCCCAAGAGGATGATGCAGAAAAGATGACATCTCCTAAAAGATTTAAACTGGCAAGGTTTGTATTATTAAATGTGTGTAATGGGGAAGAAATACAATCAATTGATATAAGTCACAAAATATAGTGAGAAAATTTTACCTAAATAATTTGAGGTAAATTTTTCAGGTTGGCAGCTGGCAAAGAGCTGAGTGATGATGAGTACGAATCAAGAGTGGAGGAGCTGAAGCAGGAGTGGCTGAAAAATCAGGATGATGCCAAATTGAAACTTCTGATGATGGAGACCAGAACAAATAGAAGGAATTGGTCAAGGGGAAAGTCTGTGTCAGAAATTCTGGATGCATTCCCTTGCTTGACACAAGGAAGTTTTGTAAGTATTTAATCCATCATATTACTCAAGTGTTGTTTGTGCATGTTCGATTTGATTGCAATTGGTAACTCAGGAGATTCCAGCCAATTCCTAGGCTATGGGGTCCCCGTACAATAGAGTATGTGTTAGATGTATGCCTCTAAAGTTAAAATCATTATTCAACTTTTCCCGGGGGTTCGAAATGTGCTTTTGACTAGATATATCAATTTATGTTTATAGATCTTGGAAGACTTCTTCTACCTTCTGAATGTAGAAGATCCAGAAGAAGCAAGACGAAAAGTTTGCAACAACAGCGAAAAACTTTTCAGCAAAGTGGGGACTCTCTTTCCTGACCACAATAAGGTTGGTAACTGTATTTTTATTTCATATGATTTGAGTTGTAATAAGACTTACTGGAAGTCATATCTCTAAATTACATTTGCATAAATTTACAGGATCCTTCTATCAACAAGGCTGTAGCCCTCATTATGGAGCTGGAGAAGCGCTTGGCTGTCACCAAAGGCAAAGGTGTAAAATCGAGGTCAATCCTGACTACCATTAAGGTAAATCTGCATTTTTGTGTCATACTGGTGAAATAATAACTTAAAAAAAATATTTGATGTAACATCTGCATATTCCCAATGACACATTTACTGATAATGATCATTATTATTACAGGTTGACGATGTTGACATCCCTGATGAAGGCCTCAAGAAGCTACTGAAGGTCAACAAAGAGAAAACTCCTCCTTGTTTAAAGCTTATGTCGGATGAAAGCTTCAAACTCTCCTACATTGTGGCTGAATGCAAAATTATACATGGACAGACAGTATCAGTATTGGACTCTCTTGTTTTGGTATTGGCTATCTATTATGTAATGGACTTAGATTACCCTGCCATTTATGGTCAGCTGCTGGGATTCTTGCAGCAGATCTTGGAAGAGCCATACACATTTTTCAAAGGTTCAAATTTCAACACCTTCACCACCAGAATAAAATCTTTAGATGCTTAAATCTTCAAATTCTATATATCTTATTTCTATGTATTGAAGTATTTAATTCTTTTAGTTGTAAATTGTGATTTTTATGTCATATGATTGTAAATATATATACTATAGCATGTTACATTTATACATTTATATAATTTTAGTACTTACAATTTCTAATTTGTGATTAATGTAAACAATGTGTTTATTTTTAAACGCAATTTTTAAGTAAAAACACGTTGATGTGTTAATAAAGTGTAACCAGCCCAAAAACGCGTTTTTGTGTTTATTTACATAAACGTTCCAACGTGTTTATCTTAATGAATATAAACACTTTAACGTGTTCCATAAGTGTAACCAAAGAGTGTTTATTTTGGCGTTATACCATAAACACTTGTTTTTAGAGTGCAACTGAACAGGTACTAAGGGTGTTTTCACCATGCAATGTCTATTAAATATAATGAGACATAATCTTCAATTGCAAATAACAAATAAGGTAGAGAAGTAATTGGAAATTTATTAGAAAATGATACATGTACACAAACATATTGGCCTACATAGTCCTTAAAAGGTAGTCTGCAAAGTTAATCTGTAATAGAAAATGTAAATATTACAATTACCTCAAACATAAGTTACAGCTTCTCTACTCCTATTTAATATCTTTTTCTATAATTTTCTTACCAGGCAAGACAGTATGGCTTAAAGCCAGTGTAATTATTGAAACGGTCAGGATATCTTGCTCTCAATTTGAGGACAACACAAGCTGGAATGACAACTCGATTGCCAGCCCCAAGTCTTCCTCTCCACCAGTGCACAACCATGCGGTAAGCTGCGTGTCGCTTCCCCACATGGTCGCGCTCTGGATCCCGCACGAGCATCTCATCCCTGTGGGCATCATGCAGATCTAGGAGGAAAGGCTTCAACATCATGTGGGTGGGTGGGTGGATTAGGGCTTTACGTCCTGTATTTCTGCACCTGATGGGCTAATTAGGACAGGCAGAGACCATGGCAATGAGACGAAGGATGAAACAGCCATCCAACTTAGGCTTGACCGGGAATCGAACCCGGGACCCAGCGGTTGGAAGCCCAGAGCGCTACCTCTGAGCTAGGCCCCCGCCCTCAACATCATGTCTACATCCTGCAAATTGAAATATTTTTCACTTGTTAATGATATATTCAATCAATATTTACCAGAGCTGTTTGAATGTTATATATTGCCCTCCACAAAAGATGAATGATGTTTTACTTAACGTGAATCATTTCTATAGTATGCATGTTTGGGCTTTTGTTTTCTTTTCGAATGATGAATGGTCATAAATAAACATGATTTGTTATTTATAACCTGTAACTGCAGGTGTACTTGTGATACTCTATAACATTTAATAAAACCTACTGGCATCTGGGAAATGCAGTATTCAGGTCTGTGCCCACAGCAAACATTCTCCTCATCAGTGGGCATCGGCCTGCAGTGGTTACAGGTACACCAGGAGGGTGGAATTGCACCTGCTGAAGTTAGCAGTGAGGACACGTGGGACATTTATCAGCGGATCAGTCGACCTCTGGCATTACTTTTTTACCAACCAATCCCTTAAATCTTTGCACCCAACCAGAAAAGGATAACTCTATCTAGCTGATTTTTCCACCCTCATTAATCAAAAACCCGCTCTGGAAAAATATGGGCAGGTCTGAAGGAATTAAGCAAATGCTCCCCAACACATGCTAATGAAACGCAGCAACTGAAGTGCAACCATTGACCACAATCAAAGGCACCGAGAAAAGAAAGACAACCAGTCCCATCCATGTCTCCTCGGACGATGGTAGCTCCACGGAAGAGGACCCGGTAGGCTCATTGGACGAAAGGGGTTTCCATGCGGATTGTTCTGGCTGGCAGGATCTGCACACAATCCCCCTTGAGACCTTTCCTGCCAATGTAGGTGGGAAATTGTCAGTGTAGACATGCGGGGGACGACATTTTGCCTGAATGGAATCCCGGACGCCAAGTGGGTGTTTGTGGGCCTGGTGAGTGTGTGTGATTAGGGCTTTGCGTCCTGTATTTCTGCACCAGTTGCTTTAGGGGCTTTACGTCCTGTATTTCTGCACCAGTTGGGCTAATTAGGACAGGCAGAGACCATGGCAATGAGACAAAGGATGAAACAGCCATCCAACTTAGGCTCGACCCGGAACCAACCCTGGACCCAGCGGTTGAAAGCCCAGAGCGCTACTTCTGAGCTAGGCCCCCGCCCTCCCATGTGTGTCCTAGAGCACTAGATCGACCACTTAATCAAAATGATAAAGACTTCTTATTCACAAAGTTAACAAGCCTTGGACGATTCATGGGTAAACTGATGTTTGAGCAAGTGCATGACATGCTTGTAGCTGTTTCCATGTACAAAGTAGTTACATTTCCTCACCAGTACTTAGTACATTTCCTCACCAGTACTTAGTACTTAGATATGCATATCTTGCCACAAAGCATGGTCAAACCCCAACAAACCATCATACAACAAGATTTGGTCCCGGTAACCTGCTTGTTTTCCTGTCCCATAACAATTTTAAAATGTTAGTTGCTCCAGAAGTACATTTAACCTGCCTGAATCAAAAGTATTTCAGCATGTATACAATAATCCATGAGTTGTGCTAGACTGTAAATTTATTGAATATTGAATAAAAATTTTAATTTACTCTTGACAATATAGACCACTAATTGACTAATTTCCATATTATTGCAGCATTGCAATGGATGCTGTCAGAGGAACCTGAAGGAGAAAAAAACCCACTCCCTGCCATAGAAGAACTTCTTGTTTCTGACAATTACTTGGCAAATGGCAAACCATGGCTGAAGGAAAACTTGCAAGTGAACGAAGACATTATCAAGCAGGTATTAATTTTGACTTATGAGATCTCAGCCAGCTAACAATGGTAGTCACGTTTTACACTAGTGTCGTGTGATGCCAGGAGGAGCATTCAACGACCATGCACACAACTGAAGATTAAATATAACATTGTCAAATAATGTATTTATTGATGGTCAATGCTTAATTACTTTTATGATTGATTTTGCCCTATTGAACAGTACAAAATAGTGGAACGAATGTAATATGTTGTATTCTAAATGGGTGGGTGGGTGATTAGGGTGGGTGGGTGGGTGATTAGGGCTTTACGTCCTGTATTTCTGCACCAATTGGGCTAATTAGGACAGGCAGAGACCATGGCAATGAGACGAAGGAGGAAAGGGGGGGGGAAACATCTTGGTGACACAGCGTCCCCCTGCCTCACTCCGACTTGGACCTTTGATTGAGAAGGACATACCAGAGACAGTGAATTAAATATTATTTAGCCAAGAACCTGACGACAAAATGGAATCTAAGCAGAACATTGGGGCCCCCGAGCCCCTAGCTCCCCGTGATCCTGTCCGAGAAGCCATGGCCACAGCAGGGATCACGGACCTGGACTTATCTGTCAACGAGGACGAAGTGGAAGTGCTATGTGGTGAGGCCTACTGGGAGTCTGACAGACTCTCTGAGACCCAGGACCGAATCTGGTCTTACATGGGGTCTCGAGAGTACTTCATGGACTCCCCTGAGGCCATAACGGAGGCAGACCTCAACAGGATGAGCCCTCAGGAGGTGCTGCTCTACACCTCCCCCTCCATGGCCAAGTTTAGGTGGGGTGGGTGGGTGATTAGGGCTTTACGTCCTGTATTTCTGCACCTGATGGGCTAATTAGGACAGGCAGGGACCATGGCAATGAGGCCAAGTTTAGGAGGTACCTTCGGGTGCCCCCCATTAGTGCTAACGTGCCCATCTTGCTGGATAGCATTTTGGAAGAAATGGGGCCAGAGATCAAAATGGAGGATATGTTGCGGGTGGTGGGAGAAAAGCCATGGTATAAGGAATCAGTGGTCTCCCAAGCTCCCCCCTCTGCCCTGGCCGCTCCACGAGGGGACACCCAACCAGGGGTGGTCCGACCATTTAGCCCCATCACGCCAGTGTCCAGCCCCTGGCGCCCAGAGGACATGCCAGAGGACGTTGACTTGGGTGAGCCCACCATTCCTCGTGGGCCGTGCCCCCCTGGGCCACTTGTTCCTGTGAATCCCCTGCCCTTGGAGACGGTGGCATGTGTGGGGTGCCCCCCTCAGGGGCCCCAGATACCCCCCTTTCCCCTGGAGAAACTGCAACCGACGGAGGACAGGTACCAGAAGCAGAAGGAAGGACCAGCACAAGCCAGCCCAGATGGAGATGGCCGCGAAGGAAAATCGGGAGCCCCCTGTGGAGGCCTCTCCAGGCGTCTTCCGATGTTCCCAGTGCGGAAAAGGGGTGACCACGAGGAAGGCCTTGATGAGGCATCAGGCTGTCACCCACAGCAGCAGCTTTCGGGGCTTTCAGTGCCCAAGATGCCCAGCCACTTTCCAATTTGATCGTAAGGGGAATTTCGAGAGGCACCTAAGGCTGACGCATGGAATGAGGAGTGGAGAGGCTGTGGGGGTTGCAGCCGCCACCCCAGTTGGGGTGGTTAGTGGGGCGAATTCGGACGGCTCCCTACCACCCAGCCCCTTGCAGCCAGCTCACTCCGCTCCTGCCAGCGTGGACACGCTGAGGAAGCCCCTAGTCGCGGTTACCCCAGCGAGGACTGTGCCCCAGAAGCAGGTGCCCTCCCTCATGGACTTGCCCCTTACCTGGGCCGAAGCGACCACCAGAGGGACAGGGATGATCTCGGTGCTGAGCCCCGGCCTCCCTGTAGGGAGGGGAAAAGCCCTAGAGACGAGGGCTGCACGGCCAGGAGGTCCCCTTGTGCCAGTCACCCCCAGCTCCGCCCCTGCCTCAGTACCTCTGCAGATATCAGCCCGACCCACGCCTAGCAATTGGGAGGTCAAATACCATGATTTGGTCAAGGACATGCAGCAGCGCATCCGAGCCCAGACGGCCGAGAACCAGCAACTGCTTGAAGCAACCCGGAAAGAGCTGAGGGCTTAACGAGAAAAACGGGCAGGGGCTGAGTCACAGGTAGATGCTCTTTTGGCTGAAGTCCAGAGACTCACCTGCGAAAGGGTGAGGCTTTGGGAGGAGATGAAGCGAGGGAGAGGCCCCCCCCCCCCCCCAGCTAGGCTGGCCGCCTGGTCGCCATTGGGGCCTCCCCAGTCCCCTCCCTAGACACCATGATGACGACCCCAGCACGCCCCCAACATGAAATCGACCAAAACAGACGTAATGGAATGGACACCAGTGGATACGCCCCTGAAATGGATTATGGGTGGGTGGGTGATTAGGGCTTTACGTCCTGTATTTCTGCACCTGATGGGCTAATTAGGACAGGCAGGGACCATGGCAATGAGATGAAGGATGAAACAGCCATCCAACTTAGGCTCGACCGGGGATCGAACCCGGGACCCAGCGGTTGGAAGCCCAGAGCGCTACCTCTGAGCTAGGCCCCCACCCTGAAATGGATTATAAATTGGGTTGTGTTTAGCTGCAAACTGTAATGTGTTGTGGACAAGAACGAAACATCAGAAATCTGGATTTTGACAACAATAACGTTGTAGCTGTCAGTTTGACAGCTGGCCCAGGATATGGGGCCAAATGTCACAACACAACGGCGAGGAATTGGAACTTTATTGCATTCAGACTGAGACTGTGCTCGCCATAGGCGAGAGGACTAGTGAGTATTAACTTTATGTCAGATTAAAATTGGAAATAGGTGTCCATTCTTCTCCGTGTTAAAAGTTTGATTCATGTTGGGTGGGTAAAAGTAGTAAAGGGCCGAGCTCTACAGACGTCAAAGGAATCCACTTGACTTTTGGTGAAACGGAGGTAGTAAGGTAGCAACATCAAAGGGAAACCCATTGTCTTTTGGAGAACAGGATGAAGTAGGGTAGTAATTAAATTTCACACTCCAATGCATCCGGTGAAGCTAGGGTAGCTTATGTGAAGGAAGGGTAGGTAATAAATCGCACACCTGTCAAAGTCATCGTCACGGTGCAGTGAATCAGACCCCCTCTTGATCCCCCCATCCATTGTAATCCATTGCAGTCTGCTGTAGCTGGCTGTAGTCTATGGTGCAATACTTGGGAACCCCCTAATCTAAAAATAGACAGGGTGATTATTTTCTAAAAATAGCTTATGAGGTAATGGGAAATAGGGGGAGCCAGTGTAACCCTCCAGCTGGCCTCCTACAATATAAAGCCCCATCACCCCCACTCTCAACACTCAAACTGCTTCTAACCATGGCAACGACGAGCTCCTCCTATTACGCTATGACCACCCAACCTGGTGAATGGTCAACCTATGTCCTGGACATAGGCCATAGGAGGAGCGTTAGGGTGCGATCATTTCCAGAAGGAATGACAATTCATCGCCCCGATGTAGAAGCAAGCGATTTGAGAAAATACTCAATCACACTGGGATGTGGTTCAGTCAAAGTTATGAACAAATTATTTGACGAACTACGTCGTGCCGTGCTGAATGTAAATCTGAGCAAATGACAGAGGAATTCTTTCTCCCTTTGGGTGATATGATTTTCCTCCAAATTAAGCCAGATTACAAATGTCTCACAATTCGTCAATTCTACAAAAGAAAAGACGATCCAACACCATTACCCGGTATACCCGGTGTTTCATTAAAATTTCAGGAATTCATCAATCTGGATCCGGAATGGATCGAATTGTTGGATTGTGTGCGTTATGAAAACGCAGAGATTTGTCAATTCGAACATCCAAAAAATCACAAAATCTGTCAGAAATGTTTCTAGTGCTCCCATCATTTATAAAATAACCCTACTGGGTTAAAAAAAAATTTTAAAAACCCTCCAATTCTAAAAAAAATCAGCAAAATGGCTGTACAAAATTATGATGTCACAAGCTTGCGTTCACGTCGCGACATTGTAAAACAGGTTACACATTATTGTTGCTTTTACAAGACTGTGTAACTTGTTGACTAAAAGCTTCAAACTGACAGTTCCAACCCAACAATCAATTCAAAACCCACCACCACTATTTTCATTCCATTCATGATCAAATAAAATTTTCATCACCATCATCCCACTAGTTGTTTGTAGAATATGCTGATTAAATGAGAATACTAATCAATGAGTTGGAATCTGTTAAACTTCAACTCTTTTGATAACCAGCTCCCCCAAATCAGCTGTTTAGTGGTTGTTAGGGGTTCAACCAGCCATGGTTTGTCCTAATAATGCTTTTTTGTACGGTTGAAAGCATTTGAGAATGTAGCTTATCGCACTGCTGCACACTGCTCTGCACACTGCTCTGCACAATGTATAATTCCGTATTCTGGATATTCTGTGTTGATATAAAAGTGCTAATATACGAAATATCTTAACATTTATTCACGAGTTGTGATACGGTAAACATGTTGGGGTTTGAACCCGGATCCACGCATATCTTATTTGGTCAGTCAGGATCGGGAAAGACTAATTTTATTAAGCGAATACTACAAAATAAGGAGCATTTATTCGGTGAACAGCCACCATCTATTATAAAATATTACTATGGCATCTGGCAAAATACCTATGACCAAATACAAGAAATCATAGAAAACATTAGTTTTCAGCAAGGATTACCTACTGAAGATGAATTGTTAGCATTTACTGATCCAGAAAAACATAGTTTGATAATTGTGGATGATCTCATGGATGAAGCAGCTAATTCCTCAGTTATGGAATTGTTATTTACAAGAATAATTCACCATAGGAATTGCACATGTTTCTACATACTGCAGAATGCTTTCATTCAAGGAAAGAAGCAAGTGACAATAAATCTTAACACAAAATACATGGAAGTATTTCGTTCTCCTCGTAGTTTATTACAATTATCATATCTTAATAGTCAAATCTTCCCTCATATCCCTGGATTGTTAATCCAAGCTTATAATGATATAATGAAAAATGAGCAGTACGGGTATCTCATTATAGATTTAACAGCGCAATGCCCTGATGAATTACGACTCAGAACAAAAATATTCCCCATGGAAGATACTATTATATACAAAAAAGATTGAAATACCTAGTGCACCCACTGAAGCGATACCCTGAAGTAGCAGGCTGGAGCGTTCCGATTAACTATCGCTTGGTGCTTTATATTCGCCCGAGCGGGGCGCTCGCCCGCTCGTGCGCGTCTAAATGATATAAATGAATGAAATATAGGAAAGTAAATTAGTTACAGGGTCGGAATGGAAGAGAGAACATCTAATTACGAAGAGTGGTATTGCTTCACACGTAAATGTCCGAAATCTCAGTTCGGATTCATCAGTCAGATTATCGTAATTTATATCATCATTATTACTTCTGTAATCAACCTTTCCATAGAAAACGGTGATAAAACTCTCTGGTCTACATTGCTAGCTTCCAGCCTGGGCTGTCTCATGCCTAACCCTCGTTTGAAAGGGGTTAAAAATCACAAAATTAATGAAAATATTTTACCATGAAAAAAATTTTTTTTCAAAAAAAAAATTTTCAAACAATTTTTTTTCATCTACTTCTTTCTTGTAGCAAAAATCAAGCCATAGCCCTATTAGAAACAGCTAATGAAGAACAAGTAGCTAACACAGTAATCATCATATATAATATTACACTCAACTCCTCAGTATTATCACCTCAAACCCAAAAATTGCTTTCCAAACATAAAAAGTTAATTTCAAAAATAACCAATAAAAATAATTCCGATAAGAAGAATTATTCTATCATTAGAAATAATTCATCCAAGATTCACAACATTCTGCTATCAGCTAAAAAGATCCTGATTAAAGTCTTAAAATGAAGAAATACGTTTTAATTCCATTTACCAACAGTAGTGCAGCTGCAGCACCTGCAGTACCCGCAGCACCCGCAGTACCTGCAGCACCCGCAGTACCCGCAGTAGCAACTGCAGCTGCTACAACAACTGCAGTACCCGCAGTATCAACTGCAGTACCTGCAGTACCCGCAATACCTGCAGCACCTGCAGTACCTGCAGTACCTGCAGCAGCAGCTGCAGCAACTCCTAAACTAAGTTCTGATAGTATTCTGTCATCAATCCCTCAGAATATCAAATATAAAGCTCGAGATATACTACAACATATTGAGGATAATGACGAAAATATAACCTGGAATAAAAAGGGTGAGGTAATAATTAATCAAAATCTTATACCAAACAGTCACATCATTGATTTGATAAAATGCACGCTTTACCGTTATAAAAATGTACAACCAGAAGGTTTACATCAGTTTAGAGTAGCACTGCGAGATAGCAATATACCTCAAACTCTAGTTCAGAATGGCTCAGGGATAATTCGGAAACAAAGTTCACAGAGAAAACCACCACCCGGTGTTCCTATTACTGAAAAAAAAGAGAGATGGATTTGGCACAAGATGTGAGAAACTATCTTCTGGAAAAATTTCAAGATTTTAACTTTCCTGGAGCCTATAGTAGCGTTGATAAATTCTACAGAGCTATAAAAAAAGATAATAAACATATCTTAACCAGAAAACAAATCAAAGAATTTCTACAAAGTCGAGAGTATTACACATTACTTAGACAAGTGAATACTAACTTTGTTAGAAATCGAGTTGTAACTCCATATATCGGTTATCAAATAGACTTGGATACAGCTCATATACCGCAGTACGATAAAGATAATTCCGGATATATCTACATCTTAGCTGTGATTGATTGCTTCAGTAAAGTTGCTCATACAGTAGCTTTGAAAAGTTTGAAATCGCAAGAATTTGTCCCAGCTTTAAAAAGCTTGTTGTTAAAATTAGGGACTATAACCAACTGTCGTTCTGATAGAGGTCCCGAGTTCAGATCCCGTGCGACACAGAATTTATTCAAGAAACTGAGAATAAATCATTTTTTTACTAATAATACAGAAACAAAAGCCAACATAGTTGAGAGATTTTTCAAGACTTTAAAAAAGTTATTGTTTACCTATATGCTTGCTCAAAATACACACAAATGGGTTGATCAGTTGCAGAAAGCAACAAATTCCTACAATCACTCTTATCATAGCAGTATTAAACAGACTCCTGCTTCCGTTACAGTATCGGATGAATACAAAATATGGAAGCAGTTATACGAAACGGAGCAGCCTGATAAGATACAAACCGATTTTCGTTTTAATATACATGATACGGTTAGGATAAGTGTAGTTAGACACCCATTCATGAGAGCATTTGACGAATCGTGGACAAGAGAACATTTCATCATTGCTGATAGAATTATGAGAGATATCAAACCAATCTATGTAGTAAAAGACTTGAAAAACGAAGTCTTAAACGGGCATTTCCAAGAAAACGAGCTGCAGAAAGTGGTAGTTGATGATAATCAGACTTACCTCATAGAAAAAATACTTAAGTGTGTGTGTGAGTTATTGTTTAACGCCTCATCAGCACCTGAGTGGGCTATGTAGAGGCTCTCTAGGTTAAGATTGATTATCTATATTTGGTAGTAGAAACCAGAAGCATATAAAAAATCAATAATTGTCTGGGTTGGATATCTAGTAAAGAGATGTTGTAAGGTAGTAGCTTGAAACAGAGGTCTTCTAATGCGTTGTAAGTGGATGCAATCTAATAAAATATGTTTGATTGTTAGGGGGCACCGACAACTCTGGCATACCGGTGCTGGTTCATTGACTAAAAGGTGTAAATGTGTAAGTCTTGAATGTCCTATGAGGCATCTGTGATATATTCCTTGATCTTTGCGAGTATTGAACCTACTCGGTATTTTATTTTGAATGCAAGGTAAGATTGAATGCAACTTGTTGTTATTACATTCATTCCATTGTCTTTGCCAGCAAGACATGATAAAAGATTTTATAGTCATTTTAAAATCAGTGTATGGAATGGTAAAATCAGTTATCTCTTTTGTAAGAGCCCTTTTTGCTGCCAGGTCTGCTTTTTCATTCCCTTCAATGCCAGCGTGTCCAGGAATCCAGCAGAATACTATGTCTTTGTATTCGTGAAGATAGAAATACTTAATAAGAACATCTAAGATCCCAGGGTTATCAAGTTGTTTATTTTGGATTGCTTGAAGAGCAGATTTGGAATCAGAACAGATAACATAACGATCTGATTCTGAGTCCTCGATGTTCTTTAAGGCAAGGTAAATAGCTGTTAATTCTGCAGTGTATATTGAGCAGTGGTCTGGAAGACGACATTCAGCTATAACGGTTTTATAAGAAGTGACAGCACAGCCTACTCGTCTTTCCATTTTTGAGCCATCTGTGTATAGAAATTTGTACGATTCGTATTTAAACCTTATACTATAAAATAGGTTTTGATAGTCTACCGGATTGGTTTCGCTTTTCTTAAGCTCTGCCAAATCCAGTATAACTTTCGGGACTGGGAGAATCCATGGCGGAATGGGTGGTACTTCCGTCTCGGCAATGATTGTAGTATCAATTTTTGCAGCCTCAAGATAGAATTTCATGCGTAATCCCAGTGGTCGAATGGCGTTTGAACGAGATTCATAATGATGCATGTATTTTGGATGAAATATTACATCATATGTTGGATTTGTTGGAGTTGAAGCTACTTTTAGTATGTATTGCATGGATAACTTGATACGACGAAGGGAAAGTGGAGGTTCCCCTGCCAGTACATATAAGCTCTCTACAGGAGATGTACGAAAAGCTCTTAAGCTTAGTCGCAACCCTTGATGATGTACAGAATTCAGGCATTTTAGATAAGATGGTCTGGCGGAGCCATATACCACAGAACCATAATCAAGTCGAGAACGAGTAATTGCTCGATAGAGACGAAGGAGGACTGTTGTGTCCCCACCCCAATTATATTTGCTCACTACTTTAAGGAGGTTCATTGATTTCAGGCACTTTGCCTTCAGTGCTTTGATATGCGGAATGAAAGACAATTTGGAGTCAAAGAGTACACCCAAAAATTTTGTTTCATTCACCACTTTTATTTGACAGTTGTCGATTATTAGTGATGGATCTGGATGGTTTGATCGTAAATAATAGAAAGGCAGACAAACTGTCTTCTGTTTAGAGAACTTGAAGCCATTTTCGAGTGACCATTTGTGAATCCTATTCAAATTTAATTGCAGTTGTCGTTCTATGGTTGGCATATATCTGGAACGATATGCAATGAGGAAATCGTCAACATATAGGGACGACATGAGATTTTCTGAGATGGAATTTACTATACTGTTGATTTTGACGTTAAAGAGGGTGGGCGAGAGAATACTACCCTGAGGGACTCCATTCTCCTGAGAGTAGGGGCTTGACATCGTTGATCCCACTCGGACCTTAAAGAAGCGATCCTGTAGGAAGGATCCGATGAAAACTGGAAGGCGACCTCGAAGCCCTAAGTCGTGGAGATCTTTCATTATTCCATATTTCCATGTAGTGTCATAAGCTTTTTCTAGGTCAAAGAATATGGCTACTACGTGTTCTCTGTTAATGAAAGCATCTCTAACATAAGTTTCCAGTCTGACTAAATGATCTAATGTGCTCCTGTGACGGCGAAATCCAGATTGGAACTCTGTAATAAGCTGGTTCGACTCCAGGAACCAAACCAGTCTATCAGTAACAATTCGCTCCATTGTCTTACATAGACAACTGGTTAAGGCTATTGGTCGATAATTCATAGGATCACTATGATCCTTCCCCGGCTTGGGAATTGGGATGACCGTGGCTTGTTTCCACAGGGATGGAAGACATCCCTTCTCCCAAATTTGATTAAAGATATACAGTAATGTTTTTAAAGAGGATTGAGGTAGGTGTTTTAAGATTTGATAATGTATATTATCAGGGCCTGTTGCAGAGTCAGTCGCTTTTAAGATGGCCTTCTGAAGTTCTTCTAAGGTGATGTAGGAGTTATAATCTTCGCTGTTATCAGACTGTATATTTAGGGTTAATCTCTCAGCTTGAGCCTTATAACATTGAAATTCTCTCGTATAGTTCTCCAATGAGGAGTTGTATGCAAACTGTTCTCCTAACCCGTTTGATATTTGTTCTGGTGAGGAGAGATGTTCTCCATTCACTTCTAGAATGCTTACATGCGAAGCTAGGTTCTTTCCTTCAATCTTCTTAATCATTTTCCAGACTTTATTGCTAGGAGTTCTTTCAGTGAGTCTGGAGACATAGTCTCTCCAGCAACTACGTTTTTTTTGCCTGACAATTCTACGCGCTTTGGCTTTCAGGCACTTAAAATTATTCAGATTGTTGATGGTCGGCTGTGATTTAAAAATTCTGAGGGCTTTCTTACGGTTTTTAATAGCTTCTCTTACTTCGTCGTCAAACCAGGGTCTTGCACTTCGTTTAGAATTATTTTTTGTCATCGGTATTGTTTTATTGGCTATATCAGTAATATCATCAGTAAAATCTTCAACGAGATTATTACAATTCCTATAATGAGACATAGTAATTGTTTCTAAGCAGTACTTTTCGAAGGAGGTCCAATCCGCTTTATGCAACTTCCATCGGAGTTGACCCACTTCTCTTGTACCTTCTACGTTTTGTAGGACAATAGGAAAGTGATCACTGCCGTGAGTGTCCTCTAATACTCTCCATTCAAATTCCAGAAATAACGCTGGATCACATATACTAAGGTCTATCGCTGAAAATGTTCCATGACCTGGGTGAAGATATGTAGGTGAACCATCATTGAACAAGCAAAGGGTGTGGTCATTGAGAAAATCTTGGTTTTTCCTTTGTTGTTGTGGGAAGTGCTTCCCCACAATTGGTTATGGCTGTTAAAATCTCCTAGGATAAGACGCGGTTCAGGAAGTTGATTGTAAAGGTTATGCAAATCACTGGCTGTAAGGTGAAAGGGTGGAGGAATATATAAGGAACATATGGTGAATGTTTTATTCAGGTTCAGACGAACTGCTGTAGCCTGAAGGTTAGTGTTAAGAGCAATATGGGTATGAATGATGCCATTTTTAACTAAAATTGATGAGCCACCAGTGGCTCTATCGTGGGCAATATTGCCATATGTATTATACATATGATAGTTTCTCAGTTTAAAACTATTTGGAGGTTTCAGAAATGTTTCCTGTAGACAGAAAACACTAGGGTTCAAGTCTTGGACCATGCAACCTATTTCATCGAAGTTGGCTCTGAAACCTCGACAGTTCCACTGAATGATACTGTCCATGAATTAGTTAAAAGAGTTTAATATTATCATAGTAAAATCTGTAGTGCATGGTATGAATTTGTATGAATATTCACTTTTTCTTCAAAGTCGCTGCCTCTTTTGGTGTTAAGATCTTTTTGAGGGCCCCACCATGCTTAGATGGTGGTCTTATGAAGCTCAGTGCACTAGATTTTTCTAGTGTTTTTCTGATGAGGGGGGGTCTTTTGGGAACAATTGATCTTTTATCAATTGCCCCCTCCCGTTGAGGCCTAGGGATGGTGGTAGTCCCTGCCTCCTCTTCCATCAGCTGGTGTATCTCTTCCGACTCAACGCCGGAAGGTGCACCCTGTGAGGGTACACTAAGTTGTGACGCACCAACTGATGGAGCTACAAGATGTCCTTTTCCGACATCTATAGCATGCTGCTTTATTCTTGCGAGGTGATCGTCTGCCTGTGAAGTCTTAGATTCTGGTTTATGTTTCTGCAAGCTTTGCCCTGCCTTGGAATAATTATAATTAGGATCTAGGTCAATCCTTCGCCTGGGCGATGATCTGGGTGAAGGAGATCTAGGTCCAGCCATCTGAGACAGGACTGAGGCATAGCTTGCCCCAGCAGCCTGTTCAGCTATACGGCGTGCTTGGGGAAAGGAGATATCCTTGGTGGTCTTTAACTTCAGGATCTCTTTCTCTAGCTGCCATTTGGGACAGCCACGGTGATAGGCTGGCCCATCACCTCCACAATTAACACAATATGACTGTTTCTGACATGGTGAGTCACGGGAATGAACGTGTTCCCGTGACCCACAATTGGCGCAGGTTGCTTTGGCGCGGCAGGAGCCGCTAAAATGGCCAAATCGCTGGCAATTATAACATCGTTTTGGGTTCGGGATGTAGGGACGTACCCTACACCACTCGAACCCAATGCTGACCTTGTCAGGCAAAACTGTGCCATCAAAGGTCAGTGTGAGAAGCTGTCGTGAATATCTGGGCGAGTGGCGATGAATGTGGATGACATTGTAGTCATCCAGCCAGTCCCTCAGTTCCTCATCAGAGCAGAGACTGCTCTCGTGCGATGTTATAACGCCCTTGCAGGAGTTGAAAAACCGATGGGGCTCCACCTTAATAGGGGCACCCGCAAAAGCCTTCCACTCCAGCAACTTCAAAGATTGGTCCTTGTGTGCAACCTGCACCAGCAAGGAAGAATTCTTTAATCTCCTTGTATTTTCAATGTAGCCTACGTTTTCTTTCAAGGTCCTGCAAATTGTAATGGCTGAGAGACGGGAAAACCCATCATCACAGCCAGTAATTACAAGAAACTTGGGCCATGTCTGAGATAGAGAGGCAGATTGAGAGTTTTGATTTGCGTCATCTAATGATGGACGCAAACGTTTACCAAGTCTGGAACCAGTAGCCAATTTTTCGACCTCAGCCTGGTTTACCGCTGAGGGACGCGCACCTTGTTCACCCGGGGGACGTGCGAGCCGGTCTGAAATTGTCGATTCGGACATATTCATTTTTGTTTCCCCTGTATGGTAGGGGACACACCCTCCTGTAAAGCTGGAGCAGCTTGTGCAATGCGCACTGTCCTGTTTTAGCCACTGGGGATAGAGGACTTCACCCCAAGTGTTTCCACCCTCGCCGCGTGGAGGCCCAGGACCTTCGAGGGCGAAAAAATACTTAAAAAGAAACGAGATAACGTGTTGGTTAAATGGTTAGGTTGGCCTAAGAAACACTCGACATGGATGAAAAAAAGTGAAATAGAACATCTCCAAAAAGCAACACTAGTGACCTAGTCTTGTGACCTGTGACCTGTGACCTAGTCTTGTGACCTGTGACCTAGTCTTGTGACCTAGTCTTGTGTCCTAGTCTTGTGACCTAGTCTTGTGGCCTAGTCTTGTGACCTAGTCTTGTGGCCTGTGGCCTAGTCTTGTGACCTGTGACCTAGTCTTGTGACCTAGTCTTGTGACCTAGTCTTGTGACCTAGTTTTGTGACCTAGACTAAGAACTGGTACATCCAGGTCTCCAACCCTGGGGTTCCAACCCAGGGCTGCAACCCTGGGGTTCCAAACCCGGGGTTCCAAACCCAGGGTAGGGCTTACTGTTATGTGCGTTCTTGCGTGCACTGTTGGGTGCACACTTGGGTGCATCTTGGGTGCACTCTTGCGTACAAGTACCCGGTAGTATATTACACAGCGGTGAATGAGAAAAAGAACATTCTTAATCATGACATCGTTTGTGGTGTATGCTTCTAGTACAGATAGTAAAAATATTTTCACTGACAATAATCCTAATGATTTTATAGTGCAACTAGATAGAAATATCAACCTCTGCGCGGAATCTTATGTGGAATTGCTAGACATTAGATGTAGAATTAACGAAAGAACCAAAGAAGAGATATATATTTTTAGCGATGTGTGTCAGGAATCTTTTCTATACGGAAAATTGTCACCAGTCTTGCGAGTTTTTCAATTACCGGGGTTGAAGGTTTCTCACACAGAATTCGTACGCCCGATTAAATTGAAAACTATTCAAGGACAACTCAATCGCTTCAGAATATATATAAAACCCAGAGAAACCACATCACCACCACTATCACTTTCGGAACTGAACGTAACACTTCGTTTTCACAATGTCAGTTATTAATGATTACGATAGTTGGAAAAAGCATTACGCTGCAATGATCGATGGAAAAATTTTACCAAATCAAAAAATATTTGTGGTAAACGATTCAACTACTCAATCGGGCAAAGGTTTGCAAGTTGTAACTGCAGCCGCACAGAAAGATAACATGTCACGCTCTATCATTAACAAAGCTATAAAATCGAGTAAAAAGAAAAAATCGCCTCAGTCTAGATCTAAACACCGGAGCAAGAACACTAAAACTAGACAGACTAAGAAAAAGGTTGTAAGAAGGAGACGATAAAATGCAAGCTCACGATGATTCTCTCAACATTTTTTGCGTACAACCTACCAACAAAGCAATATCGCAATCTCAAATGATAGAACATCTTCCAATCTCACAACTATCCAGCGGATGTGTGGAATTTAGTGTAACTTCACAAAATTTTATCGACTTTTCCCGTTCACACATTCAACTTAGGTGTAAAATTGTTATAGGGGAGAATGATCCTATCAAATTTGTTGAATCATTGGAGAAATATGATGCTACCGGTGATGTAGCACCTACAAATTGTTTAATCGCATCAATGTTTCAGAAAGTTGACCTCAGTTTACAACATCAATCGATATCTAATGATATCCCTACTTACTGCTATCCTTATAAATATATGCTGGATACTCTTTTAACGAGTAAAGTAGACGAACAACTGGGAATATTATTCACCAAAGATCTAAGTACTGCGATAAATACTTGTAGTAATTTCAAGGCAGTAGCAGGAACTGATAATGCCGTTACGGATGGGAACCCTGCATTGAAAAAAAGAACAAAGTTTGTTAACCAGGGGCAAGAGTTTGTTATGACTGGATCTATTGGAGTGGATTTCATGAAACAGAAAAGGTTATTATTACACAACACCAACATTGGATTGAAATTTTGGCCTTCTACACCCGAATTTTCCTTGCTCTCTTCCGAATTAACCCAAAAATTTAATATTAAAATATTGGATGCTAAGCTAGTGTTATGTCATGTTACCTTAGACCCAGCAGTTGGTGTTGCTATCAGTGATGCCCTAAAACTTAAATCAGCTCAATATCCTTATATCAATTCAAAAATGCGAACTCACACTATAGCTAAAGGTAGTCAAGTGGCTACGATTAATGATTTATTCGGAACCGAATGCCCAGAACAATTAATCGTTTGTATGGCTAAATCTGCAGCTGTCAGCGGCTCATTCCAACACAATCCATATTTTTTTAGTCACTTTAACATCAGTGAGATAGGATTGTATTTAAACAACATTTCTCTCCCAGCTAAACCACTTCAAGTTAAATTCGGTGATACAGCTTACCAATCTCATTATTTAGAGGCTTGGCAGAGACTTCACAGACTGAACCCAGACTCTATCATTTCTTTCGAAGATTTCCATAGAGGATACACAATATTCTGCTTCGATCTAGGGAATAGAGAAAATTTTGAAGAGTTGCTTCCAATTTCGCACACAGGAACAACCAAACTCGAACTTAGATTTTCAAAAGCTCTGGAAGACTCAATAGTAGTCTTTCTGTATGGGAAATTTAAAAGCTTGTTGAGTATCGATGCTGCACGAAACATTACTACACAATGAACACTTCGGAAATAACTAACATTTTACGTAGACACTATCCAGAGTTTGGTGGGGTTTACCCTGCTAACCATATTCATTTAATCAAAGATAACACTATAGCTATATTGAATACCGATGAAGCCAATAGTACAGGCACTCATTGGGTTGCTGTATTTGTGAATAATCATACTTGCGAATTTTTTGATTCTTTGGGTGAAAACCCGGAAAACTATCATTCTTATTGGCACAAGTTTTTAATTAAAAAGTGCGGTAGGTACGTATACAATGATATCGCTCTTCAAAACCTTAAATCCGATGACTGCGGTAAATTTTGTATATTCTATACTATTTTGCGTAGTCAGGGAATAGAATTTTCTTCTATCGTTCGTTTGTTGAAAAATGTGAATCTTGATAGTTTTATATATTCTCTAATGTATGAGAGCGTTATCTGACCTCTGTCGCGGTATTAAGTTACCCATAAGTCAAAATAACGCACTGAAAAAATAAAACCGCAAAAAAAATTTCAATTTTCAAAAGTTATGATGTCACTGGCAGGATTGAGAAATCTGTAAACATCATAACACCAAAAAAATAAAATAAAAAAGTTATGATGTCACTGGCAGGATTGAGAAATCTGTAAACATCATAACACCAAAAAAAATAAAATAAAAAAAAGTTATGATGTCACTGGCAGGATTGAGAAATCTGTAAACATCATAACACCAAAAAATAATATTTAGGACTAGTGACACTGTACTTTGGGGTACCTCCACGTGGTCAGTGTTGGATACAACTGTTTATCACTTTTTAAAAAGTAATAAATAGTTGGAACTAATACCCCAAAACTAGTTAAAATCTTGAAAATTCATCAGCTTCCCACTCAACACTCTCCAATCTACCATTAACAATTCTAACCATTGCATCAGAGATGGTTTGAAATGAGACTCTGCTGTAATCCACCACCATCTCATCAATTGATGAGTCATAATAAATTGAAGGTCCTACCTGAAAGTCTTCCGTTTCAAAAATATCCTGTGGTGATCCAACACTTACCTGAGGATCTCCACCCTCCCCAGCTTCCAGCTGATCCACCTCTAATACCACCATTTCCCTCTCAATTCCTATCTCCGAATTCTCCTCAGCTTCCAGCATTGAATTCTCCTCCGAATTCTCCTCCGGATTCTCCTCCGAATTCTCCTCCGAATTCTCCCCCGAATTCTCCTCCGCTTCCAGCATTGGATTCTCCTCCGCTTCCAGCATTGGATTCTCCTCCAAATTCTCATGCAAAAATTTGCTTAATTCTTCAAAAAGCCACTCTTTACGACAGTGTGGACATTTCAAAGCACCATAAATGACGAAATCGAAATTATTAATGTATGCTGAACAACATGAGTGGTGAATTATGGCATTACAGCAGAACAATTGCTTACCACCATCTACCAAACATATTACACACACATCCATGTTAGTGATCTCTTTCCTGTAGTGGACTAATCACAACTGAAGTGAAATTTGAAAAAATCCCTAGTTCACATAATTTAAAAAAATGCAGTGATGTGTGCATGTGTGCAATGGGGTATGGATCAATAAATTGAACCAAAACCCTTTCATTTCCTAAAATATAACCCATGTGGGTGCATTACATTCATTAAGTGCATTCAAAAAATTGCTGAGGATATAACCCATGTGGGTGCATTACATTCATTAAGTGCATTCAAAAAATTGCTGAGGTGAGGAGATACAGCTATTATGTTTAAACAGTAAACTTTGAAAGAGTTTTTTCAGATTAAAAGTTTGATAGGCATCCATTGAGGCTATAAACCTATTACCCAACTCCTTTACCCCAAATCACAGTTTGGTCTAGGTTTGGTATGCCACCATAGCATAATTGACCTTATCCCAGATTAGATGTAAGACTGATAGGGCTGACAGCTGTTTGGTGTCTGTAGGTTCAAACTCATTAAGGATTAAGGTATCTTGTCTTATCATTTCATATTGCTCCAATCCCACCTACTGTGTAATCACTCCAATGATCAAGGATTTATTGATCCTAGAAGGAGGTCTTTGTTGTGTTCATTAATCAGAAGCATAATGTGCTTTGATGTAGAGTTAATTTATCTTTATTACTATTAATTAGTGATATGACTGAAGAATTCACTGCTAAATCCAAGTTCCACCCCATTCTCTAGTTTTCATTGGAGAGGAGCACATGATTTTTTTCACTATGTTTGGATTGCTTGAATTGTTATTGTTTTTTGGATCATTTGAGTTTGTGCAAACTCAGGTTTTGTGTGCAGCAAGTGATTACTGTGTCTGTGAAGATGCAGTAATGAAGTGTGATAATGTTGTGCCCTTTCTACCTCTGGAAGGAAGGACTGAAACTGTGTTGGTTGCGCACTTTAGTAATGTGCAAGATGGATATGGAGTCAAGACTTCGAATTTGGAAGGATATCTGCATGTGGAACTTTATGGTGTGTGTGGTATCTCTCGGCTGAGGAAGTGGAGTTATGGGTGTAATGACGAATCCGGTGTTGGATCAACTGTTGTCATGGATGATGTGGATGATGTGGCTGAAGACAAAACGGATGATGAAGACAAAACGGATGATGAAGATGATGATGATGATGAAATGTTTGATGTGGAGGTTGAAGGGTGGTTCAGTTTTTTCTCCGTGTCTTTGGCTGGATTGTTGACGTTGAATGTAAGCGTTATGTGCGGTTTGCTGAAGACATGGAGAAGAATCAACCAATTCAGAAGACAAGCTCCACCACCACCCTGTTCCGTTTCCATGATATTATGGCTACAGAGAATCATACACCGGGTGATAATGTTCATGTGCCGCTGTCAAGCTTGCAAGAGAAGGGCTCCCCCTTCTCTAGAAAGTAAGTCTTTTTAAATTTAAATTTTTATTATTAACCGAACGTTTATGCGTCTTACTGTATAGCACTACCCACGCGTTAATGTTTACATTATTAGATCTAAAAAAAGCATCGCTTCGCGCATGCGCGATGCGGTATCTTGAAGCTTCTATTTTCCTCCGTAGTAAAAAGAGCGGCGCTGCTGGCGCTGCTGACAATGCTGGCGCTGCTGGCTCCGCTGGCTCCGCTGGCGCTGCTGGGGAGATCCTAAAAATGACGTCACCCGGGAGGGAATACCCTTGACGCTGCGCGCTACAACGCATGCGCGATGCGGTATCTTGAAGCTTCTATTATCCTCCGCAACGTAAAGAGTGGCGCTGCTGACGCTGCTGGCTCCGCTGGCTCCGCTGGCGCTGCTGGGGAGATCCTAAAAATGACGTCATACCAGCGGGGAATATCCCAGCGGGGAATCCTCGGATCGTTGTAAAGAGTAAATTAGTTTTAATAATAGGGGAAAAATGCTGATATTAAATTTATTATTTTTTATTTCAGTTCCACGCGGATTGAGACTCCCGAGAACCCTGCAGGACTTGGTGGGTGCGCCATCCCCTTCTCCTACGATGAGTGGCCCGGTGACGAGGTCCATGACAGCCGCTGCTGCTGCTGCTGCCGCTACCGCTGCCGCCACCGCTGCCGCTGCTGAGACGCCTCGTGGTCGCCGCCAAGATGTAGAGAGCGGGCTTTAATTATTATATACTTAAATAAAGATGATTGAATGATATTATGACTTGATTTTTTTTCAAAAGATACTCTGCCAGTTTGTTATGAAAAAAATGTTAGCTGTGAACAGCTATTAAACACTTCTCTCACATTCGCCCAACATCACGGGAAGATCGCAGAGCACGGTTGAGCATAATTTGGAATATAGACAGTTGAAATCTGTCCTTTTTTTAAATTTTGTTTTTTTTTAATTTTTAAATTTCTTTTTTGTGACTCGTTTTCTCTCCCTCTTTATGATGTGGATGGTTAAATCTAACCCGGGTCGGATTTTTCCCTTCCACAGTGGGTGAATATGAAATGAAGCGTATTGTACACAATTAAGCGACTCAGCCATTTATGAGTGGTGCTGTCACACCGAGATGGCGGAGATTTAGATCCTTCAACCATCTCCTTACGAAAGGAAGTTGACACCGAGTCACATTTTTTAATACAAATCGAGCCAAATATATATATTTCAGTAGCCATTACTTCTAGCTACAAGCTAAAAGCTAAAAGCTACAAACTAAAAGCTACAAACTAAAAGCTACAAACTAAAAGCTACAAGCTAGCTAGCTAGCCTATTCTTAAATACATCTGTTTCAAGAGTCTGTATTTATCAGACATTTGCATAATCCAACAAGAATTTGGATTAGTTTGAATAGCAGTGGAAGCATAATTTTGAATGTTACGCTCCAAAATATTGAGTCTATGGGTTTGGATGAAATTATGACATTGACAGAGATTGGTTTGGTGGTTATTGGATTCGGTATGACTTAATACCGAGTTCAGAATGCAAACAAAAAGATTCACAAGGATTTTTGGATTAGGTTTTGTCTCAAATAATTCTTCATTTAACAAAGCGATGTTCCAATCCAAATCATCACTCATAGTACTCATATCGATACTTTTGTGAATTCGTCTTCGAGATTGGTTAAGAGATTAGCTAGATCGGTTCTTTTTGTTTCCTTCAATGCATTAAGGAAGGATGCGAATGCAGCGGGTCCTCGCATCTGTAGCAGAAATAAAAGGGAGTAATTTCGTTTCGATGGTGGTTCTTCTAATATTTCAGTTACCATTTGCTGATTGAGAATTCCGTCTTGATAAAGAAATGAAAGCACTTCTGTACAAGGTACTTCTCTAACCAAAACTACAAAGTTCCTACGGAAAGCATCACGATCGCATCTGAGCATTTTGAGGAAATGTTTCGAACTAAAAATATTTTATTTAGATAGAGCGCGTGGGGGTCGCGCTTGAGCAGGTTTGGGCACGCGCGCTCACGTGCGGTCACGCTTGAGCACGCTTAGGCACGCTTTTGGGTGCGCGCGCACGCTTGGACACGTGCGTCGAATGTGGACGCTAAATAATAACAAAAATGAGTCTTTTCAACCGTGCGTCGAATGCGGGCACTGCTAAATAACACCAAAAATGAGTCTTTTCAACTGTGCGTCCAATGCGGGAACTAAAATTCCTGCTAAATAATACCAAAAAATGAGTAATTGTCTTTTTCAACCGTATGTTCAACTCTGTATTCAACCATCCAGGTAAACCAACCATGCAGTAAACCAACCATAAATTGTTTTATGCTCCTGTTTAAAATCGTAGCTTCTGGGGTTTCCCCCTGATAGGGTTTCTGTTAACCCTCCTAGTCGTGGTTTCATTGCAATTTACTCTAAGTCAACTTTCGTAGCTTCTGAAATATATGGATGGGGTTTAATTGGGTGTGAAACAATCGTGGTATCATTGCATTAAGATGAACTCGCGTATAGTTAAGCGTACTTTAAACAATAAACTTTGAAGTTGAGTAGTGTCACCTGGAAATGGAATATAAGGTCCAGAATTTTTTCTAAATAGCATCACAATCTTCATAGACAGCAATACGCATTTACATAACCACACTCTGAGATGAATTCTACTTGCAACTGCCCAGCAACTGATGTTAAACTTTTATACTTGGGGTATACGATACTGGCAGGGATCATGCTAGTATTAAGCATTCAACTATTCGTAAGTGGAATTTAAACAATAATTCACCTCTCTAATTTTATGAATTTATATATAAATAGTTATGTTATAACGAATTAGTGGAATTTAACGGTGATATAAATTTATAGATAACTCGAATATCATTGCAATTTACGGTTTTATAATGATATTTTTTCCTAATTTTTAGGGTGCAGCCAGGACAAAGAAAATTGTTCACTTTTGCGCTGAGAGGTTGTCAGCATTTACTCAAAATGCGTCGACGGAAACGGAGCAGTAAGTTTATTTTCACAAGTATTCTGGATAATTCTGTGTGTATTTATAACTATTACTCAATCATATAGAAAAATATCTCAAAAATAATCCTTTTTCTTTTCAGAAACCGAGACTTGGAAGGGAGCTATACCGGAGATGATTCCGTAAGGGGTAATACCCCGGTATTTACCATCCCAACCCTCCCAATCTCCCCATCCAACCCACACCGATGGAGTTTCCCAACTCTTCTCACTCCCGGTCCCAGATCCCCGGCTCGCTCCCCATCGGCTCACTCCCCATCGGCTCACTCCCCATCGGCTCACTCCCCATCGGCTCACTCCCCATCGGCTCACTCCCCATCGGCTCACTCCCCATCTCGTCGCTCCTCTACCCCACCCGCTATCGCCTACGTCCACGCCACCCAATCGACAAGAACCAAACGATACGCCGAATCGTCTTTATAAATATTGTTAATTTTATTTTATTCTTATTGCGAAAATTTGTGTTTTTTTAATATTTATAATAAATTTTTTTAATATTTATAATAAATTTTTTACCTGAAATACTTCGTTCGTATCGGTTCTAATATTATATCTAAGGGTTTGGTTGAGATACCATCAGCTAATACTTCCCTTTTAGGATAAAAATAAGCGAATCCGGCTCTATTCTGTTGGTACGTGAAAATAGTATTACTTTTACTGATAAATCCTACATTGGTAGAGCTTCGACTTTCCTTAGTTTCCAAAACGCTTTTAAATATTTCTAGAGGGTTTTTGACTCTGTTTTTGGATATACCTTTAGAACTAAACTTACAATGGTCTTTGTCGGCTACGATATAGGTTTTAGAGCAGAGTCCATAGAATATCTCACCTTCGTATTCACGTTTAAATAACCCGGGGCAACGATTATCATATTTAGTGTGTTCTGGGCAACAAGTTCTTGGAAACCAATGAGTTTCAGCATCAATGTCTCTAACTGAACAATATCCATTTAACTTATGTTTATATTCATCTAAGAGTTCTGGTTTAATCACATCTTGTAATGTTTCCCCTGCTATTGAAAAGTAATTGCTATCGGTATCCATCTGAAGCATTTGAAACTTATCTCTCGGAACGTATTTACAGAGAAAATCGTAATAGAATTCTAACATTCTTAACTTGGCATATTGCAGAATGAAAAAACCTATTTGAATTGGTAAATCTAACTTAATCTTGTTTTTTTGAGATTCGATTTCATAAAATTCGTAATCATCGGAAAGTTGGGTCATGGATTTGAATCCTTTCTCGTTAGCTTTGAGGCAAGCCTCATTCTCACCTTCTACATATCTAACATCCGTCTGCTTCAGTTTATTAAGGATAGTTGATCCATAGGCGGAATTTCCTATAAGTTTTGATAAATCGGCAATTATTGATAAATCTGGATCTCTATCTCCCGCTCTCCTGGCCTCTGTCACATCGCTAACAAATTCCTGAAAGCACTTCATTCTGTTATATTCTATGACTTGGTGAATTTTGGATACGACTAAACCGTGCTCTAAATACCATTTCAACAAAGGTGTAGCAAATAGCATTTTCCTAGCTTTCATTCCTCCTACCAACAGTCTTCTAGGTTTTGTATTCATTCCTGAATCACGAGCAAAATTTTGCATATGTTCACCTATTACTTCGAATGGAATATCGGTAGTGCAAAATATCGGTGACATCTCACTAAAATATTCGTATGGTGTCAAGTTATCCGGCTGTTTGAAACCTTGTTCCCATTTTTCGGGAACTGCGATGTCTACTTCTACCATACCGAATAGTTCATCCCGTTTCACCGCTTCTAAAATTTCCTTTTCGGTCAGAGTTTTCTTATGTTTTTTGAAAAACTTGGGTCTTTGGTTTTCTACAAATTTTTGCAAGTCCGGAGTATCTTTAATCATTTTCAGAAATTTGCATTCCCATATTTCCTCAACTTCATATCCTAACTTTTTGTAGTAGTTATTCCTATCTTGTCTTCTTTTCTGCGCGAGTAACCCTTTTTTCTTTTCTTTCTCAGATAAATTTTTATTCATTAGAGGACAATCACCACCGTGATGGTGGAAATAGCAACCATCGTATTGATATATTTTAGTTATATTATTTGAACAAGATACTCCATCAGCAAAGAAACGACCATCTCTCTTTTCCTTATTTCCATTTCGTTTATGCCAAATCTTTAGATTTCTTTTATGACTTAAATAATCCATCCAATAGAACATGTTATCATATCTATCCCTCACCACGGGTTTAAATTCATCTTTCGCGTGTCTTCTAATGAATGAACCCACTGGAAATTCTTTGCTGAAGGCGTATAGATATAACGCATTAGCGTCATATCCTATTATTCTCTTCACCCGATTATTACCACCCCGAATAAATGTCTTATCTCTCTGAGCTTGTCTGTGAAAAATAATAGAAGCTCCTCCAATTATATTCTGTAAATAGGAGAAGTAAAGGTCCGAATTTTTTTGGTCAATCAGAGAAAAATAGGCACCATTTTTCTCTGCACTCTGAAAAACTAATTGCCTAGCAATTCCTGGGACACTAATGGAGCTTTTGAAAATATCTATTCGCTTAACCTTATAAAAGTCTTGCAGCTTCATAACTGCTTTAACGAATGGTGTCACATCTAAATTATTATACCATATAAGAAAATCTTTAAAACAACTCATATTTTCGCTCAACCAAACTGTTTTCAACCATTGGTAATTTTCAAATGTCTCCAGGACATTACATTGCTTTAGGTTAGAGTAGAACGCTTCGTACGGAGGTAATTCTGGATAATCTAACTTGGAGGGATCATCAAAAAATTCGTATGGAAAATATCCTTTCTGTTCTTGAATTTTAAAAGCTTTTAAAAAACTAGAATAACTCATGCCCGGTGCTAAGTAGTTTATCACATCTAAGAATCTAAAACTCTCATTAGCAAGACAGGAGTATGAACTGTTTTTCTTGACTATAAACTTGCGTTCTGAATTGTGCAATTCTAAACATCTAGCTATTTCTCTTTTGATTAAATTTATGTCATACTTTGCAGAGTTAAAACCTAAAACTGGAATCTGAGTGTAATAATGTTCGAATGCGTCAATCATGTTTTGGATTTTTGTACGCATTATGGCATTGAAGCTTTCTTTCTCATCTACTTCAGTATTCCAAGTATTCAATTGAGATTCCAGTTCCTGCATTACAAAACTAAGTTTTTCTTGAACAAGCGCTTGCGCGGTTGATTGAATTCTAGTCATATATGCGAGCATTGCCTTCACAAGCGTCTCGCGATCTTGTTCGACAATACAGTGAGCTTCTTCAAAGTCTGGGACATTACTACAAATACTAACGCTAATTGGAATGTGCTCTGCTGTAATCATTGTATTTTCTACCGAATCATTCTCTATTTTTTTCAAATATGCCTCGAAATCGTAGACTATAAAATATTTGTAAAATCGTTCATCATTGGAGACATCTATTCCAAATTCTTCTAACTGCTCAAAAATATTTCGTTTCATATCGTAAAAACCACCCGGAAATTGATATTTCGTTGCTAATGTACACGTTTGGCTGTGTCTTTTACATATGAAGAAAGTTTTGAAGTGTTTTTCACAGTTTGAGCATTGATATTTACTACAATATCTATTAATATCAGTGATATATGATAAGTGATGCTGGTAAAGATTCAAATTCATACTGTTGACGTATCTATGACCTGATTTAAATATGGGGTGTGCAGTTTCATCTTCGTGTAAAGAAAATATGTTGACGTTTAACTGAAAAAATTTCTCAAAATCTGGAATTAACTGCAGGTCAACTCCTCCTTCCAAATCTTGCTCGCAAGCGTTTGCGAATTCTTGGTAATATTTGTGAACTTTCTCTTCGAAATGTTCAGTCTTTTTATATAGATCTCTGTGTTTGTGGAATGCTAAGCACCTGAATAGACAAAGGTTGTCTTCATATTTCTTTTTACTCTTAAAACTATGCATAAGGGATATAATAGATTTACTATTTCTGATATATTTGGGAAGTTCACCCGATCCTAACGGGAACCCTGTTGAAGTAATGTAGAATCTAACATTTGTTATAAGAACTAATTTCCACTTCGTGGAAGGCCTCTCTTTAGTAATATGTGCTGTAACGTCTATCTCAGTCAGTTGATCTCTGAGCTTCTCTAAATCTGCTCTATTTGAAATGCTAATGGGTAGATCAAATAGGGGATCATTAGAATAGGCTTTGAAATAACGGTATTTTCCAGACTCGATATGTTGTAAAATGGATCCAAAAGATAGATTTAACTTAAAGGATTGGCTTTGGTCATCAAATATTTCGTTAGCAAAACCCATAAGGTCTTCAATGCTGAAATCTTCAACTACTGGATAATTATAAAAGCTTTGCGGTTGCCCTAATTCGTGGTTATCATAAATGAATGAGTGGTATCTATTGTAAAATTCTTGCAATTTCTCATCTTCTAATGATACTATTTGAGCTCGACCTCTACCTCGTTGGAAATGAGAATCTCTTACATGAATATTTAATGAGTGTCTATCCTGAAATTCCTCTAAACATCGTCTACATCTAATTCTTTGATTTTTTTTGTGATAACGTTTATGGATACTTAGGCTCTTTTCAGAGTTAAAAATCCTCCCACAAACTTCGCATAGCACATCTCGTGACTGAACGGTTGACTGAACAGGTGACTGAACAGGTGACTGAATGGTTGACTGAACACATGGCTGAACAATTGCGGTTTGATTTGTTTGTACGCTATTACAACTTCGTTTGCATGGTTGCACAGTGTTGTCAGTGTTGTGTGAATCAGTAAGTGTCCTTTTTCGAGTTTTTTTACAAATATGTTTTCCAAAACTTTTTTCTGATTTGAATATGGAGTGACATGAGTGACATTTAATTTCGCACGAGTGAGAATCATGAGCTAGGCTGTTGGTGAAAATTTTCTTACATTTTTGACAGTCAAACACTCCCTCACAAACTTTCATGTGTTCGGTTAATGAGGGTTTTTTCTTAAAAGTTTTGCAACAATTTGGACACGAAAAAGTCTGCTGTGGTACCTGCGGTACCTGCGGTACCTGCAGACTTTGGAGATCAGTTGGATTATTTTTTTTACTAATAAATTTGTGTTTTGTTCCCTTAGGAAGTTGACATTTAAGTTTGTGTCTTTGCTTTGCATAGAAACTTTGAAATTGTTTGTTACAGTGCTGACATTTCATCATTTCCTGACATTTATGTACACCGAATAAAGAAACTGAAGTAAATTGTGCATGACATTGTACGCATTTTTTGAATCCTGTACATTTCTTTTGATGTGTGTTCCTCTTAAAGCTAGTGGTGAAAGATTTACCACAAACATTGCAGTTATGCGGTAGTGGTTTTACTGGTTGTACTGGTTGATTGAATTCAGGAAAAGGATCATGAGTGACTGTTTGAATTGGAATATTACCTTGGCAATTGCTTTGATGTAGTTCTTGAAAGACTCTATTGGTGAATTGTTTGAAACATTTTTGACAGTAAAGATGGTTGTTTAACTGCTGAAGTCTGCTTTGAATTTGTGCATCCCCAATCAGATTGTTTCTGTGTGCAAACTGTATTAAATCTTGTTCATTTGTGAAATTTTGAATCATATGTGTGAAATCATCATATGCGGTTACCAGATAATTGCTATTGCTAGTGAATTGAGAAAGTCTATCTTTAACTTGAGGGTCTTGGGTTAGATCGTTTCTATGAGCGAATAGCATTAAATCGTGTGAGTTTGTGAAATTTTGAAGCATTTGTTTAAAATCATTGTACGCTGAATCATTTGTTGTTAGCTGATTGTATCTATCTCTAACTTGAGAGACTTCGCTGAGACCATTGTTACTTTGAAAATATTCATTGATCAAAGCGTCATCTCTGCTCTCTGCCATTTCAATGATGAGGAACAAGAGTACCAATCGCTTTTATGATGGTGATTTCAATGCAGGCCTGCTGGCCTGCTGGCCTGCTGGCCCGCTACAGGATGGCGAGTTATTTTTAGAAAATGACTTCATTGCAGCAGGGTGCAATGGATTTTCTATTTTTAGAATTGGGGGTTTCCTATGACGTGATGACTTTGACAGGTGTGCGATTTATTACCTACCCTTCCTTCACATAAGCTACCCTAGCTTCACCGGATGCATTGGAGTGTGAAATTTAATTACTACCCTACTTCATCCTGTTCTCCAAAAGACAATGGGTTTCCCTTTGATGTTGCTACCTTACTACCTCCGTTTCACCAAAAGTCAAGTGGATTCCTTTGACGTCTGTAGAGCTCGGCCCTTTACTACTGGTAAAACACACGTGCGCATGATTGATTGGGATTGTTATGATTGTTGTCTGTTATTTGTGTCTTTACTGTTTGATTGTTGTTGCTCTGATCGCCAGCCACACGTCCTCCATGTTGTTAGATTAGAAAAGGGAGACTATTGTTGTACACTAGAGATATAAGTTGTATTTTGTGAAAGCTAATATACACGTAATAATGCATTAGGGTGCCTTAAGGTCTCCATCACTCTCCCCCAAGGCATGAGGACATGCCTTCTCATTGGGAGAATGTGATGTGGTGACCTGCATCACCTTAAAATTCGAAATGGTAAACCGTTGGCCTAGAATGCGGGGCATGTCACTGCCACAGCGTGGACCCCACGTGACGGGGGTTGCTGGCGCTAGAAGGCGTCATCTAAAAGAGTAAGATCTTTGTAGGGCTAGAGATAGGATGTGTGTGCTGGGGCAGGGCGTAATAAAACATGTGAACTTGAATCCTTGTCTTGGTCTGAGTCCATTCCAGAGGGACCCTACAAATTACAGCCATCCAACTTAGGCTCGACCGGGAATCGAACCCGGGACCCAGCGGTTTGAAGCCCAGAGCGCTACCTCTGAGCTAGGCCCCCGCCCCTGTATCCTAAATGAAGGTGGGTGGGTGATTAGGGCTTTACGTCCTGTATTTCTGCACCAATTGGGCTAATTAGGACAGGCAGAGACCATGGCAATGAGACGAAGGATGAAACAGCCATCCAACTTAGGCTCGACCGGGAATGGAACCCGGGACCCAGCGGTTGGAAGCCCAGAGCGCTACCTCTGAGCTAGGCCCCCGCCCAGGCTGGCTTTTTATGAAAACATTATTAAAAATCATCTGGATGAAATGCCACCCTACTGTTTCTTTTGACCCCTCCAAATTGGACATCAACATGGACTTTAAGCAAGAAGAATTACAGGCGCTCCGTTACGTATGTGGATTTTTAATTAGGAAACTAACTAAACAAAGGCGGAGGTGTGGGGATGAGGAGTCAGTTGACCAGTTGAAGGAGTTAATCGAAGATCATCAGGAAGATGAACATCATACCCGGGATTCCCCTGAAAACACATTCCTTAGCTACACTAGGAAAACAATCGACGCAATGGACCGTGGGTCTCTAATTCATGTAAATGACAATTTTTTTGTACTTTTATTAAATATTGAAAAGAGAGTTAAGCCCCTCTTTGAAAGACAACATCAGAGACCAGATTTAAAGTTCTACATAATGGAGAAATTGAGAAGTTCACTTGACTGACAGACTCAATGGACTCTCTTATGGCAACAATGGAAAACGAAAAGAAATGGAAGATTTATGATGAATTGGTAGAGACTTATGTCAACTTGAGGATGCATTCATATGCAGACTCGTACATTATCATTTTATCCAGGAAAGAAACAGCTTTAGACTAATCCTAATGAAATCCCATTTAGACTGCAGTCAAGTGAACTTCTCAGGTGCTCAGTAAACTTTTTGTAATAGCGTATTATATAATTCTGATTAGTTTGTTTAACGTTAATATTATCATTTATTAGTTTATAATTTGATGATTATACACATACTTAAATTGTATATGCTTTGGAAAAAACGAAAGACAGATTGTTTGTCAGATTTATATCATCATAAATGTGTGTATTATTGTATATTGTTTCCATGTACATAATTATGTATATATAAAGCCTGTCACAACAATTGTAATGAAAATAGGAGACCTCATAGTTAAAACAAATGTGTCGTCTGTTTTCCTTGCCAACAGGTCAGATGCTCTAAAATTAGCATCACGGAAATACCCAAATGTGGTTTTATGACACTCGGCCATGATCTTTTCCAGAGTAGCTCCAGTTCTCAGATCACGTGCATGTCTGTCATTGAGGCATGTGGCATCCCGAAAATGTGTACAGTTTTGGACTCCTCACTGACCCCGTCACAATGGTACAATGTACCAGGAATCCTAAACTCACCCCCATTATGACTGTGCTGTATTTTGTGACCCGACACTTTGGACACCTATTCTAACCATGCAATGGCCTTGTGGCTGTCATTTGGATGCTTTATGTAGGCTCGCGAAAGAATCTGGGGGATGTGCAATCTCACAAATTTATGTTCCATAATCTGTTTGCTGTCAATTACTTCTCCATTAATTGCCCATTGGCTCCTTTTGAATATGGCTGTATGTTCAGTGTCATCGATAAGTTTGACTTTGTCCTCTTCATGCAACAGCAACTCCCTCAATATTTGCATTGCACTTGAAGCAATAGTTGCATGGGCCAAGGGATCCACTCCTTCTCCATCCAGGGCTGTAACACCATCAGCAGGGAGCGGAATTTTGTGCAGTCTTCCTTTAAGTCGGTCTCTTACTTACACACATGACTTTTACATACCAATAGATTTTGAGGTGTGTGTGATTAGGGCGTTACGTCCTGTATTTCTGCACCAGTTGAGCTAATTAGGGTGGGTGGGTGGGTGATTAGGGCTTTACGTCCTGTATTTCTGCACCTGATGGGCTAATTAGGACAGGCAGGGACCATGGCAATGAGATGAAGGATGAAACAGCCATCCAACTTAGGCTCGACCGGGGATCGAACCCGGGACCCAGCGGTTGGAAGCCCAGAGCGCTACCTCTGAGCTAGGCCCCCACCCCTAGATTTTGAGGTACTGAACACATTTCTAATATTGAAATCACGAAATTCCCGTCATTAAGCACTTAAAATGAGGATTTAGTGGCCACTACGGCACTTCCTGCCAAAACAGGCAAAGTAGTAGGTCATGCAGGTTATTATATGTGTGAGTTATTGTTTAACGCCTCATCAGCACCTAGGTCATGCAGGTGGTCACGTGACCTGTGACGTAGAAACCGGGACATGTGTAGTAAACATGTCTCAGTGACAGCTACGATCTTTCTGACCATGATTTAAGTGATGCATCAAGTGATGCATGGTCTGACACTGAATCTAATGATGGTGGGTGGGTGGGATTAGGGCTTTAAGTCCTGTATTTCTGCACCTATTGGGCTAATTAGGACAGGCAGGGACCACGGCAATGAGACGAAGAATGAAACAGCCATCCAACTTAGGCTCGACCGGGAATCGAACCCAGGACCCAGCGGTGGGAAGCCCAGAGCGCTACCTCTGAGCTAGGCCCCCGCCCCCCACCCAATGATGAAATGAAAGCTTTTCGAACACTGTTTCCACATGGTATCCATGGTTATGATGATGAAAGGAATAAAAAACTGTCACGAGTGAAATATTACAATGCTAGACTCCTCAATGCAGACTTCGAGATTTGCTCAAAATTCTGGGTTCATATTTTATGCACAAGCGCAGGTGGAATTGGAAAGGTTATTGTCTGGAATCAGCATTCAGTCTCGTAAAGGCACTCGGTCAAAAGATGGCCAACAAATTACAGCTTCAAAGATATCAGAATTGGACCAGTTGATGAAGCTCATGAAGTCAGACCAAGTATTCAGTCACATGGATTCACTGCGTGGTAGTCCTCAGTATTGGAAGAAAGTCATGAACGAGTTGTTTAGTATGATTCGTCAGCTCAACATTCCTACATGGTTTTATATGTTCAGTGCTGCAGAAACATCGAGATGGGCAAACTTTGTAGAAACAATTGCAAGACAAAATGGACAAGAAGTTGATTTTGATTCACTTAACTTTGCAGAAAGATGCGAGATTTTGCGTAGTAATCCCGTAACTGCTGTGCGAATGTTCTATCACAGAATACATGCTTTGATGACATTTCTGAAGTCCCCAGCTCATCCAGTTGGCAAAATTACCGACTACTTTTATCGAGTAGAGTTTCAACAGATGTGCACCACACATCCATTGCCTGTTTTGGATTGAAAATGCCCCGCAGTTTGACATGGACTCTGATGAGGCAGTTTGTTCTTTTATTGACAGATATGTCAGTGTACGTAACGTTGACGAGTCACACAAATTACATGATGTAGTGAAACAGGTTCAAACACACAGTAGTTCACACACAAGATCATGCAAGAAAGTGTGTAGATTCAACATTCCTAAGCCTATAATGGAAAGAACAAGCATTGTCAGACCAAAAGCAGAGCCACAAACTCAGGAAGAATGACAGAAAGCTCTATTACAAAGTCCAATGACAACAATCAAAGCTCTAGCCAAAGCTGGCTTGGAAAAATGGTCACAAATACTCAATGATGGTGTCCTTGGTCTGTCATCTGAACAGGTACTCAACAGAGCTGGCTTTGCCAACCATAGCGAATTGATGCAAGCGATGTCACTTGTTGCAAAGAAACCATCAGTTTACTTACAAAGAGGTGTGAACGATGTGTGGATTAACCCCTTCTCTGAAAATGTACTTGCAGCCTGGGATGCTAATATGGACATACAATTTGTGTTAGATGCATATAGCTGTGTGATGTACATTCTGTGCTATATTAGCAAATCAGAGCATGAGCTAGGTGAATTGTTGATTCCAACTGATGATGGGTGGGTGGGTGATTAGGGCTTTACGTCCTGTATTTCTGCACCAATTGGGCTAATTAGGACAGGCAGAGACCATGGCAATGAGACGAAGGATGAAACAGCCATCCAACTTAGGCTCGACCGGGAATCGAACCCAGGACCCAGCGGTTGGAAGCCCAGAGCGCTACCTCTGAGCTAGGCCCCCGCCCCTAACCAGCAACAGGTGGCACTGCCTGATAATTTTAACTGAGCCTTTTCAGAAACTTAAATCTCACCCATGCGCAGTTGTATACAAACAAAGTTTTCCTAACGTTGCAAACGAGATTTGGTAAAATGTGTTTTTTATGACATTATTTATCTAGTTATCAGTTATTTTAGTTATTGGTTAACACAAATACTTGATATTTTAATGCCATTCATCAAAACAGAATTTATTTCACATTTTAATTGATGTTTTCCACAATATGTGATGTCACAATGCAAACGTCATGATACATTGTACCTAATACTGTGTCTTACTGTGTCTGGTTCACGGACCCTATCCTCACTATAGTGGGCTATTTACTATAATTTAGACTATATATACTCAATGCACGCTCAGTGAGGCACAGGTCCGTGGTCTGGTTGGTATTTGATGTAAACAAAAGTGAGTTTTAGTTTTTTGACGAACTCCCCATGACATCTCTTTGTGACGTCACCAATCTTATCAAATTGGTGCCTAATTCACATATTGTTAATTTGTAGCAAAATAGCGAAACTAGCAACAATGTAGCTAAAATTTATTCATGACCCCAGTATTAAGCTTTGCTAGTACACATATATATAGCCTATCTGAATGAAAACTCATTTGGGGCTCTTATATAGTAGGCATACAGGTGTTATTATAGGAGTTATTACTTATATTAAGTTATAATTATCAATTAATAATCTTAAATATGCAGCAGCTTATTTCAAAAGTGGCTGTGATTTATGCAAGGTTATGGAAAATATATTAACATGTTACCATATACCAACATTTATAACTTACATAAGGATCCTTTTTATTTTATTTGGACAAAATAAGCAATATTAATTAATATAGTAGCTTTTTTTTTTCTGGGGTAACTCATCTTAACAATAGTTTTTAATTATGCCTTGGCCTAGATACATGATAGAACAATGCTTTTTTTTTTCTAAATAGTTCACTTGAACCTATCTTATCATCTATGTCAATTTATATGAAGCAACACAATTGAAACAGTCATATATTTTAATTTATTGAGAAAAAAAACACTACTACTATATCTGTTGTGATAACTGACAGACCGACAGATTTGACTGAACCGACTGATTGAACTGATTAGCTGGACTGACCGAGTTCATCTGACTGATTTAATTTACTTGACTGATCTGACTTGACTGAATTAACTTGCTTGAACCTGACTTGGCTGAACTGACTAATTTGGCTGAACTGACTGACTGACTGCTGAAATGACTGACTACAGAACTGACTGACTACTGTGGAAGTAGTTGCATGTATTCTTGATGTGCACTGTGTAATAATACATGTAAACAAATTAAGGGGGGAGTTAGCATTGAAAGTTGGGAGAACAGAGGGACCTGCAAATTGTCCTTGCTTTGAAGACACTTTTCTATCAGAATCACCCTTTATGAACAAGGGGAGATGAAATAATGAAGAAAACACTACAAATGTGATAAATTGTGATGTGTTTATAAGGTATTATTAAAAATTTCATAACTGGTTAATGACAAAAGTCCCCACAATAACTGTATTTTGAAAAGTCAGTACTTAGCAGAATAGCTTAATTAATGGTTAGCAGTCTTGCAAGATTTATAAGAAATAAATAGTGAATAATGCAAGAAATATGTGTATGTATACATCATGATAAGTATTGCACTAAAATGCATGCCAGTATTGTGCATTGAATGCATTAATATATAAATGTAATGTGCATAACATTCATTTACATAACATAGTGGCCTTTGGCATCATGCTGAGGCATTAACATATTACTATTAATAATGTGGGGCAGTTTTTTACTTTAACTTGTATACTTTCATACTTGTTTGGTGTCTTTCTTATGTCTTATGGTGCAAGGTACTTTTATTTTTGCCTATATCATTAATTGTTGTGTACATTTGCCTTTATATATGAATATGATATAAGAAAACATTATTAAAGGTCAATTTTTGGAATAATTATATGTGATATTCACAAAGCTTTGAAGTTATTAGTTGACTTGACAAGAGAGCAAGAATTATATCTCAAGCCATTTTATGTATTTATGTGGTAACTATTGCATAGTGTGTTCATTTATATTAACAAAATTAGGTAGCATTAGGAATCAAGTGTATAAATTATTTAGACAAGTGTAATCTTTTAAAGTAGACGGAATAAAGGCTGGTTGGGTACCAACCAGCTCACCCACTTATTAAGTACTGTAATTTCTCGGAATAATTATCTGTCATTGAGAAGATAGGATGAGCATCCTAATGCCTGAATAATTGTGCAAATGAGTACAAAGTGTGTTCTGAAAGTCTGCTATATTTACATGTTATATCTCTCAAAATATATTTATCAATCTTAAAACAATTCTTCGTTATCTTTGTGTTGAATAAAGCTGGAGAGCCACTGAACATGTATCAGTATGATGAGTCCGTAAACTACTGTCACAATCAGCTTTGTCAAAAATCACCTGCCATCCTGTCCAGTTAATTCACAAAATATTTTGATGAGAGTCACATGCCATTGTGTCGAGACATTTTAATATAAGGTGATCAGTACACAGCAAATTTTGGGACCTTAGCCATTAGGTTTCTATCCAAAATTAGCACACGGAACGTACAATTATTTCAATAACACAGATAAATGAAATGCTGAAGAATACACCTGTAAACTACCAACAAATCCTAGCATGTAAAATTTTTTTATCACATTTCAATACATGTATTTCAATTATTTGCCAAGTGCAAAAAAAATCATCAGGGATTCACGATCAGGCAAAATAGTATGCAGTAAGTTTAGGGACTTAAACCGATGCAGCCAGACAAAATGCAATTACGCTCGTGTTTGCCGCATGTAATTCACAGAAAACATGCGAGTATGAGCATTAAAAGTCCCAGGAGGCTCTTCTTCCCAACATAATTTTCACCTACCATTGTATTTTGATATTATAATGACTTCTAACAATATTTTGATGATAATCACGTCATTGTATCTTGACATTTTTTCATAATCTCGGACATTATTTTGATGATATTCACATGCCACTATTTTGTGACAATTTAATAACCTATAAAAACCGTAGAACAGTACATAAATTTAACACATTTTGGACTAATGCATCGTTTGAGAAAATATAAATTGGACTACAGATATTTGTTGTCACAGTAAACTATTGTCAAATTGGCTTCCCTGGAAATAATCTCCCATCAAGTCTAGATAATTCAAAGTCACAAAATAATATTTTGATGAGAGTCACATGCCATTGTGTCTAGACATTTTAATATAAGGTCATCAAAGGACATCAAACTTCAAATTTTGTGTCCTTAACCATTAGGTTTTTTTCCTTGACTTGGGATGAAGGGGTTCTCCCCAAAATGACCGAATAGAATGTCCACTTATCTCAAGGACGCACATGATTGAAATACTGGAAGATTACATGTGCAAACTACCAACAAATCCATCATAGCAAAAAATTTAAATATCAGTATGTGCTAACAAATCATGACAAAAAGGTAAAAAAAAAAAAAACCTTAAAGGGGAACTAATGGAAGTTTGTATGTTAATTTCAAAAGTTCAATTAGATGTTAAATAATATATTGGTGTGAAAGGAAATGTCTTAATGGCTGGTTTGACATCGTTTCAAGCCAATTAAAAGTGCAATTTGCACCAACCGCCCACATGATGGGGGCCACCATTATTGCACACGGCACACAAGACAGTGACGTCACTTATGTACACTGCTAGGCCATATATATGCATTCAGCCATATGAATCAATTCATAATCCTGTTGATTACAAGCCGTTTCATTGTTCATTGCAATTATAACAAGAACATACAGCACAACAACATGAAGGGTGTTAATTGCAATTTTTTGGGAATACAGCATAATTATTGCATTGATTGCAATGAGCTTATTTCAAATGTATGTTGCATTGCTAGAAACATTTAATATAGGCCTACTAGTTTAAAATAAAATATAATATCAAAAACTCATTTTCAACAAAACAATCACAATTAAGAACTGATCCCTGTTGTAAACTTCTTATTAAATTTGCATTTTGTCTGCCATACTTTAATTTTCATCCCATCATTATTTCTTAGATTTAGATCTTGTTATTTATATATAAATGTATTATTTTTTTTTTTTCATTAAATAATATGTATTTTTTTAAATATGAGTTTTTAGGGGACATCCACGTGAGCCTTTTTTTTTAAATAAGAACTTATTGGATGTCTCCTGACCAAAGGTAATTAGATCATATGTATTTTGACTTTTATTTAATTTATTTTTCTGCTAATAGTTGTTTCTTGCTGCTTTTGTTTGTTTTATTTAACATTGATCTAATAAATTCTTTCTTTCTCTGTCTAATTGCTTTGTCTCAAGTTCAATGGCAATTACTTGACACTCAGTAAGAACTGCTCTGAAAGTGCAATTAACTGTATCTAAACTGTTGTTGACAGTTTCTCACCAGTTGAATAGTACAACAGTGACGTATTTCCGGTCAGTGCAAAACACCAGGAATTTAAAAAATGGCGGCCTCCGTAGTTCACAACACGGAGCTAATAAATGCAGGATATTTCATTACCAGGGCACATATACAAGTTATGAATAGCATGGAATTGTTTCTATGGACCCAAGCTAAAATCTGAGAGGTAAAGTGCAAAAGGGGTTAGTTCCCCTTTAATAACTTGTAAAATGTCAAAAAGCATGCATAATATCACAGACAATATTTTTTAAGTCACATAATAATTTCACATCTTCCTCAACTGTTCTTAGCCAAGAAAATTGTTCCCAAGTTTGTTTGTTTTGCTTGTGACGAAGGTTTCTCCGAAAGCCAGACCTTGAAGTAGGCGTCCATCTTAGCTCTGCTGCTGGGGGATCCCACGTTAACTGTTGGGATTATCTTCTGAGGTTGACACCACTGAACGAATCTTTTCAACTCCAAAAAGCTACTATGTTCACTGTATGGCACACCTACAATAGACAAGATTGATTGAACCATTATAATTTAATATCATATACAAGGGGACTCAATAGACAGACAGACAATAAATTTATTTGACAAATTTGGTACATCAATTTTACATAAAAATATAGTCAGGAGACCCTGCTATGGCAATTAATGCTGCCACAAGGCCATCCTATGGATAAAATATCACTGTATCACTATCAGTGCAAGATCGCGAGTCAGTATTGCTTCTCAATTTTGGCAGACATAATAGTGACCCGAAGTCTTTTTGAGCCTCCTCACTCTATATTTTACATTTCATTATTTATTTTCTTGTAATGAGGGATAAATAAAAAGTTCTGAGTTCTAAAACGGAGATACTACCATTTGAGACCACAATTTTACCCCTATACACAACTTCTGAGAAAAGGAAAATTCAAATATTTATTTAGCGCGGAAATCAAAAAGCAACCTTAAGACTGCTTTGTAGAAACTCAATTACCTCAGTTTTCTGTACATTCAGACTTTTATCTGACTACATCTTGATCGATGTAATCAGTTGACATCAACAAAAGTATGTAAATAAAGAACGATTAAAAAGTTTAAACCTTACCATAAATTGTAATACTGTTGTGGCTCAACTTTGGTTCAAGTTTCAATATGTTTGACGATGCCCCTCGGCTGTGTGTCCAACCAGTGGGTTCAAATGCAAGTATGTTATCATAACAACCCTTGAACTTGTCTAGGTAAGTTGATAAATCCTGCAAACACAATCAACAAACTAATTAAAGTGACTAGAATTGATCACCTTCAAAGGAGAAAAAGCTAATTCTGATTTGTCTATTTTTGGCATGAAGTTCAAAGTATATCATTCTCCACCTCAATGGTGAAAATATCACATAAATTGATATAATTAGTGAAACAAAATAGACCATTACATTGTGGCCTCTCTAGGTGTAATAGGGATGAGTCTTACTCTGAAATTAAGCTGTTTCATTGGCAGAACATGTAGTCTGGCACCCTGAGCGATGGTCGTCATACGTTTGTTGACAACGGAGTTATCCTGACATTCCAGAATTCTCTGCTTTTCCCTTGTAACACAAATTTGGCAGTTGAATTCCTCAGCTATAGCTGAAAATATAAGAAAACATAATTGCAAATATGCTATTCTAAACTGTACTTACTAAACAAACTTTGGCTGAAAACTTCACATTCACAACTTAAAATCAATGGAATATTTCTAAAAAAGTTACCCAAGAATATTCGTTCTTTGCCAATGGTGTAGGCACCGACTGCTATTAAGGTATTTGGATTTTGATGAAGATGATTTCTGGTTATATCAATAGTTGCTTTTATTACATCCTTTTGAGGGGGAAAAGCATAGGCTGCATCACAGTAACTAAAATTATAATAATACGAGATGCATAGTGCCATACAGTGGAGCATTTCAAATGAACAACTGCTCTTTGTACAGTCCTAAAAGCTGATGAGTCTGTCATCAGATTTCTCTACAACTAGATGTTGTACAGAAAAAAATGATCCCTTATTCTTTGCTTGTTTCACCGATTTGCTCACTTATTTTTGTTGATTAAAACCCTGAGATCTTTATTGCCAATAAACTAGGGCAGACCAATTTAATTTTCATTTTTAAATACAAAATAATTAACCACAAACTTAATATTGATTAACATGCAAGACAAGTAGGACCATTACATACAAGCATTTCCAACTTTAACATTATCCAACCTTTCATCATGTCAGTTTTTACTTCACAGCTTTAGCGTGCGTTGGAATAACAAAGTTGCAACTTGGCTGAACAAATAATGATGAATTGATTACTCACGTGGTATCAAGGTAGAGTTGCTTTATGGAAATGTTATGCAGTTCTGGGTACAACTCCATACTCGGATCAGCTCGGAAGTCACCCGTATGTAGAATATTGCTGCCATCTGGTAGAGAAAACAAGAACAAAACTGACCCGGGGCAACTGAAACAAGACATTTAGACATTTTATTTTTCCCAACTCTCTAGTACATTGATCTACAAGGATACATAACAATGCAATATGATACAAATAATTAAACATATAAAGTGTTGGAGGGGATACAACCATGGACATTTAAGTTTACCTCCCTTCAATCAACCATTAAAATTAAAATACTTAGTCATAGAAATTCGCCACTCTAACTAAAGTATCACAAACACTTCTAAAATGCCTGTAGTTTCATAATAAATTATGAAATTGCAAGGTGTGAAATTGTCTTTGTTGAGGGTGGATCTAGAGAATTTTGATGACCCCGAGTGGAAAACAAGTCTGGATGGTGGAAAAAGAGTTTGAGCTTTACCTAAATATGTTACAACATTCAGAATATTAACATTTCATGACAATGTATACCACACAACTGCACAATTAGGACATATATTTGGAATCATTGAGGATGTCTTAAAATAAATTTTCTCAGCTTATAACGAATCCATTAACAAGTGTTTAAAACTTACTAAAGTTAGAAGGCATTTAGTCACATCTCATGCCTGCAAATTCCAAATTACTGCAATGGAGAGATGCTTATCAAAACAATTTTAAAGATCTTACTGATTTGCTTCCAATAGCGTCACTTCCACTCCATCTATCCTGGATGGGCTGTTCATTTTCAGTGCATGGATGTATTGAGGGTTCACATTCAGTTTTTTCTTGACAAGATTAGCCGTCACCTGTCAAGACATAAAACAAATTCATAATATACATTCGACTGACTCCATAATAATGCAGTCGGCCAGGGTTGCCTGCTGTTGCAGTGCCGTACGACATTAACTTTTTACTTAAGAAAGTCGGACAGCCTCAGACTTGGACATTTAGATTGTAATCACATGTTCTGGCCATACAGACAAACATATTACTATGTCATTTCACTCCCCGAGACACCGAATGAAAACAATTGTTTGGTTCCGATTTCCTACCGACCCTGAGACTCAATCCACGTGGTGCTCTCAAGCAGAACACAATCAGCAAAAAAATGGAAGGCAAAGAAAATTGTTTGTTGGTTGTCTGTTGATGTTTTTGACAGTTAAAAACTTAAAAATCCACCAATGATTGGTTTGCTTGATCATTTTTATTGCAATCATGTGGATCATAAATTATTAAGGACTCCATTAATGGTTGACCAGAAATCCCATCACAACTGGAAAAATCCCACTCTCATTCTTGGTAATGGGATATTTCTCCCACCTGAAATTGGTTCCAGCCTGATCCCTGCAGAGTATCCAAATGTGGTCAGTGACTGCAAATTGTATGCATACCAATCCCACAAATCTTACCTGAGAGCAATAAATTGGATGCATGAAGCGTTTATTCAATCCTTGATAGTGGTCATAATGAAAATGACTCAAGAAGTATGAAGAGCATCCTGAGATTGTGCCATAACTAAACGCATCAACAGTAAATGTGGTCCCTGGAAATGGAGAAATTAGCTTTCAAAAAAACATACTGTAAAACATTATTACTCCAGATATTGCATTCAATATCAATATGTGGGCACTTGTTTCCATGTCACAACAGCCCAGTTTCAATAAAAGTACACACTATGTAGCATATATATAATAACAAGATAAACTATTTCAATGTCACTGTAACACTAGATTTGATACAAGGTGGGTTACCTGGTACCTAATATAAAGAACTCCTGCAACAGCTTCAACTACACCAGGCAAACCACAAAACAGTCCTAAAGATAATATTCACCATACTTAAAGCCAACATGTACAGAAACAGGATATCCCTTGCATAATTTTACCTGGGATTTTCTTGTAAAATGGACAAGATCTCTTGTAGTTTTTTCCTCCATTGCTACCTTCTTCATTCTTCCCGGAGTTGTGCGTTTTTATTGCATAATTACCACCAGCTGGTTTTTCTACTGTTGTTGAGTTTCCAGTCCTATTAAACTGCTTCATGAACGCTTTAGCAGCTAATGGGTCCGGGAGACTTTTCTGCGGCTTCTCAAATGATCTATTATAGTTCTGGCTGTTGGATGAAACTACAGGCTCACGTAAATTTGACCTCTTATTTTCGTGCTTAGGCGAACCAAAGAAAGACAGAATCGAGCTTTGACTTATCGCAAGACCTGCCTTTGGATGGCTACTGGATTTTTCAGGGGTGTTTCGATTAAAAGGAAATTGTGAAGATGTTGGGAATGCAGTCGTGTTTGAATCGGTAGTTGGTAAATGTCCAAGACTTTCAGCAATGTCAGGGAATTCTTCATTCAATTCTGCAAAGCCATTTCGAGTCAATTGTGTCGATGAGACTTCAATCTCTGCTACCATAACATCATCATCTAATGAATTTGCTTCTCCATTTTCATCATCATCATCACACCCATCACTCCCTTCAGCTTCTAACAATGCATCATCGACATCATCAAATAGATCGTCAGTTTCTATCATCTCACTGTCTTGTGATGACATTTCTTGCTTTCTTGCATCGTCAGTGAGTTCATTATCGCTGTCTTTTGTCTCATCATTTATCTCGCCACATTGTACCCCATATGGGGCAACACTTTCTACACAAGTTTCGCGTTCATCTGCCGCATGATCAATCGCTCCACTGCCAAATATATCTTCATCACTGTCATACATATAAGTTATGCCATTATTTTCTTCTGTTAGATGGCTCAAATCACCGTCTTCAGGACCCACCCGACTTGAACTTGCCGTGCATGCCGAACTTTCATCCACGTCAATCGATAATTGAGTTGATACTTCGGCAATGGCACCTGATTCATTTGTATCATTTGAGCTGTTGCAATCTTCAGTCCCTCCATGTACTGCTTGTGCATCAGCAAGTTCCGTATGTTTGTACTTCTTGTAGTGATTCTCTATAGGGCTGTTACATTTGATGCCTGCTGGACATTCTGAAAGCAAGCAACAGATAGCTATTAAAGTTGTTACAAAAACATCAATGAATCCCCCATCCTCCCACGGCAAGCCCTGCCAAATCAGCTTCACTGACCTACTATTTCTGTAGTCTTCTCTGATTTGCTACTTTTGCTTTCTCAAAGCAACCAAACCACCCTGTGTAGTAATTAGCAGAGAAGTTAACCCCAATTTCGGACATAAGTCTGTGTATAATAAGCAATGTCACGAGCAACAAACTACCTAAATTGTATTATGTTTGCACGAGTAATGAAAATTTTTTAATTAACATGAAGAAAAAAGTGTGAATGTGTCATGTCTTAAGTTTGAAAATTGCCGGCAGCTGGAACTGCTCCACTTGGCACAAAAAGTAGGCCATCTAAGCAAAATATGCGACGGTTCGTTCGCCAGGGCTTGCCCTGGCAGGATGTGAATCCCCAATGCCATGGGCCATTCAAATTTTATTTTGCAGATTAAAGAGCACAATTACCCTCGACATTTCAAAAATACATGTCTCTGATGCATGCAAGTTATCGCAATACATATGTACCTTCAAACGCTTTGGTCGTCGAACTCAAGCATTCGGTCACATGCCACTCAGGGCTTTCTATCCGCAACAAGCAAAGAGGCATTTGACACACAGGGCATCGTTGAATTTCAAGCCCTTCATTTCGACTCGATGCATACTTGTTGCAATTTCCACCGTTCGTTACTTTTCTGTTTGAAGAGCTCTTCTTCGGTTTACCACCAGAAGTGGCCAACTTCTTTCGTGCCTTGCCAGATGGTTGTTTAAGTATAGTTTTAGCATCATTCTCATTTTCTTTCCTTGTCTTTTTCTTCTTGTTTAGTGGAGCAAATTCGTCAAAATCATCATCACACATGATTTAGTTTCAGTATTCTTACATGAAACAGTGTCCCTGTCTCGGGCATTTTCTTCACATGCCAAATGAAATGCAAAACACTGTCACTGTAACGCTGTGTCAACAACGAAAAGGCGCCAAAACTTGACCAAAACAAGAGAGCGTCACCAACGGCTAACACCTGGCACAGAGACTCAGTGTTATCGTTATCTATATAGCATGATATATATATCATAAACACTTGCTTGCAAAAATTTTATCCTTTAGTTCATTGAGCACAACCGCCTTAAAACTACAACACTGGTCAAGTCATCGAAGAAATGGCCTCAAAGTTTCAAACACTTGCCTCCAGCAATTATCCAAATTGTGTACAATTGTCGATGAAGCCTAATCAGACTTATTGTCGGATATGTAATAATTAAATATTACTTAGCTATCCTTGCCAATTGATAAATTATTTTTTAGATCACTTTCTCTGAAATAGCATGTTAAAATTACAGCATTTGCCGCAATGAGTTCGCGTGAACGATAATGGGTGCACGTTGCTGAAAGGATGTGAAAATATTCGTTACTGAGATTCTTCGCCTTGAGAGAAAAAACTAAAGATGAACTATCTACCAGGCACTGCCAGTCTGATTGAAGAAATAGACAGTATGTATTTGTAATTGCACAATTAGCGGCTAAGTAATGGAAACTAGTTTAAAATGGCAGTACTAGTGTCTAGTGCCAGTAGTGGCAGTAGACCTACGTTCGGGTTACACGTGAAATTAGCCATCATTGCACCCCGGTTCTGAAGCAGCGGGTCACTGGCTATACCCTTACATACATGACCGGTGCACTGGTGCATAACGGTAGAGTTCATTAATGAATAGGGGGTGTCAGGCTCATCATTGACTCATTAAGTTTTGGGGTGTTATCCTAATTGAGAAACCCTGCACATTATTTAATTTTAGTTCTTTTACATTTGCAGTAATTTCCTAGTGCCTGGTGGCACCTGTATATTAGGTCAGGATTCAAAGTTACTAATTTTTTTCTTCTTTTTTCCCCAGAGAAGTTGTTAGTCGTGTTACGAGATGGTCGGACATTGATTGGATTCCTCAGAAGTATAGATCAATTTGGTAAGTTATATATTTGGAGAATTTTCAATCTTAAATTTAACATTAAGATTTGTTTTAAAAAATGTTGATATATTTATTTAATTTTTTTCACTTTTGTAGCTAATCTTGTCTTACATCGGACAATTGAAAGAATTCATGTTGGGAAAAAGTATGGTGATATCCCGAGGGGCGTCTTTGTAGTTAGAGGAGAAAATGTTGTTCTATTAGGAGAAGTGGTGGGTAACAATTACAGAACTTTATTGGTAAAAAAATACCAAAATGAATGAAATGTGTTGTTGAATGTTGAATCTCATGTCTCACACATGTTTTTCCAGTTGTAGTAGATTCTATTTATTTTACATAAAAATGCACAGTTGTAAAAAAAAATAAAAATCAATGAACTGATATTTTACATTGTGTTGTACACAATCTTTGGTTTTGTGCAATTTGTTTCATTGTTTTCCAGGACTTAGAAAATGAAGGTTCATTACCATTACAACAAGTTTCTGTTGAAGAAATTCTAGAAATGCAGAGAGACGAACAGCAAGAAAAACAAGCAGCGGAAGAAAAAAAGAAAAAGGCCATGTTGGAAAGGGGATTAACACCTCACACGGATCCTATTCAAGAAGAGTTCCTATAGTTTTTAATATGACATTGTTATCTTTATGTACTGTGTGCTTAAACATCAATATGTGGACTTCGGCAAAGACTGTTTGTTCTGGCAAATATTGCAAAAACTCATATTGCTATTAATGTGCTTATGTGTTCTATTAAGTGTTCAAATAAGTTTAGGTTTAATATATCACAATCTGCGTGAAGCATAGCATTGTGTTTTGTACATTTTGTTTTTGTTTGGTATTGTTGTAAGATCATAGAACTAAAATTTGGTTCTTTGTCATCTTAATGGTTCAATATAATGTAAGTTTCAAATTAAATCATGGAATTTAATTAATGGTTTTGCATTTATTATGGAGATATTTTAATCCATTGTGATGGAATGTATTATAACATGTCAATATCGGCTACTTTTTATTTATATTTTCCTATTGGCTTGTCATTGGTACTATCCAGTGCTATGCAGTTTATGCAATTGTAAGATTGTAATTTGAAATAGGCCACAGAATCTTATCAATGGTTCATATAAACAGTTATACCAAGCTTTGAATCAGCAAGAATTCAATTGCAATCTAAAGTATAGCTTATTATGCTTATATGAGATGGGTTTTCCTTTTGATGTCAGAATACAAGACAGTCAAAAGTAGTTCTGCAACCCCTTTATCAAAACAACTCGCGCTAACCAAAACTTTTGCGTAAGCAAGTAAATGCTCACGCAAAATCACATTTACACATCAAATTTATTCCGATCATGGGTTCAAACCGGGCCACAGCATGGAGGCCCTGAAAGTTTCTAATACCAAGATGCCCCTGGTGGTATGGACAGTCGGGTCAATCCATATGAATTCACCGAATGCTCCCAGGTCACCATCTCCAAACAAATTAAAAAAACTACCATTTGTAGGTCTATATAATTAATGGAAAAATCCAAGATTTCAGGTCTCCAGGGTCAATGGTTTAGACGATACAGCAATTTGACATTTTAATATTTTTTTGTGGAAAAGCACAACCGCATGAATTTCCAGGTTAAGACATCCATATCTCTCTTATTTTTCATAATGTAGGCATGAAATTTTGTATCTAGAGTAAAGAAGCTGTATTAAAACCATGAGACTTTATTTTTTGCAGGGCTGTATGGAATCTATGCAAGAATTCATTTGATATTCGGTCAAGGGGGGCAGTATGATTATTGTAAGGCCATTGGGGGGCTGCGGTGACCCTCTGCCCCAGGCACCACCCCTTCTCCCTTGCCCCCCCCCCTGGCGAATCTTCAACCATTTGATATCATTTGATATTCTCAAGGGGGGCAGAGGGATGATTGTTAGGCCATTGGGGGGCCGTGGTGACCCTCTCCCCCAGGCACCGACCCCTTCTCCCTTGCCCCCCTGGTGAATTTAACCATTACATATTCATTTGATATTCGGTCAAGGGGGGCAGGGTGATTATTGTAAGGCCATTGGGGGGCCGCGGTGACCTCTGCCCCAGGCACCACTCCTTCTCCCTTGCCCCCCCCCCTGGCGAATCTTCAACCGTTTGATATCATTTGATATTCGGTCAAGGGAGGCAGGTGGATGATTGTTAAGCCATTGGGGGGCTGCGGTGACTGTCTCCCCCAGGCACCAACCCCTTCTCCCTTGCCCCCCTGGCGAATCTTCAACCATTACATATTCATTTGATATTCGGTCAAGGGGGGAAGGGTGATGATTATTAGGCCATTGGGGGGCCGCGGTGACCCTCTCCCCAGGCACCAACCCCTTCTCCCTTGCCTCTCTGGCGAATATTCAATCATTGAATATGAAATGAACTTTACTGTTCGTTGTAATGAATCTCCAATATGAAATGAACTTTACTGTTCGTTGCATATTCAACGAATCTCCAATATCCAATATCTAATGAACTTGACTGGCCTCCTATCGGCACTGTGGATGGCAATGCATCCTTTGGTAAAGGGAGCATCATTCAAGAAGTATCATTTGGTGAAGGGGGCATTGACATTTACACCTTCCACCTGTCACCTCAGCAACTACTTGGTGAATAGGAAAGCCTTCTTGACTGGGGCCAATCTGTCTTAGTGTCTTAGGGACCATTGACCAACCTCCCTCAGACTATAGGCTATCTCTGGAGATTAGTGGAGGAGGGGCCCATCTTTCTGACTCAGGCTAATCTTGCAGGGCCAACCTTCCAGGTGAAGGTCTGAAGCCCTGGGACAACTAACTTCTCTTGAAGGGAGCAACATTCATTTGGTGAAGGGGGCAATATATCTTCGGTGAAGTAGCCAATATTCCAATGGTGCCCCTTCTCCAATGATGCCCCCTTCACTGAGAAGTTGGTCAGCCCCCTTCACTGAGAAGTTGGTCAGCCCCCCTCACCTGGAATTTTGACCCAACAGAAGTATAGGGCTGTGCTTAACAAGGTGACTGGACCCAAATTTGCTTGGTGTCCTACCGCTGTTAGGAGGCACATCTCTCAGCCTCAAGGGGTATCCCTGGACTCTCCTCTACTTTGAATGATGCCCCCTTCACTGGCCAACTGATGGCCCCTCCACAAAACAGTGCCTTATCATCCACAGTGGAAACAGCCAAAATTGTCTATAGCCATTTCATCTGCAGTGTCAATAGCCAAATCTGTCTATGCACTGCCCTGTAATAAATGCACTATATTAAAATTGACAAGCAGAGCATCTATAACAACTACATATATACAGTATACTGCATAAGTGAGTACACACCCCTTGCAAGGTGGGTTATTCAGCCTCAGCTCACAAAATATTAGAAATACAGGGAATTTGCTGCAACAAAATCTTTGTCTGGCAACATATAACTGTTTCACAAAGAATGATCACAATTGCTTATATCAACAGTTCATATTATGTAATAGTTTATAATACAGTCAGTGCAAAATTGAGTACACACCAAAAATAACAATTTATCATGTTGCTATTTAACCAGATTAAAGTTTACAGTTTATCAAATACTTAATAAGAGATGTTTGATGAAGCATTCCACCCAATTAATCTGAATTAAGAGACCCTTAAGTTGTATAATAGGTCAAATTACCTTAAACAGTCATCTTCAAAGTGATATGACAACAATGGCACCACATTGGACTGATATTTCTTGTCAAATAAGGAAAAGAATAGTCACACTGCATAAGAAGGGGCACAGTTACCAGAAAATAAGCAATGCTTTGGAAATAAGCCGAAACACAGTGGCTAAAGTGATTCAGAGATTCAAGAAAAATGGAGAGGTGCTAAACATGAAGCGGTCAGGTCGTCCCAGGAAGTTGACTCCAAGGGATGAGCGACATCTGGGGAGATCCTTGGAAAAAAACAGAAAAGCAAGTACTGTGGAGCTTGCAAAAGCTCTTGAAAGTCAAGTTGGGGTGACTGTGTCCACTGATACGAAAGGCGCACAGTGCATAGAATGGGACTGTATGGCTACCGACCTCTAAGGAAGCCCTTGCTCCAGCCAAGACACAAGCAGGATCGCATGGCTTTTGCTACAACAAACCAGTGCAAGGATGTAAACTTTTGGAATAAAGTCCTGTGGTCTGATGAGACCAAAATCAACCGGTTTGGGTCTGATGGCATCCAGTGGGTTTGGAGACGTCCAGGTGATGAGTACAATGAAAAGTGCATGGTACCCACAGTGAAGCACGGTGGTGGCAGTGTCCTCTTATGGGGTTGTATGAGCTCTGCAGGTGTTGGAGAACTCCATTTCATTGATGGCATTATGGATTCTAATATGTATTGCCATATTCTCAAGGAAAAGATGCTACTTTCCCTCCATGCCCTTGGTCATGGGGCCATATTTCAACAAGACAATGACCCAAAACATACTTCAAAGTTCACCACTGAGTTCCTGACAAAACACAAGGTGAAGAAACTGGATTGGCCTAGCATGTCTCCAGATCTGAACCCAATAGAGCACCTGTGGGGTGTTTTGAAAAGGAAAGTGGAGTAACACAGGCCCAAAAGTATCAATGCCTTGAAAGAGGTCATCCTTGAGTAATGGAGGAAAATTGATGCTTCAGTATGCCTTGAACTTGTCCATTCAATGCCTAGGAGGATTGATGCAGTGCTGAGAAACAAGGGTGGACACACTAAATACTGTGGCAGAGGTCGCCACCGTCGTGAGGTAGTAGCCACCTGGCGGACGTGGCGGAAGACGAACACAGTAGCGTAGATCTTCAGACCGTACAGACGTGTATTCAAGCATCCCTTGACGACGCATACTGAAGCAGTGGCCGTATAGGAAGTACACTTCCACATTGGTGTCAGAAGTGGTTTTGAATAGATATTCACGACCGCAAGATCGATTATTATTGTTTCAACTAGCAAGTTGATCGTTAAGACGTAGTTCTTAACGTTTTTGTGTCACAGAAACGTCACTTCCGGTACGTCGTATTGGCGCGAAAAACTTTGACAGCTAAGTTGTGAAGTGAAATTGTTTATAATTGAACAATTAGAGTTATTCTAAATTGATTATAAGGTGACAGCGTAGCCTGCTACCTGTCATATTAATTGTGAATTATAAATTTGCCAGCGTAGTCTGTTGAATTTATTAAGTGACACTCTTATGAATTTGTAGCAACATATTCAATCTATTTATTGATTATAAGGTGACAGCGTAGACTGCTACCTGTAAGAATTAATTGTGATTATAAATTTGCCAGCATAGTCTGTTGAATTTATTAAGTTACACTCTAATAAATTGGTATCTACAGATTCAATCAATTTGTCGATTATAAGGTGACAGCGTAGACTGCTACCTTTAAGAATTAAGTGGTGATTATAAATTTTCCAGCGTAGTCTGTTGAATTTATTAAGTGCACACACTTACGAATTGGGAGCAACTAATCAAATTGGTGAATATAAATTGACAGCGTAGACTGTTCACTTGGTTTAACATTTTTTGCACACGTTACATTGTAATAGACTCCAATAATTAACAGCGTAGACTGTTATTGACCATGGCATTCAATTTGGATACAGCAAATAAGGTTAAACTTGAAGATTTCAAAGCAATGCATGAGAGTAAGGATGTAACATCCAACATCACAGCATTTGTGGTACCAAAGCATGATGGGCTTTTCACGCCAAATGCGGCTGAGGATGCAGTCGCAGCGGTAGAACCGTCGATCGCCGATATGTTCAAAGAGGTTCTCTACCGGTTGAAAAAGCGAGAGTCAATACTCATGAATTTGGAACATACCATGTATGATATGGCAAACAAGGGTATGAATCAGCTAGAAACCAAAATGCAAGACAGAAAACAAGAGTACAAGACTGCCAATCTACCGCAAACCAGTCACAAGTATTCTTGTAGTGACAAGAACGGGCCTGGTGTTGCACAAGTACCAGAAAAGAAACCACCTCTTAACAACAAAGAGTCTAAAACAAAAGATGACAGTGATGATTACATATCTACAAGCAAGACAAGAACACAGAGCCGCTTTGTTTCTACCAAAGTCAACCTTAATAGTTTTGAAGGCAAGGTTGGTGGTGCATGGGTGGAAAAGTTTCAGAAGTTCTCGATCAGGGCAGAAACATGCGGTTGGAATGACCGTGAAAAACTCTTCAAATTAACATATGCGACAAAGTCAATTGTTTGTTATGGGTGTGGGGATAGTCGCTGTGATGAGCGATCCAATTGGCGACGCAGATCGCCAACACCAATGAGATCACCGCATTATGATATTAGGAGAACACGGGAGCAAGTGGAAAATTCAAGATCACTGAATAGAAGGTGCTGGGCATGTGGTGACGTGGGACATTTATATGCAGAGTGTCCAAATAGAGAAGGAAGATGGCAGTCGAGAGGATACAACCGAGAGAGAGATGGGTACAGGAAAACCTATGATACTGCAGCACGTTGCTATGATGTTTATTACCAGGACCAGAACAACTGATATGGGCGAGCTTCAGATGATTTGAGGAGCAGTAGACATAGTTTTCCAGTTACTAATGGCGGCAAATCCAGAGCGGACAGTCCCTCTTGGAGATCATCACCCACAAGGAACTGGGGAGCATCAGGGAATGATAAAAAGTACAGCGGAGGGTTTGGGGAACAGCCCCAATCATCTAAAGAGACAAGCGGAATGACTAGCTACAGCTCCAGGATTGCTTGTTGGTACAATCCTGGAAGCTACTGCCCACGTGGCCAGTAGGTTCTATAACATCATGAACTGAGCAGCATCAAATGTCAACGTAGATTGGCAGTGTACATAATAACTGTAAAATTGTATAGTAATGTAATTATTGGAGGCAGCTAGGGCAGCACATGCCAACGGAGTTTGGCGTTGTACATAGTGAACTATGACTCGGTAGGATTTGTTTACCGACAATAACTAGGGGGAAGGACTGCAATGAACTATATATATATTGGCAGGAACAACATGGAGGAGGGGAGGAAGGCGTAGGCCGTCCTGACATCATCGGGGAGACAACCGAGAGGAGGGTTGACCCCGTAGTGGGTCACAGAAGAAAAGGGGGCAGAGTGTGGCAGAGGTCGCCACCGTCGTGAGACACGTAGCCACCTGGCGGACGTGGCGGAAGACGAACACAGTAGCGTAGATCTTCAGACCGTACAGACGTGTATTCAAGCATCCCTTGATGACACATACTGAAGCAGTGGCCGTATAGGAAGTACACTTCCACAATACTAAAACACTATACTTACCTTTACTTTATGTTACTGTGTACTCATTTTTGCTTTGTCTTTATTTTAAACCTTTTATATAATATGAACTGTTGATCTAACCATATGTGATTATAATTTGTGAAATGGATTTTTGTTGTTAGATAAAGATTTTGTTGCAGCAAATTCCTTGTATCTCTTATATTTTCTGAGCTGAGGCTGAAAAACCAACCTTGCAAGAGGTTTGTACTCACTTATGCAGTATACTGTACATGAGGAGAAATACATCTTAGTTTAGCTTTGAGCAGTCCTGCAATGTAGTCAACTCTTCTGGCTAAAGAACATGACCAGTTTTCACATCAATCTTTTTTATTCATATAGGTTTCAATCTGCTGAAAGTAGTTTTGAAACACAAGAATAGTACTGTAACACAACTCATGGTTACAAGCAAAAGGAAAGCTAAAATATCCAGCATAAGATATTTGTACCAAAGCATGTCAAGTGCATAATACTCGCATGTTCTCCACCATATTTTAGGACATGTTCTTGCCAGTATGTTGCTTTTTGATTTGGATGTTAGTAAACTGAGGTGATTTCCATATCCTAGATAATCTTTTGGAATTAGTTTATTTTGCAGGCAATATAGCAATATACAATACAAACAAAAAATTTCACATCAACAATCAAATCAGAAATATAGAAAACCTACGAATCATAATATCATGCATGTGGGACTACACCCAAAAGCATAAAAAGTAAGAAAAATAAGTAAATAATAGATAAATAAATATTTAAAAAAATATTAGAACTGGTAAATTAATTAAAGTTATGGATTAACTGTAATAAAAAATTAATTATAAAAATAATACACAACATAAAGTATGGGAAAGAAAGATTTTACATAAAGCAACTGAACTAATAAAAAAAAAGATAATAAAGGATTAGTAGTGATGAACATTACATTTTGAAACATATGAAAATGTACGTTAACATATACATACTGACTACCTCTGCACACAAATTGAGCTGGCTGAGCGATAAACGAACTAAGAACTTGTAGCAACTCAGTATTAACAAACTCTCAAATAATTAAATTCCTGAATTTTCTTTGTATTACACTTTATATAATTTTTGTTTTAATATAAATTTTAAATTTCCTGTAATTTGTTTGATACCTTAACTTATATTGCAATTGTACACTATAATATGAGTGTATAACCAAGATATATATATATATATATATATATATATTTATACTACTTCAACTAGAATACATATTTGCAATTGTATTGGTAATATGAAAAATGATGATGAAAGTTAGAGCGATGATTTGTGATCAAGATTTATTTAGATTGACAATTGGGTAATTCATTCGGTTACTTGACTACAGACGAAACAGTTAATTTTGGTACAGTTACTTTGATAGGTACTAATATAATAACTTTTAATAACCTTGGAGAACCTAGAGAATTCATGTACAGGGTGCGCCATAAAAACTTGCACCAGCAGCTACTGCTACCTCTTTTGTTATTACCTCAAATGACAATGATCGCATGCAGCTGCAATCATACACACAAACGTAATAATAGTCCTAAATTATCTTTATGAATATATTTTCTTGTTTTCTCAAGAATTATAGATAATATGGATCTAAAAATAGCACATGCACACTTATCACACCTTCAGGCCATTTTCCCCTCGGCCTTTGTAATACAAGCATTTGATTATGTCACTGATTATACAGATGTGTTACAGACACCTTTCTTGACGTTTGCCGCCAAAAATAGGGCAAATAGATTCATTTTTAATAAGGAGGTAGACCATTGACACCTTTGAGGTGGAAAGTGCCATTTTGGATTCTGATCATATTTCAGTATTTTTTGTCTTATTAACTGGCCCATCCTCTTGAAAATCATGTGATTTTTTCCAGATTAATGGTAGATTCAAAAGAACCCTCTTGAATGCCATTATATATCTCTGTTTTAATTTTATGACCTTGCTGCATCAAAACTGGACTCAACCTTCTTATCATCTAATACCATAATATATATATGCATGTATAAAACGCATTGAAGCAGGATTCTATGCAAATATTATATTTTCTGAGGCTTCAGAGGTGTATTAACTAGGAAATCTCTAATTTGTAAATTTTTTTGCAACTAGAGACACCATGCAAGCAGACTGAAGTCTGACTTCTGTGATATGTGTCTCTCAGAACAGGCCCTGCAGCATGCACCCTCTCAATAATTCAGACACTGATATTGTCTGACATTACAAGATCAAAAATATCACAATGACCAATTGCTTATACCCCTGACTAAATGTGGCAAAACTTTAAAAGACCTCATAAGCATTTGAGTAACCTAGGGCTATCCCGAAAGAGTAGATGCCCAGTGCAAGTTTTTATGGCGCACCCTGTACATGTTTGTCTTTATTGTGTTTTGGCAAATTATTCCAGGTGTTTCCTATTACATAGTTAATATTCTGTTTATCCAGCAGTGTGTTTTTATAGGGTGTATATATACATTGTTTTGTTGTCTTGTTGTCCTTGTTTGGTGGTTAGCTCTACTTTCTGCAAAATTGAGAAGATGGTAAAGATGATATTGAGGTATAGAACCCTTTAATTTCTTGCAGTATAATTTGCAACAACTCAATATCTTTTTACTTTAAGTATATTTTTGCTTCTGAATATTGAATCTGTGGCTATTGTACTTCGGTTTATCTATTAGTTGCATGGACCTCTTGTTTGGGGCATTTACCCATGTGATTATACCATAGTACAGGTGTGGTTCCATTAAAGATTTGTATATAAGTTCCAAAACATTTCGTGAAAGTGTACTTTTCAATGTAGAAAGAATAGCATTTATTTGTGAAATCCTGTTTCCTTTTTGAGTAATGTGCATTTCCTATGAAAAGCTATATTGGTTTTAGATTTGGATCTTGTGTTTGTGGTTTTGTATTTAATAAACATACCCTAAAAAAAATATATATAATAATTTCTTGACTTTTTAATTTATATTGCCAGGCATAATATTATCATTGCATAAATTTCAAATAGTCTGAGCTGAGCTTGGCTTTTCATATAATATCACTGGTTTACGACAGGAATATTTATTTGCAATTTGACATATTTTGAAATTTAATATCTAATAAGGCAAATTTAAATCAGTCTAAATATCATTTGTGATTTTATCTATTTTCATTGTATATATATGCACTTATATTTTAATTTCACACTACATGAGAAACACTTAAATTTTGTTTCACCTTTCCTTAAGTGTCCTGCATAAGTTTATGTGAACATAGTTTTACTCTGTTATATAATAGCCAAGTTTGAAGTTTTATTGCACTAATAATTGATCAGTGATATAGATTATCCTAATATTACAAAACGACTAAGATAGCATTCCAAGCTGAGAGCATCGGATATGGCCAAGAAAGTTAAAGGACATTCTCTCCATCCGTTATAGTTTTCTGTACGTTTGCTGAGCAATACAGGCATGAGGGTTTGCTGCATAGGCAGTGCTATGTTTCTAAATAACAGAAATATTTGAGAACATCTTCTTTGGTGAGGATTCTGTATTGAACAAGTCACGAATAGGTTTTCCAAGGAGCCATGTGTTGTTATTTTGTTAAGACCTGGTCGCTCTATTGGCTCCATTGCGATTTCTTGGAAACTTCAAGTGGGTGGTGGCAAAGCTTAAACTGAAAATTTGGAGGTGAAATTTTGCACGGTAGCTGATCTGTATCATAGGAATGGGAGAAGCTCCAGGGAGCGAACTTCTGAAAAAGTTTTTTAAAAACCACCAATTTTAGAGCATCTTAATATATAGTCTATGACATTATCTCTGTTTAGTGGCCAGAGTAAGGACCGGCCAGCTATAGTGTTTAATGACACAAACTGCTTGTCCTTAGCATATTTGTAGAGGTGCCATGGCCTAGTGGTCAAGGTGCTCACCAGCAAAGTGCAAGGTTGTGGGGTTCGAGCCCCAGCATGGGCATGGAGGAACTGAGCAGATCCCCCATAACTCTTTGCTCCGCTCAACCCAAGTGTAAATGGGTACCTGGCTTATCGGCAGAGATGGCCATTGTGAGTGCTTGACACATGAAGCACCCTAATTGGCTGCATGCTGGGTGTATGCTCCCTAGGGAGCTGAGAAAGGCTCAAGCTTGAAAGGCCTGCTAAGGGTATAATTTTTACAGTCGGTTGAGCTCATACATGAGGATAACAGACTCTGAACACACACTGTTTCCTTAATTATATTTTATTTACGGACTAGATTATCATCCATTATCATCCATTTCATATGCACCTGTTTCAGTGTGAAATAGACTATTATCCAAATGTTATACAATCTCTCCCAGAAATTCATCTTTTCTATGTAAGGTCTGACGATTATGAATGGAAACGCAGATGCATAAACGGTGTAAATGGACACCCAAGGTACATCCACAATATGTGGTACAATGTAAAAACACCGATATCGCTGGAAAGCATCAACACTTACCATATCGAAAGCTTCTCATTTAAGTCTATTTAAGAAATCACGATCTTCAAACATGTTCTCACATACTTCGAATCTGCTGGGAAAGTTGGCTCATTCATCAATCATGGATAATTCAAGCATGTTCCAATTTGGACACTTTGCAATTTCAATTTAGCTTTTTAATTTAAATACAATATTAACATTGTAAGTAATCTATGGTCAATTGACAATAAATTACTACTACTACTATTGTACAGTTCAATTAAAGTTAACATACACTGTGTGTCGTCACCTCACAGCCCAACAACCTAATTATGTACATGTTTTGCTCGTTTACTCATCTAAAGTAATTAATAAATTAATCTTATAGTCTATAGGCTGGATTATGGTGCTAAAGGTCTAAAAATGAAATTGCAGAATAATTAGATGTTTATGTGCAGAGTTTATGCATTTCCTGTTCTGACAAGCAGGCAATTCAGAAAAATTGCCTGAACTAAAAAATCTATTTCTCTTGTATTTTTTAGAGAAGATTTCTTTAGTCTATACTCAGCCTATTGGCTACATAGTTTAAACAATCATTTTGTTTGGCTAGGTAAACTAGGTCGCTGGGCTTGTTGCTCTTGTTGTTCTAAGTGTAAACACTCTCTATCTTTATCTTAACAAAATAACAATGCTCTGTCATTAATATAGACACTATCTTTATATTTTTTTAGCACAGTTCAAACTAGGTACATTATTGTAACTATGACAAAACTGGCTGTATCAGATCTTAATCTGACCGTTGAATTGTTAAGTTCACTGTACACACCAGTTACTGATAATATGATGCATGCCAAGATATTAGTAGACTTCAGTCCTATTGATTCCAGTTATTGTCATCCTTCTTGAGAATTAATTGAGAGCTACACACCACACATCATGGCTATGCTGATTGCGAGGATTACAACTTTAATTTTGCTTCAGCTTGCGTTGGCAAATGCTGGTAAAATACTGTTGCTTCCATATCCCTTTCCAAGCCATGTAGCTTTCTTAGCGAACATTGGGGAAGGCCTTCGAGATAATGGCCATTCACTGTACATCGGAATCACTGGATTATATGATAAAATGGATGGCTTAAAGAAGCAAAATATCACCATAATTGAACACACAAATCCAAAGGAAACATGGCTTACCATGGAAGGAGATATGGATAAGTATTTAGAGCAGTCTATTGAACATTTGATGATTGATGAACTTCGTGATAATATGCCGGGTAGCTTTGAAATATGTGAGAACATGTTAGAAGACAAAGATTTTATAAGCAGACTACATAAAGAAGCTTTTGACCTTGTGATAATTGATGCCTTTCAGTTTTCTCGCTGTTTTTACATTATCCCGTACCTGCTAGATGTGCCTTGGGTGTCAGCGTACACCATTTATGAACCATGGCTGTCCAGAAATCCATCATTGCCATCTGTGTTTCCATTCATACTGAGTCAACCTTATACTGAAAAGATGACTTTCTGGGAAAGACTTAATAACCTACGAGCTATGGTAGACTTCACGGTTAGACCAGGCTCAAAGGAAATGGATGAAAACCTTGTAAGCAAATATGCACCGGGAAAACCATTAGTGACTTTGAACACTCTTGCTGGTCGGTCAAAACTCTGGCTTCTTGCCAGAGACACGGTGCTTGACTATGCTCGTCCTCTCATGCCTAATGAAATTCTGGTGGGTGGCCTAAGCACCAAACCCCCGAAACCCTTGGCTGCTGATTTGGAAAGCTTTGTATCATCTGCAAAAGATGGAGTTATTGTTGTATCATTTGGATCTATTGCAGCCAACTTACCACATCGGATACAAAATGTTTTGATTGACACCTTCAAGAAGTTAAAACAGCTAATTATTTGGAGATACCCACATTCACCACCGGAAAATCTACCCAAGAATATAAAACTGATGTCATGGCTACCCCAGAATGACCTGCTGGGACATAAAAATGTTCGACTTTTCATCACTCACTGTGGAGCTAATGGACAGTTTGAGGCATTGTACAATGGTGTGCCAATGATTGGTCTCCCGATGTTTGGTGAACAGATGTACAACGCGAAGAGAATGGATTATCTGGGATATGGAATTCATCTCAGTTTACTTACTTTCACAGAAGAATCGCTGCTGAAAGCAATAAATGAAATCTTGTACAATCCTGCTTACACTTATCGCATTGGAAAGGCATCTGAGATTTTCAGAAATCAGCCGATGAATCCAAAGCAAAAAGCCACATACTGGGTTGAACATGTCCTAAAATATGGTGGAGAACATCTGAGGTCTTATGCACTTGACATGCCATGGTACCAATACCTTATGTTAGATATTCTTGCTTTTCTTCTTGTTGTAATTGCCATATCATTTAGTTTGCTAATTACGTGTTCCAGACGACTTTTCTGCAAATCCACTTCTAAAGCTAAAAAAGACTAGAAGGCTGTTAAATTCAAACAGAAACATGCATAATTGTTACTTCACAATATCTATGATGTATTTCCTATCCGTTAATAGCATTCATACAATTGACAGAGGCAGTAAACACACTCAATGAATAATATATGTACATGCAAAGAATAGTAATTTTTATTATTTATTAACCATAAGTGGGTGGTGACCAGAAAAAGCCAAGGCTTATTAGGCTGGCTGGCTGAAGGTAAAATCCATTTATAACACTGATGAAATAACTTTTGATGAAGTAACTGTTGATTCTTTTGTGTAATGGTTTTGATGTTTTGAAATCATGATTGTTTTGTGAAACTGCTGTTTTTTGGCTTGCTCTGTCTTTACTCTGCTTATCAATAGTCCTTTATTTTGTCTAGTGACTCTTCTGGTATTAGATTTATTATATTTTTGTAAAATAGGAGGGACAAGATTGTTTTATCACTTTGAACACAAATTCAATCATGCTGACCTTGTACATATCTTTTACCATCATAATGTTATATTTATGGTATATTTCTTTTGTTGGCATCCGTATATCAAGTCTATATAATACTTTTAATGCTTTATTTTGTGATGTTTGAAGTTTCGCTATATGTGACTCGGCTTCCTTTTTTTTTTTTTAATGAACATATGCAAAAAAATTTTCTAGTTGTTTTTTTTGAGTCAGGTACCAAGTTTTTAATTATTTTGAAAGAATTAATAATGTCTAAGTCTCTTTCTAGTTTCATTATATGTTGTTTCCATTGTAATTTGTCATCTAGTATTATTCTAAGATATTTAACTTAAGTAATTAGGTACAATTTTATTTTTGCTACAAAAGACACTAAATAGTGTTTTGGAATGATTCAATAACAATTTGCTGCTTTTATACCATTTGTCTAAACTTTCTATGGTAGTTTGAAACTTCAATTGAAGATATTTTGGATTTTTGTCTTTAATGAATATATTTATGTCATCTGCAAACAGCCTAATATCATTGTTTGTTGTGTTGTGGATATCATTGATATATATAAGGAATAACAGGGGGCCTAAGGACAGAGCCTTGTGGAACCCCATGGGCATTTGTTTTAATTTCAGATTTTGTTTCATTCATTTGTACAAATTGTTTTCTACTGCTCAGATAACTTTCAAATAATCTATTGCTGGCTCCTCTGATACCATAATGCTCCAATCTATGAAGTAGTATGGAATGATTTACTAAGTCAAATCCCTTAGTTAGAAATTTATGGATTATTAATAAATGCATATAAAATTACTGTCTCAATCTGGATTTTTTTTTAAATATCTAGGCCTGTGTTTTCACTTTCTAATAACAATGTTTAATTCTCTTTCTGTTGTTCAACTAAACAATATGGTGCCGAGGCTATTTTACACTAAAGGTTACATCAACATGACGGAAAATGCTGTCTAAAATAGCATGTTAATATTACCTTACAGTTGCAATAGTGTAATAATTTCTACCCACTCAGCCATTTTATTGTAGATTTGACATTTACCATTATTTAAAAGGCTTACGTAATGTTTTTAATAGGTTTGCCCCATAATCGAATTAAATTTCATATTGTTACTGGAATATATCTCATGATCTCATGTGTGTAGTTGCTCCATGTTAATTTTTCTCCTGGTGCCGTGGTGGCCCTCTTCCAGCGACATTCTATGTTAGGGGGTCTCCTCCATATATTCATGTTTGTACCGTTCTTAGAGATTCTATTATTTCTTTATTGTGTTAAAATTTATTCTGATATACTATGAATCCAGGTAATGCCGCATACACTAATGTAGATTCTGTAGAACGTTTCAGCTCATCACTTAATCCACATGAAATGTACAGGTGCTGCACACTGTTGTCCAAGCTCAATTTTGGCTCTCAAACAACTGCATAACTATTATCTGCACCCCTCTTATTTTACTTAAATTTATTAAACTTATGAATTGCTATGTTTTAATACTGCTGTTTTCTACAGATATATCTAAAATAAATTTTGTCTATGTACCAAATTTATGCATCTACTAATCTTATTACTAATATGTGGTAGATTTCTATATCTGTAAGCCATTTAAATAAATAAAGTTCAATTCAATTGAAAAGCTGCTGCACACATTCAGGTTTTTCTCCACTGAATGTGTCCGTCTCTTTAATTCATAACCATACAGTATTTTGTAATACTGGATTCAGAAAGTTACAATGGTGAAAAATTAAATAAAGAAGGTTATGTTGGATAAAAAAGCTTTAGATACTGGTAGAATGTAACAAATGGCGGATCGAAAGTTGACCAATAAAAATTTGTATTTCATGGTTCCAGAAAAGCCTTATTCGACTTTTCACCATCCACTGATTGTGTTAAATTTTATAAAGAATTTGTTTGGTTGGATGACTTTAGTATTAGTTCAGCCAATAAATGCAAGATGCCACCAAGTTAGCCTGTTATGCAGACTAAAATAAAAGTCACTAATGTGAAATTCAAACTTTCAATGATAATATATATATTGTTTTGCTTTTCTTTTTTTGTATTGTTTTGTATAGTTTTGTTTCATTATTAAGTTATAAGTGAAAGGACTGATTTTTTCGATGTTAACTAGAACAGACACCGATAGCATCAGTAGTTGTCCCTCAGACAGTGCAACCAAGTTTTCCTCTATCATTGTCTCTGACTGAAATAAAGAATTGCAACTATTATAGTAAGACTCAAAAAGCATGTCCCCATGATTTTATGTTGATCAATACTTGGTATGAAATTAAATCTGACTGCAAAATGTGGACATTAATGATTGCAGTTCAGTAATATGTCTTTACTATTAGACTTCTTGGGAGAAACTTTCAGTCATTGGCATTGTGACTTTTCACTGACTTAGGTTGAAGGTCACTCATCATACAGTCTAAAGTATAATTCTTAGAGAAACTGTTGACTATATATTGCTCTTGTAGGATACTGTTTGTGCAGAAAAGCTACTCACGGACTGACTAAATAGACCAAGTTATCTGGTGAAATTTACCAATCTGCTTGCATTCAGAATTTTTAATTTTCAGCTTCTTAAGGGTGCCAGGTGGGCATCCGGCAGATTCTTAATCTACACATTCCTAGCTTTCAAATGACACCAAGATCAAAACTACAGACACATTTGATGGTACCCCCTAAAATTTGGGTTTGGCTGCCAGACTATAATGAATATTCAATCATTGAATATTCAATGAACTTTACTTTTTCGTTGAATATTCAATCAATCTCCAATATCAAATGGAGGCCTTCGGTGACCATTTCCCCAGGACCTGTTGTGTTCTTCCTTGCCTCCCTGGCGAATCTTCAACCGTTTGATATTCATTTGATATCAATGGGGGCATGGGTATGATTGTAGGCCATTGGGGGGCTGCGGTGACCCTCTCCCCCAGGCACCAACCCTGCTCCCTTGCCCCCCTGGCGAATCTTCAACCGTTTGATATTCATTTGATATTCGGTCAAGGGGGACAGGGGGATGATTGTTAGGCCATTGGGGGGCCGCGGTGACCCTCTCCCCCAGGCACCACCCCTTCTTCCTTGCCCCCCCTGGTGAATCTTCAACCGTTTGATCTTCATTTGATATTCGGTCAAGGGGGGCAGGGGGATGATTGGTAGGCCATTGGAGGGCCACGGTGACCCTCTCTTCCAGGCACCAATCCCTTCTCCCTTGCCTCTCTGGCGAATATTCAATCATTGAATATTCAATGAACTTTACTGTTCGTTGAATATTCAATGAATCTTCGATATCAAATGAACTTTACTGTTCATTGAATATTCAATGAATGTCCAATATCCAATATCTAAGGAACTTGACTGGCCTATCCTATAATTTGACTGATTTATGGCCAACTTCACTGTACAGCAGCTAGCCAATGAGCTCAAAAAAAGAACTGAGTGAAACTTATAAAAATATTACCCAATTTTCATATCTGTTGTAAACCTTTCACAGTTTTGGGAACAATGTTAGCTCAGATCTATCATAATTAGATTTTATCCCCCATTTGCTCAAAAGAAGTGAAAATAACTGGGTCAATGATTCAAGGGAGATTCAACAGGTGGCAGCACCAGCCTGTCACTGTATACCATCTACAGGTTAACATCACTGTAATACAACCTGACGTTATTACAACAAACATGGTAAAAATATGTCAGCATCAATAATTGTTAATTTACTGCCAAAATAATAACTGAAAAGAAGCTGACAGCTTTTTGAGATGCATTTATTGTTAGTGTTATTTGGTGTATGTAAGTCGGTTTCCATGGAGTCAGGTTTCGTACTTAAAGATGAATACACAGCTGTAAGAAGCAAATTCGGATTGATCAGCAACATCTTCTTAGGCATTACAACCGCGTCTTCCCTGACTGTTGGCCTCGACTGAAATAATAAAATAAATAAAACTTTCAGTGCCGGAAACATTTTTATCATAATAAAAAGAAATCCTTTCAACCAGGTGACAAGGTGACATTTCCAGTAATCTGCAGTGGAAATTTCAGTTTAATCCTCCATCAGGTTGTTTTTAATGACTGCCAATTTTGGGAGTGCCAATCATAAAAAAACCACAATGCAATCTATGTCACCATTTCAGGAAAAGATATTGATTTGATCTATCACAATTGAAGGATACTGTTTCCAGAAAATCTGCAAAGGATTGACTTAAACCTATCAGGAAATCTGGTCGTATAGTACTTTATACTAATGTAACTTACTAATCGCCTTGCATTCAGAATTCTTTCTTCTCAGCTTTTGGCCTTTCTTGTATAATGGAGGATGCTCTGTTGACAGGTCCATACACACAAAGGTATCACTGCTGATGAAGAATTCACCATCTGTCAGAAGTTGCAGTCCAGTCAGATCTAGTCCAATGTCAATGTCCAGTTTGTGAGTCCCGTAGAAAAATGACAACTGGGCAGTTGCAGGATCAAACAGCAAGGCAAGCCAACCACTGAAAGAGGTCTCCTGAATTTCGTTCTGGAGCAACTGCTGTTTGGCAGCTTCATCATCTCCACTTATTCCTCTCCAAGTGCCATGTTTGTCAAGCTTACGTTCAAGCTTTCTTGACAGACGGTTTGTAATTCTGTTCAAGCGAGCATCAATTTTTCTTCCTGTTTCTAGATCAACTGATATGGACACATTATTTACCTGTCTGCCAGTTGCAGCATCTGTGAATTGGAGATCATAGACAAGAATGTGACCAGGTGCCTGAAGAATGGTGATTGCATCACCAAATCGTGCGACCACTCTTTCCTGTGTAATGCCAAATGGAAATCGAGCAAAGAACTCCAAGCTGAGGGAGTTAGAGAGAGGATCTAAGGCATTTGCAGGTAAGCTGTAACCTCCATCAACTGGTGCCAGTGTCAGGTCAGATCGGTACATAGTCCCACAGGAGTCCAGGACAACATCTTGATCTGGATAATGGTGAAAAATAAATTATATTAATTTTTATTTATTGTTGCTGTTATAATGAGGAAGACCTATTGGGTAAAACAGCATAAAAATACCTTGCGGGAAAGAACCAGCAACAACAGTAACCCGAGGATCACATATTTGGTCTGGTCAAATCGTGGTAAATTCAGCCACACATTCACCATTAATAAAGCAACCATCTTTATATAATTCTGACAAATTGGCCTCTAACTATGTGCATTGACACATTTTCTTACTTGGAGTGGTTTTAATATTCCAAATTTATGAAAAACTTCTCTAAGTGGTCAAAAATTGATTGTTATTGGTATGATGAGGGAGAAAATACCTTCAATTTTCAATTCAATTCAGTTCATATTACAAAAAAAAAATCGTATTTGCTCTTACAAATAAAGTTATATGGATAAAAATTACAACAATGATGCAATATACTAAAGAAAAGTAATATATTAATGCATGTAATATAATCAAGAAATCATTAATAAATATGTGATGTAATAGTAAATATTCAAACAATAATGTACTATAATAAAGAAAATAATATAATAAAAGTAATCGAGCATTAAAGTTAAAAAATAAGTAATATTGTGTAAAATTTGTGCATGACTTGAAGTATACAATTTGATGGAATATATATTGATGGAATATTCTGTTATTGCAGCAACTAATGACATGCCTCAATGTAATTAATGCTGAGTGACAGGGAGAGACTCCAACTCTTTGATGAAATTCACAGACTAGCTGTGTTTTTAACATTTTTATGGAGTACCATGAAATCGAAGGCATCCCCTAACTCAGAAGATTATGTATTAAACCTCTCTACTTTTACTGCTAAGATATTCAGATTTAAGAAGTAGAATCTGCAGACTCAATTTACAGCTAAGTGCAACTAGACTCGACAACCTCAGGTGTTCCAAGTGAATATTAGTCCAAATCAAGTCCAAATGACAACAGTTTGATTTTTATTCCTGTTTTGTGGATGCAGGTATGCAGTATTAAATTAGATATATTGATACAACATAAAATTAAATTTTCCATGCTGCAGATATTAGTGAAAACCAGATAGAATTTACAGAACGTTATAGCCACTAAATCCCGCATACATGTCATTGTTGTTGCGTACATAAGCCATAGATTTCTATTCAGTTCAATTGTTTGATCAGAGATTTTCTGAATGTTTTACATGTTCAATCTTGTAAATTTCATTAACATTAGAATGGTCATTCCCTGGTGAGCCATCATCATTTTATCCATCTTAGAGATGGAATGGAAGACAAGTGGCTCACTTTGAAACTGCCAAAACAGTGATGATGTAGCATCTGTTCTTTGTTTGCTGCCTGAATAATGACCTGATCTATTCACCTAAAAGGTATAATTCAAGGTATGTTTCCATGTTCCTGTGATTAAACACATAGCATAATTTCAAGATAAATTGATGGCCTTGATGGATTAATTTTGAAAAAACATTTTTGTCAATTAATCTCTATCCATTATCAGTCTTCTTATTTTTTTACTGAAACAATAAGAACTGCATTATCTATCTAGGTCGATAGTATCTTTAGTGTTCCATTGATGTACTCCCCATATTCTTATTGTTTTGTGATAAGATATTCTACATAAGGGTACAAGAAGCAAGTCAGTTTGCTGAGTTTCTCTATGAATGACATTTCTATTAATCTGGACAAAGTCATTAAAACTATCTGGTGGTAAATCCTGTATGAACTTGAAAACAAAGAGTATCATATGTAGATTTGTGGAAATTTTAGTAGATTAAGATCTTTGAATAGTGAAAAACTAGGTGCTCTATATGGTGCGATTTAATTATTCTAATAGCTTTTTTCTGCATTCTAAATAAAGTGTTTACATATGTGGCAGATGCATTTCCCCATACTTCAATACAGTAAGTAAGATGTTGGAAAATAATAATATTGTAGAGTGCAATCACAGTGGAACTATGAAGACTTTGTCTCGCTTTATTTATGATTCCTAACCTTCTAGCTAGTTTATTCATTCAAAGCTTACATGGGAAAAAATACATAAGCAACATTGAAGGTAGTGACACCTAAAAATTGTGTATGATCTGCACACTCCATAGGAGTGTGGTTTGCAAAAAATTGTTACCTAGAGATAGATTATTAACATGCAGCCAATAAAGAAACAATATTATTTAATTTATCATTCATTGTATTCACCATATCATGTAAATTATTACCTTGAGGATCACATGCAGCCATGCATTCACCATTAATGTAGCAACCATTCCCCTTAAAAATAAAAAAAATAAACCATTGATCGAGACAAAATATGCAGGTTATTGATATATCTTGATTGTGAGATCATTTTAAAGATTGCTTTGATTATATTTTGATGTCTTTGATTATATTTTTAACATATGCTTTATTGGCTTTGATTATATTGTTAACATTTACATTTTTCTTTCCTGTTTACAGAGTTTTTAAAGTTATCTTATACTTACTGTTGGTGTGCACCCATCAGCACTGCAGTCGAAGCATAGTTCAGGGTAGATTAGGGATAGCACAGGTCCAGCAAGAAGCCCAAAACCATCTCTAAGAGATACAGAAGCACTGATGGGTTCATTTTGAAGGAGAGACATGCGGCTTGGGCCTGAGAACACATTGCAGTCAACACGAGAGCTGCTGACAAATGTGGCTGGTTTTGTGACGTTTGAACTTTCCAGGATTTGCCCATCACTATGAATCTGAATAAATACAGACACAAAAATGTTGTACACTTTTGCTAGTAAAAGATTGGTAAGATAACGTCACACTGAATATTGTTAATACGGCTGTGTAGAATTATTCAATCATTCACTGAACGGACTACAGTAAATAGTAAATAAAACACACACTTACATCCAACATCACAATCTCACAGCTTAGATCTTGTTGAGCTGTGAAATTATCTCCAGAGAAAATAACAGTACTGCAAATATCTTGATTTGCAATGTTGCAAAACTGGTCCAGTGTTTCATCAAGTGCTGGTCGATCTGGAAAAAAAGTATCACAATGATGACAGGGGTATCATGATGCAAGGTCAACTGAAGAAGACCATGGGAAATGGATCAAAGTTTTGTTAAGCAATCATATTTGAAAAACATTATAATTATTCTGCTTCTGCATACATCGAATATATTTTTGCAAGAGTGGCTTAATAAAGTCTGATGTTATACTATTTCATCCAAAAGTTGCTGAATAAGCATTAAAATTGCAGGATAGAGTATAGATATAAATAATGGAATGGGAAATTGCCAGGGTGCAGTAGCTAATGAGTGCTTGGCCCTTTCTGAAAAAGATGTCCAAATTGTGCCCTGTCATGGCACTGCTGATTAAGCTGAAATGATTAATCTTGTGATCAGGGTTGAAAACTCTCCTTGAGGAAGGTAATTGTCGAGGCACTTTATAAACAATTTTCTTAGGAATATAAGTAATAATTATACACAAGACAAATATCAGAGTGGTAATAACTTGTCTTGGTATAAACAGTGATATTGTATTGTTAATTCAGTTTAAAGTTTTAGGTATTTCCTTCATGCAGCCCTGAAACGTTTTGGGCCTCCTCACTGCAAAGCCGGTAAAGCTGTCCTTGAATCACAGTGGCCAAAGCAGAGCAAGGCACTTATGCCTTTCCAGTTCTGTCTGTACCTTGTTACTCCAGTTTTGCCTGTCTGGCCCTCCCAATAAATGGTTGCAGTTATGTCTGTATTTCTCTCTCTATACCTTAGTAAAAATATGAATTACCTCTCAGGCGGACATGTCTCAAACATATTGCCCACCCAACTTTATGCAGACCAGTATGTTCCATAATGTTGACATTCAACTGGTTTGAGAATTAAAATTATGAAAAATGAAAACCACTGCTCTTTGTGCAAGCTTCCTAAAGGTCCTATTATAGTTAGTTAAAAACAAGTACCTCTTATATCTGCTCAGACATATGTCCATGTGACAACCCACTGTACATTGAAAAATTACGGAAAAGGTTTATTGCAGCATAGCAGACCCAAATTTATGACCATATTTGGCATTCACAACATGCACAATATATCATTATTTTGACCAACACTCACCAAGTTCTAAAGCTCTATTGCAACAAGAATAACATTTTTGAAGGGTAGCAGGGTTTAAGGGCAGTCCCTTAGAAAAAGGAAAAAAATAAACATCGTTCTTGCCATGAAAACAGCTGCTCTTTGTGTGTGACATCATTCATTGAAGTCAGGCATTTGACGTCATAAGTACAGCAACGAGGCTGGCTAATATGGTCATGAACTTTTTTTCAAGGCAAGAACGATGTTTATTTTACCTTTTCTCGGGGGCTACTTAGTCCATGAGGCTATCATGAGAGGAAAGTTAGTTGTGCAACACGGTGAGAAGAAGTTTTCATTGATGGCACTTGATCAGAGCCAAGAACACTGCATCAACTTCTAAAGGAGGACAGTAAAGCAATTGGACTCTTTAGTCAGCAAGAGGTGAAGGAGGTCATTAAGCTTTCAAAACCAGAAGTGCTGAGAGCGATTGATGAGATTGAGAGTCTTGAGACTGCCTGTTTCATCCAGAGTCCCCAGTTGCTGAAGAGAAGAAGTTTCTTGACGACCCCAAAGCTCTATGTAATCTTGCCAAGGAGAGTTTAGTTTGTCTGATGTCATTCCAAGGGCCAGCTTGTTCACATTACCCAACAGGCCACCTGCAGACCTAAGGAAGGGTGTTGACAAGATGGGATCTGCTGAGGCAAATACAATGCTCATCACCAAGCTGTTTGTGTCTCTACAAGCACGCCCTGATGCAGATATAGATTAATTCTTTGAGCATGAGAGAATAGGCGTGAACCACCATCTTTATTGGATTGAGGCAAGCTATGGTCAGGAACTTAATTATTCTCGCTGTCTGCCAAGCATTCCTGATCTTGGTTGTTCTCTGGTAGCCAAAGAGGCCGTTGTGGTTATTCTTGTTATAGTAGCAGTTATACGGCTCATCAAACCACAGCTTCTAAACTCCTTCTGTGTGCAGCAAAACATTCTAGTCAGTTCTTGCAATATTATAATTGAAAGTGTACTGACTAGATCCATCACAGCTTATTTTGGAGTGGCAACCAAAAAAGACCTCAATAAGCTGAGCTCTGTATTCAGAACTGCAGAGAGAATAATACATATCATGACAGGACACTGAAAAGAACTCTCTCCATAATTCATGATGAACACCACCCTACTAATGAACTGTTTGTATTTTTAAGATCTCAAAAGACATTTAAGAACTTTTTACAGTGATAAGCAAGATTTACCAACTTTTTATCCCACTGCTGTACATATTTTTAATGGTAATGTTTAATCTGTTTATGTGTGTACCCTAATCATTCTTCTACATTTTACTATTTATCACTATTTCTTTCACGGTATGCGCTCTCTTAATGAGCTCATGGCTGAAAAATTTATTCAAAATATTTTATATTTTTGGCTAATAAATTATTTATACAATGTCTACGGGTGTTTTTGGAAATTATACACAGATGCAGTTGCTGCCATACTTGCACAGCCAGATGACAGATGGCACAACAAGAGTTGATGCAGTCTGGGACATATATAAAGAGGCAAGTCTCAAGTCCAAATCTCATGCCAAACGAGGTGAGACTGCAAGCAGGCAAACACGAGTCTCAGCTGAGATACCTCTGTCAAAGGGAGCCCAGTGGCAGAAGTTCTACAAGATTGTCAAAATAAAGATCAGCTCTTTCCATTCATCAATCAGGAACTTCAAAAGAATACTGCTGATTCACGGTACCATCTCCTAACAACAAAGGCAGACCTTGTTCTAATCAACAAGCCAACTGACCTAACAGCATTGTCACCCTGTCTGCAAGAAGAAGCCGGCACACAGATGATGCTCCATGGATACCCTGATGACCATGTGCTCAAGATACCATTTAAAGTTACTGACCGGAGTGCAGGAAGAGCTTCCATCTCAACTCTAGAAGGCTGTGCAGCCCATATTAAATAATTGATGGATAAAAATCGGCTTATATAATGGATTCAGTGCCATGGCTCCACAATGGTAGAACCAGCTCCCGAAAAAGCTCAAGCAATGCCATACTATTGATGATTTTAAGAAGAAACTAAAGACTTACTTAAGCTTTTAAATTTTCATTCGGTTTATTTCTAATTTACATTAGATGGATACCCTGATGACCATGTGCTCAAGATACCATTTAAAGTTACTGACCGGAGTGCAGGAAGAGCTTCCATCTCAACTCTAGAAGGCTGTGCAGCCCATATTAAATAATTGATGGATAAAAATCGGCTTATATAATGGATTCAGTGCCATGGCTCCACAATGGTAGAACCAGCTCCCGAAAAAGCTCAAGCAATGCCATACTATTGATGATTTTAAGAAGAAACTAAAGACTTACTTAAGCTTTTAAATTTTCATTCGGTTTATTTCTAATTTACATTAGATGGATACCCTGATGACCATGTGCTCAAGATACCATTTAAAGTTACTGACCGGAGTGCAGGAAGAGCTTCCATCTCAACTCTAGAAGGCTGTGCAGCCCATATTAAATAATTGATGGATAAAAATCGGCTTATATAATGGATTCAGTGCCATGGCTCCACAATGGTAGAACCAGCTCCCGAAAAAGCTCAAGCAATGCCATACTATTGATGATTTTAAGAAGAAACTAAAGACTTACTTAAGCTTTTAAATTTTCATTCGGTTTATTTCTAATTTACATTTTACTTAGTCTGAATATCAGTTTTTAAATGAATATTGCACTATATGAATTAAACAATTAACATGCTTGGAATTGGCAAAAAGACTACATGGAATACTTGGCTGACCTTTCCTCAGGTCACTGACACCTTTGTTGCCATCACCCAAGACCCGACCAGTGTAACTCTTGACTGACTGCACATGCGACACCTTGAGTGATGGATCATACAGATTTACAGTAAGAACTGCAATGCAGATTCCTTACATGAAGCAAGAAAGCGCATGTTCACCAACAGCCTAAAGGGCCTCGAATCAATCCTCCCAACCCAGCATGCTGTTTCCCGGCAATCTCTATCCAGAACCCCTGAAATCCCAATACTCAGTGATTGGGGTTGGGAATGGTATATCATAACCAAAGAGTAGGTGCCATATTGGACAGATCAGGCGGATGTACATTCAGTGCTATCCTCTAAGTTAAAGAGATATGGCGGCAGATTGTTTTTGCATGCTGCTCCATCACTCTGGAATAGTCTCTCGAACCATCTTAGAAGCACTACAAACTTACCGGAATTCAAAAAGGGACTAAAAACCTATCTGTTCAAGGATGCTTATGCCCGCATTTTATGATGTCTTTTTACAAACCTTAATTGACATTTGTTTTTATTAACTTTTATTGACCTTTATTGACTTTAACTTTTATCAATTCCTGTTTTAAATTTCAATCTGGTGTATTTATCTAATTATTTAAAACTTTTACATTTCCATTTCATGTACAGCACCTCAGAGCAGACTCTTCTGTTTGGGGTGCTTTATAAATGTCAAAATAATAAAATAATAATTCCATCAGCCAGCTGGGCCAGGTAGCAGTTTAATTGGGGTCTAACTCAGTCTAGAGTGAAATAGATTGAACATATGAATAGTACCATAGCTCCTTATTTATGGCAGTTTGTTTTTAAAATTAAGACATTTTGTGCTTAAACAATGCCTTGAAAACCTTTAAAGCAGTAAAATTACCTAAAAAATTTATTTCCTGAACACAAATAGTGGTATCATAGATAGATCTAGTGCAGATAAGAGCTGCAATATGACATTATCATTTCCTGATGGCGGCCATATTGGATTTCTTCCATACCAACCACTAGGGAGCTGCTTTAGTTTGTATGCGATGGTTTTTAAAAACTTTATGGTCATATCCAACAGCATGCCTAATTTGTGCACAATCTTCATAGATTCTGACAAATTGCCCCTTAGCTATAATAGTGCATTGACATTTTCTTACTTGGAGTGGTTTCAATATTCCACACTTATGAAAAACATCACTAGGTGATCAAAATTGATTGTTATTGTTATGATGAGACAGAAAATACCTTCAATTTTCAATTCAATTCAGTTCATATTAAAACATAGGTTTGTCAAAGTAGATATATTTTAATATGTGGTGAGCGACACCACACTTCGAATTTTCTTTTTTAAGTAAAGTTATATGAATAAACATTGAAACGTGCAATATACTAAAGAAAAGTAATATATTAATGCATGTAATATAATCAAGAAATTACTTAATAAACCAATAAATATGGGATATAATAGGAAATACTCAAGCAATAATGTATTATAGTAAAGAAAATAATATAATAAAAGTGATCGTACATTGAAGTTAAAAAATAAGTAATATTGTGTAAAATTTGTGCATGACTTGAAGTATACAATTTGATGGAATATATATTGAAGGAATGTTCTGTTATTGCAGCAACTAATGACATACCTCAATGCAATTAATGCTGAGTGACAGGGAGAGCCTCCAACTATTTGATAAAATTGACATACTGGCAGTGTTTTTAAATTTTTTATGGAGTACCATGAAAACGAAGGCATCCCCTCACTCAGCAGTAAAAGTAGAAAGGTTTAATTCATAATCTTCCAAGATATTCAGATTTAAGAAGTAGAATCTGCAGACTCAATTTACAGCTAAGTGCAACTAGACTCGACAACCTCAGGTGTTCCAAGTGAATACAGTCCAAATCAAGCCCAAATGACAACAGTTTGATTTTTATTCCTGTTTTGAGGAATGCAGGTATGCAGTATTAAATTAGATATATTAATATAACATAAATTAAATTTTCCATGCTGCAGATATTAGTGAAAACCAGATAGAATTTACAGAACATTATAGCCACTAAATCCCGCATACATGTCATTGTTGTTGCGTACATAAGCCATAGATTTCTATTCAGTTCAATTGTTTTATCAGAGATTTTCTGAATGTTTTACATGTTCAATCTTGTAAATTTCATTAACATTAGAATGGTCATTCCCTGGTGAGCCTTCATCACTTTATCCATCTTAAAGATGGAATGGAAGACAAGTGGCTCACTTTGAAACTGCCAAAACAGTGATGATGTAGCATCTGTTCTTTGTTTGCTGCCTGAATAATGATCTGATCTATTCACCTAAAAGGTATAATTCGAGGTATGTTTCCATGTTCCTGTGATTAAACACATAGCATAATTTCAAGATAATTTGATGGCCTTGATGGATTAATTTTGAAAAAGCATTTATGTCTAATAATCTCTTTCCATTATCAGTCTTCTTAGTTTTTTACTGAAACAATAAGAACTGCATTATCTATCTAGTTTGATGGTATCTTTAGTGTTCAATTGATGTACTCCCCATATTCTTATTGTTTTGTGATAAGATATTCTACATAAGGGTACAAGAAGCAAGTCAGTTTGCCGAGTTTCTCTATGAATGACATTTCTATTAATCTGGACAAAGTCATTAAAAATATCTGGTAGTAAATCCTGTATGAACTTGAAAACAAAGTGTATCATATGTAGATTTGTGGCAATTTTAGTAGATTAAGATCTTTGAATAGTGGATCACAAGGTGTTCTATATGGTGCGATTTAATTATTCTAATAGCTTTTTTCTGCATTCTAAATAAAGTGTTTACATATGTGGCAGATGCATTTCCCCATACTTCAATACAGTAAGTAAGATGTTGGAAAATAATAATATTGTAGAGTGCAATCACAGTGGAACTATGAAGACTTTGTCTCGCTTTATTTATGATTCCTAACCTTCTAGCTAGTTTATTCATTCAAAGCTTACATGGGAAAAAATACATAAGCAATATTGAAGGTAGTGACACCTAAAAGTGGAGGGTATGATCTGTACACTCTATAGGAGTGTGGTTTGCCCACAAATTGTTACCTAGAGATAGTTATTAACATGCAGCCAATAAACGATATTATTTAATTTATCATTCATTGTATTCACCATATCATGTAAATTATTACCTTGAGGATCACATGCAGCCATGCATTCACCATTAATGTAGCAACCATTCCCCTAAAAAAAAAAATAATAATAAACCATCGATGGAGACAAAATATGCAGGTTATTGATATATCTTAATTGTGAGATAATTTTAATGATGGCTTTGATTATATTTTGATGTCTTTGATTATATTTTTAACGTATGCATTTTTGGCTTTGATTATATTGTTAACATTTGCATTTTTCTTTCCTGTTTACAGAGTTTTTAAAGTTATCTTATACTTACTGTTGGTGTGCACCCATCAGCACTGCAGTTGAAGCATAGTTCAGGGTAGACTAGAGATAGCACAGGTCCAGTAAGATACCCAAAATCATCTTTAAGAGATACATAAGCACCGATGGGTTCACTTTGAAGGAGAGACCTGCGACTTGGGCCTGAGAACACATCGCAGTCAACACGAGAGCCGCTGACAAATGTGGCTGGTTTAGTGATGTTTGAACTTTCAAGAATTTGCCCATCACTATCAATCTAAATAAATATAGACACAAAAATGTTGTACACTTTTGCTAGTAAAAGATTGGTAAGATAATGTCACACTGAATATTGTTAATATGGCTGTGTAGAATTATTCAATTATTCACTGAATGGACTACAGTAAATAGTAAATAAAACACACACTTACATCCAACATCACATTCTCACAGCTTAGATCTTGTTCAGCTGTGAAATTCTCTCCAGTGAAGATAACAGTACGGCAATTATCTTGATTTGCAATGTTGCAAAACTGGTCCAGTGTTTCATTAACTACTGGTCGATCTGGAAAAAAAGTATATCAATGTTGACAGGATATTATGATGCAAGGTCAACTGAAGAAGACCATGGGAAATGGATCAAAGTTTTGTTAAGCAATCATATTTGAAAAACATTATAATTATTCTGCTTCTGCATACATCGAAGATTTTTTTGCAAGAGTGGCTTAATAAGGTCTGATGTTATACTATTTCATCCAAATGTTGCTGAATAAGCATTAAAATTGCAGGATAGAGTATAGATATAAATAATGGAATGGGAAATTGCCAGGGTGCAGTAGCTATTGAGTGCTTGGGCCTTTCTGAAAAAGATGTCCAAATTGTGCCCTGTCATGGCACTGCTGATTAAGCCGAAATGATCAATCTTGTGGTCAGTGTTGAAAACTCTCCTTGAGGAAAGGTAATTATTGAGGCACTTTATAAACAATTTTCTTAGGAATATAAGTAATAATTATACTCAAGACAAATATCAGAGTGGTAATAACTTGTCTTGCTATAAACATTGATATTGTATTGTTAATTCAGCTTTAAGTTCTTGGTATTTCCTTCATGCAGCCCTGAAACGTTTTGGGCCTCCTCACTGCAAAGCCGGTAAAGCTGTCCTTGAATCACAGTGGCCAAAGCAGAGCAAGGCACACTCTACGTATGCCTTTCCAGTTCTGTCTGTACCTTGTTACTCCAGTTTTGCCTGTCTGACCCTCCCAATAAATGGTTGCAGTTATGTCTGTATTTCTCTCTCTATACCTTAGTAAAAATATGAATTACCTCTCAGGTGGACATGTTTCAAACATATTGCCCACCCAACTTTATGCAGACCAGTATGTTCCATAATGTTGACAATCAACTGGTGTGTATATAAAAATTCTGAATAAATATGTATTCTTACCATTCTGGGCATCTGTCTGAGCAAGCAGGATCAGGACACACGCTACAGCAGACCACATCGCGGTTTCAGTGCTGTCTGAGTGAGAGAGTGATGCTTTTATGCAGATAATTATGTTCTTTTTGATTTTTTAGTTGAGATATTTATGATGATTTTGTTGAAAACTGTGCAGGTGTATATGTTTTGGACGAAATTGATGACAGCTTCGATAAATGAGTGTTTGCAGTGTTAATTTAATGATAAACTTGTTTTAGTCTTTAAAAAAGATCATATGACAAGCTGTACAGTATGAGAAAAAGAACTTAATTTTGTGTCTGAAGCTTGACCCACTCAGAAGTTCTTTTAAAATTTACAACTTGGTTTACCTTCCAAATGAAGAAATGTAAACTAATTTGGAGATATACATGCTGATTTTCTTTAGATAGGAGCCCTTTAGATTTAGGCTTAGGGCCTTTTTTGCTTGTTTTTCCAATTTTACTTCACGTGTTGAATCTACAGAGTTTTTTTTAAAAGCATATACCCATTTTTAATGCACAATATCTCCCAAATGACTAGGTCTGGGGAATTAATTCTTTCATGGGAGGTTTCCAAAGGTCTTATTATAATTATTCAAAAACCAGTACCATATATCTGCCCAAACATATGTCCATGACAAATTACTAAGAGGGTTTAGGGTTATAGCGGACCCAAATTCATGACCATATTTGTCATCTATAAAATGTAAAACATATCATTAATTTGACCAACACTCACCAAGTTTTGAAGCTCTATTGCAACAAGAATAACATTTCTGAAGGGAAGCAGGGGTTTGGGGCCAGTTGCCCCCAAGAAAAAAATAAACATCGTTCTTGCATGAAAAATGGAAACTGCCGCTCTTTGTTTGTGATATCATTCATTGAAGTCAGGCATTTGACACAGCAACAAGGTTCGCTAAATATGGTCATAAATTTGGGACTGCCATGCTGCACTTTTACCTTCGAAAATGTTCAAATTTAAGGCCCATTCGCTGTGATTGAGCACACAGTTGGTCCTAGGTTTGAATTGATTCCCTGGAAAAAAATCTATTGTTAAAAATTGTAAATAAATATATATCAAATAAACAGCACAAACATGTTAGAATAACTATTATAGTTAATGATGGGAGAACTGTGTGACAGACCACTTGAATGTGTTTTGGTAAATCACAATCCTTGGCAGGCTTTTGCTGAAAGTGAGTTTTTACACCCAACAACCATTGTCATATATTAATTAAGTTGTTATTATGGTCATCTGTGTAATTTACCTTAGGTTTAATTCTAGTGAAGGCACACTACATTTTAAAATTGCAAATTGCAATAACCATGCCCTGACATGGAATTGCCTACATTACCAAATTATTTGTCTAATTATCTTGTCACATTTTTATGAATTTGTTGGTCACTTCGCTCTTTATTACAATATTATTGCTGTTGGGAATACGAGCAAAAAAAAAGAAGAAAAAAAAAAACAGCCCGAACATCCTAAATTTCAAGGGCTCCTATCTAAAAAAAATCAGCAGGTATATCTCCAAAATATTTTGGTTTCTTCTTTTGGAAGGTAAACAATTAATTGTAAATCTTTTGATGAAACTTCCAAGAACAGATTATCCGGATTGATTACAACATCATTTGCCGAGTTTTCAGTCAATCTTTTAATATTTTTTATGAACAGGAGGTCATATATTACAATTACAATATTTACTAGCATTCAACATCATTCACTCTCTTGCAAATAAGTTTATATCATTTAATTTAATAAATGACTTTGCATTCTGACTTAAATTCATTATGTTTTCTTTGGGGATATGATTAAAAGCAGACAATTTATTGGATAAGTCGAAATTTGGCCACTGATGTTTGGCATTGTTAATTAATCAAAATTTCTTGACTATACTCATATTTTATTGACATCTTTCAAAATGCAGAAGGTCTGATTATTTATGACAGTAGTCGCACAGAAACAACATCATAGTCAATAAAACCAAACTCGAATTTTGACAAACGTTCTATTACATTTCAGATAATAAATATCATGAGTAAAACGACAATTAAACATTTTCAGTAATTCTAATTATTTCAATAAGTAAATTACAAGTAGTTTGAAAATCATTTAAACATAACATGTATTTGATTATACTGTAGCCATAAACTCGTGATTAATTGAAATTAACAAGCAATTAATGTGTTGATAATTGATTGGTACGTAAAACAGTTACATAGTTGCATAATTTGAGTTTCTATACTAAATATATAATTCTGTTATGTTTGTGGTTATTCTACCAATAGCCCCTTGAATGACCATGCTTCCACTTGGCTAGGTTGTGAGTTCCTGGAACATCAGTGGTCAGTTCAATAGGGAATAAATGAATTTTACCGACATGTGGAGGTCACAAAATACCTAGTTAGTTTCATTAAAAATGGCCTGTCAAATTGGACCGAGACAAAGCTAGACAACTTCTGCTGTACGATTCTACCTGCCACTAAACGGAACTGTCTGGCTATAGCTTTTACTTAAAGCCGAATCTAAACGTACATGCAGCAGCATTTGGGGCATAATTTGAGACTTATGCATATTTGTGTTTTTTTGTTGAAAAGATGCATGTCAATCCCAGTCAGGAATCTGATATCATAGCAATCTCACAGCGATCTCATCGCTGATCTCATCACACGAGATAATTATGAGATCACTGCTAAATCAATCTGTAATCACATATTGATCTCGCAGCGATCTCGACATTTGATATCAACCCGTGAGATCATATTGACATCTTTGTGATACAATTTCATTATTTCTTTTTGACATGAAACTCGTAATACCTGAAATTAGGTTAAAATCATTTAATTTAAATTTTGACCTCGTGAATTTTAGACAAGTATGATATCATACACTGGGATTGTACATACATATTATATTAGATAAATTTCTTTCATTAACCAAGGTTTATATTATTTCAGTGGTGATAGGTGTAAGCCGAATATCAGCTAGGAGAAAGCTTTATGCCATTATAGCTACAGCCAGGAGATGTTTAGAGTCGACCATATTTTATGAAATTAACTGTATTTGGGCAATGGGTAATGTATTCTGATTATGCTTTAGCTCTCCCATTCTGCATTAACAAGTCATTAGAATACATAACTGGCTACAAAAATTGACTTACATTAGTCATTTTACATTAAGTTCTCAAATGGGTGACAACCGTTTTCGTTTGAAATCAGGATTAAACTAACAATCATTCATCAAAGTTGACATCATGTTTTCAAAACCCAAACAAACCTGCACAGTTGTCAATAATATTGTCATCAATAATCTGAACTAATGAAATTCATCAGCACAAAGGAGCATGATCATCTGTATAAAAGCACCGGGATTCTCTCACTCAAATACTCTGCAAAGTTAACAGCACTGAAACCGCAATGTGGTCTGCTCTGGTGTGTATCCTTGTCCTGCTTGCTCAGGCAGATGCTCAAGATGGTAAGAAAAAACTTTCTTTTTACAATTTGAATTAAAATAATGTGCTCAAGTGATTTAACATACTGGTCCGTATATAGACTGGTCCACTGCTCCACATTGTTCCTGGCAGTGGACCCGAGAACAAGGCTAGTCCGTATAATGCAAATACTTGAGAACTTACTAAGTACTAGTGTGTACAATATCACCGGTGCATCATGATGACAAGAGGACAAAATTATCTACAATTCATATATTTTCTTTTGAGCATGATTGTTTTCATCGTAAAAAAAATGCACTCAACAATTATAACAATATATCAGTAATCAGCCTCCAAAGCAATATTAATCATTTAGGCTCAATCAGCAGTGTCGTTGCAACTTTATGCTTGTCAAGTAACCTTCGCACCTCGGTGGGGTGAAGCACTGCAGTGGAATTTGAAGAAATTTACCTTTTATATTGCATATTTCTACTTTATTTCTGCAGTTTTACTGTCATTTCATTTACCATGTACAGTTTTCTTGCTAAATTATGGCCTTATCTTGATACGTAGGCAAATCGGTTGCTATAATTGATGGAGACCACCTGAGTAATGGTCTACTTCACCATTGATTATTAAAAACAAATGCAAGGAGATCATTTGTTTTTGATTGTACATTTCCTTAATTGTACATGTCTGGCCTTAAGAACATGTACAGGTGCTGCTATTATCACTAATGTAGGTGCTTATATTATCATACCATTTATAGTTTGGTGGTTCATACTTTGAAAACATATACAATGGTCCCAGTATCGCTTCCCTTTCACCTTTCACCAGAATTAAGTGATTTGTGATAAATTGGTTATTGTTGTTTTTGTAATTGAGGGGGTGACTCTCAAGAAGCGATGGCTTGTCTGTCTCAGAGAGTCCCTCCTCGCTTGTAATAACACATTTTGTACTAGTGAACTAAACTATCTGTATCTGAATCTGAGTGTATGTGCATGTAACTGTTTGATAGGCTGACCAATAGTAAGCAGCCTGCTCACGAACCAGACATCTAATCATTAAAACCATGCCCAGTTAAGTAAGAGCATGATGATTTACCTGTTGATAGCCAATGAAATTAAGTTAAAACATGATGTACCAAGTCTGTTAGACTTAAATGAAATTAACCTGTGTGTAGGTGGTTAGTGAAATGTACAAATGGCAGTAATGTCTGTAATCCGACACTAGAATAACGAGTAAGAAGTTCAGACACTCATATTAGTAGTACAACCCAATCCTAAGTATCAAGACTAGACCACACACAAATGTAACCACAGCAGTTACACTTAACTGCATGCTTGTCATTTTATTCAACCTCTGAACTACGATCACCTAACCACCAAAATCCTGTCTCTGATCTGGACCCTCGCCTATTCAAAGTTGCTCAATATCATTTAGGTAGCCATCAATTCCAAACTTTGGTTATTATATGCTCTTTGCAAAGCGATCTAAAATAACGATAACGTAAACATAATCCACATGAGTTTTCGTAGACTGCGAACTGTCGCTCTCACAAAATAATCAAACAGTAGAGTAAAATATGTTTCAAAATTCTGGATAAATAAAATTGAGGCACACTAAATGCAACGACTCAAATGAAACCTAAATACGCCACATTTGTGATGAAGTTCTTTAATTTTGGATATCCATAATTAATAACTTTTTATGATTCCATAATTACTTATTAAAGCTTCTCTCCATTTACTGTAGTCTTCTTCAGTGAGACAGACATGCAGGGATGATTTTGCATCATGATAACCCTGTGATCATTGTTAAATTCTGTTTTTTTCCAGATCGACCAGTAGTTAATGAAACACTGGACCAGTTTTGCAACATTGCAAATCAAGATAATTGCCGTACTGTTATCTTCACTGGAGATAATTTCACAGCTGAACAAGATCTAAGCTGTGAGATTGTGATGTTGGATGTAAGTGTGTGTTTTATTTACTATTTACTGTAGTCCATTCAGTGAATAATTGAATAATTCTACACAGCCGTATTAACAATATTCAGTGTGACATTATCTTACCAATCTTTTACTAGCAAAAGTGTACAACATTTTTGTGTCTATATTTATTTAGATTGATAGTGATGGGCAAATCCTTGAAAGTTCAAACATCACTAAACCAGCCACATTTGTCAGCGGCTCTCGTGTTGACTGCGATGTGTTCTCAGGCCCAAGTCGCAGGTCTCTCCTTCAAAGTGAACCCATCAGTGCTTATGTATCTCTTAAAGATGATTTTGGGTATCTTACTGGACCTGTGCTATCTCTAGTCTACCCTGAACTATGCTTCAACTGCAGTGCTGATGGGTGCACACCAACAGTAAGTATAAGATAACTTTAAAAACTCTGTAAACAGGAAAGAAAAATGTAAATGTTAACAATATAATCAAAGCAAAAAATGCGTATGTTAAAAATATAATCCGAGACATCAATATATTATCAAAGCCATCATTAAAAGGATCTCACAATTAAGATATCAATAACCTGCATATTTTGTCTTCGTCATTTATTTATGTTTTTTATCAGAATCTCAATCTTTAACATATCCTACTAAAAGTATTTAGGTATTAAAAAAGAACTATAAAACAATTCTATGCAACTTAATAGCAGGAGAGTTTGAAATATATATTTATATATATTTTTTTCATAGTATGACTACCAAGCAAAGGTCTCATTTTATAATTACTAATACTATAGATGGTGCAAGTGGTCGATTTACAGACAGTTGTGGGTAGCTAGGCAAGAGTAGCGAGGATCTATGGAAAAGTACATGCTAATTGATTGTAATATTTTGACATGATACCTTGTCAGTATCTGTTACTTGCAATTAATACCCTTCGGTCTGTACAAAATAGTTCAATTTTTTTTTTTGCATGTCTAGACTACATTAACCAATTCTGATACAGGTCTCTTTTTTAAAGAGAGATTTTCTTGTTATTCTTTAGGGGAATGGTTGCTACATTAATGGTGAATGCATGGCTGCATTTACCATTATTAGACCAGGCCAAATATGTGATCCTCGGGTCTCTGTTTCCTATGGTACTATCGCTCAAGGTATTTTCTGCCTAATGATAACAATAATAATAACTTTTTGACTAAGTGACGTTTTTCATAAGTTTGGAACATTAAAACAGCTTCAAGCAAAAAGACATGTCAATGCAATAAAAGCTCGGCTTAGTCAATTAAAAAAAAAAAATTAAAAAATGTGCAATAAATTACAGACATATTAGCACACTCTGGCTAGTATGGTTTTTTTTTTACTATAATGAATATTTCTTTTATCACTGTTATCCAGATCAACAAGATATTGTCTTTGACTCATGTGGTACAGTGCACAAATCTGACCTGACACTGTCACCAGTGGACAGAGGTTACAGTTTACCTGTCAATGCTTTGGGTCCTCTCTCAAACTACCTCAGCCTGGAGTTCTTTGGTCGATTTCCATTTGGCATTACACAGGAAAGAGTGGTCGCACAATTTGGTGATGCAATTACCATTCTTCAGGCACCTGGTCACACTCTTGTCTACAAACTCCAGTTCACAAATTCTGCGACTGGGGAATTGGTAGGTCCTGTGGCTGTCTCAATCGATCTAAAAAAAAGGAGATGTATTGTCCACCGCCTGAACAGAATTACAAATCGCCTTTCCCGAAAGCTTGCACGCAAGCTTGCCAAGCATGGCAGCTGGGAAGGAGTGAGTGCAGACGATGATGTAGCCCAACAGCTGTGGATCCAAAGCACGTTACAGAAGAAATCGTTTGGTGGTTGGCTGGCCTTGTTGTTTGATCCTGCTACTGCTCAGTTGTCATTCTTCTACAAAGCTAAGAAACTCGATGTCAACCTTGGTATGGATCTGACTGGACTGCAACTTCTGACAAATGGTGAATTCTTCATCAGCAGCGATACATTTGTGTGTATGGACCTCTCAACAGAGCATCCTCCATTATACAAGAAAGGCCAAAAGCTGAGAAGAAAGAATTCTGAATGCAAGGCGATTAGTAAGTTACATTAGTATAAAGTACTATACGACTAGATTTCCTGATAGGTTTAAGTCAATCCTTTGCAGATTTTCTGGAAACAGTATCGTACAATTGTGATATATTAAATCAATATCTTTTCCTGAAATGGTTACATAGATTGCATTGTGGTTTTAGGATTAGCACTCCCAAAATTGGCAGTCATTAAAAACAACCTGATGGAGGATTAAACTGAAATTGCCACTGCAGATTACTGCAAATGTCATCTGGTCAAAAGAATTTCTTTTAATTATGATAATAATGTTTCCGGCACTGAAAGTTTTATTTATTTTATTATTTCAGTCGAGGGCAACAGTCTGGGAAGACGTGGTTGTAATGCCTAAGAAGAGGCTGATGATCAATCCGAGTTTGCTGCTTACAGCTGTATTCATCTTTAAGTACGAAAACCTGACTCCATGGAAACCGACTTACCTACTACAAATAACACTATCAATAAATGCATCTCAAAAAGCAGTCAGCTTTTTTTCTGTTATTATTTTGGCAGTAAATTAGCAATTATTGATGCTGACATATTTTTACCATGTTTGCTTACAGTCTTCAGTCCAACGATTTTGAGCCCCTGTCCAACTGGGGAGATAAAAGAAAAAATTCCTTTTATGCTAAGAAATCTATATAAATCCATTTCTCAGTTTAACAGAATAAGCCTGTACTACTACAACTTAATTAGGTATGTCACCAGGTTAGTGTTAACTTTTCAGGAAGTAATGTCAACAACAGTTACTAACTTGAAATGGGGTTGACTTTTCTGTAATCCTTAAGCCTAGGTCTCACATAGCCGGTTTTGCCGTAGTGAAGCCATAGTATGACGTAATGGTTATGCAACAGCTTTTTTCGCCAGGTTGGCGACAGATTCTGGCAGCAAAAAGGGGCGGGGCATCATCGGACGTGTGAGTCGCGGGGTTCTACGGGTGACCCGACGGGTTCTAAGGGTGACTCGGTGGGTACGGACAATTAGTGGACAAATTCCACGAAAGACTCGACGGCTTCCAGGAGTAACTTGCCGAGTTGTAGGAGTGACTCGCAGGGTTGTACGATAGACTCGCCGGGTTCTTATTTTTAGAAGAAGTTAAGCAAGGTAGCTACGACAGCACTGGGAAAGTCGGCGAGTCACCCGTAGAACCTGGCGAGTCACTCGTCGACTGATATTTTGTACATGCAGCAGTGGAGGGGGGTTGTATATACTTTAAAAGGCTGCTGCTCCCCTAATATTAGTCCGATTTTCATCAAATAAAGACTGGATTGTAGTATAGTTCATACTGATTCCATATTAAGCGAGATATTCAATATTATATAATAAGCATATAAATTTATCTGTCTCTCTAAACTATCTATCTAAATATCTACATATCTACATATCTACATATCTACATATCTATCTATCTATCTATCTATCTATCTAACTATCTACATTAAAGAACAGCGATTGATGTTGGGGGTGTTTTTGACAAAAATATTCCTGTTTTTGCCCTGTATACCTTATTAATATTCCTCACCTATCTATTATATAAATTCTGCACATTTTTCTGAACGATTCAGTCTTTATTTGACGAAAAATCGGAATAATATTAGGGGGGCAGCAGCCTTTTAAAGTATATACAACCGCCTCCCTGCCTTGGCCAATACCTTTGGCCTTGGCCTTAATTTAAGAAACTGCTCTAATTTTGCCTTGGCCTTCTCACCTGACTTTCTTCAACTGAAGACGTTGATCTTTAACTCACCAGAAGATGTTTGATAGTGCAAAACTTCAACTTGCAATCACTTGGCTTCTATACATGATAGAACAATGCGGTTTTTTTTTCTAATTAGTTCATTTGCAACATTCTTATCATCTATAGACTATATTGATACAGTCCGGGCGCGGACATTTGCGGGAGCACCACTGTTTGCCTCTGCCAACCTAGCTGGCTTCTCAGACAAATATCTCGCCTAATATTTGGTCTATTTTCGATCCAAAACACATATGGAATCAGTATGAACTAAACTACAATTCAGTCTTATTTGACGAAAATCAGACTAATATTAGGGGAGCAGCAGCCTTTTCAAGTATATACAACCCCCCTCCCTGCCTACGCTGAAGCTGATGCTGGTAGCAGTCGGTGAGTCAACGTAGAAGTCGGCGGATTACTCCTGGAAGCCGTCGAGTTACTCCTACTACCCATCGGCTTACTCCTAGTAAACTGTCGGCTTTACAACAGGAAAAAATTAGGGATGGATAACTCCCCGACTTCGACGGGTAATCCGCCGACTTCGACGGGTAATCCGCCAACTTCTACGGGTAATCCGCTGAGTTCTAACATGAGGTTGTATTACAGTGATGTTAACCTCTAGATGGCATACAGTGACAGGCTGGTGCTGCCACCTGTTGAATCTCCCTTCAATCATTGACCCAGTTATTTACACTTCTTTTAAGCAAATGGGTGATAAAATCTGTTTATGATAGATCTGAGCTATCATTGTTCCCAAAACTGTGAAAGGTCTACACCAGATATGAAAATTGGGTAATATTTTTAAGTTTCACTCAGTTCTTTTTGTGAGCTCATTGGCTAGCTGCTGTACAGTGAAGTTGGCAATAAATTTGTCAAGTTATAGGATACAAGCTACACACTACAGATTTGAAGAAGTAACATGCTGATCAAGTTTGGGAGATCTTTAGTACAGCTTAGCTCCGGATTGCCTTGAATTTAATTTAATTTTATTGTTCAGATAAAAACATATACAATAAAATAATAAGGGGTTTAATGTTGGTGTGCTACTCGATCTAAAGTCAATTAAATATAAAATCTTTCAGTTTACGTTTGAAGTCTCATGGCAAGAGTGGTAACACAGTAGGTGCAGACCTTGAACCCCAGTGACTAACACAAGGCTCTGCATGAAGCATGCTGTCTAGCTCTCCCTACATCAAACTCTCCCAATACTTAAATCTGCCACAGTCTCCCGAGCATTCCACGAGCTGAACAAGAGTGAACATGAGTGGATGGTGAGTATACACTATGGACAGCCTCCCCTGCATACCCATGAGTTGAACACCCATGGCAAAGAGTGGCCATGGACATCCATAGATCACTCGACAACCACTAGCCGACCCGCTTGCCAACTGATTCCTGTAAAAAGGTCGAACGTAAGCCAAATTTTTGGACATGTTTAAAATATTTTGCCCTTTCCAAGGATTATTGGTCTGGAGGGACCAGGAGCGTTCTATCTGTAAATCACTTGGCGAGTGAATGACGTATGAACAAGGATACGTAGGAGTAAACAATTTTCGTCATCCGCCCTCAATCACCATCCCCACTCGTGACAGTGTGAATGCCCCTAACTCTACCTGTACCTAGTGCTCCTTACCTAGTCCGGACATGAATGGCCTGTCTGGTTAAATTTTCGTTAAATATAGTATCACATACACATACAGCTATACCTCTCAGGCTAAAACATTAAGTATGATATCACCCACTGCAGATTCTGGAGATTGAATAATAAATCGTCTTTACAAATTTTTTTTTTAATTCTTAAATTCAATAGAAGAAACCAAAAAGGAAGAGATTTCTAGACAGAAGTACCATCAACAAAAAGAGTTCATCTACCACTGGCTTGTGTACAAGAAATACCAGAAAATTAATGGACACTTAAGACAAACAGCATTCCAACACTGTAAAAAATTTCCCTGTGGTATTTTAGGGCATCTTGCTGGCAAATGTTTGCACGGTATCTGCTGCAAAAATTCAGAAAAGTTGGTCTACCATAAAAGAGGTTAAATGGATGTTTTACTGTAAAATTACAGCACATACGTCTATTAAGTTGTGATGATTGCTTAAAAACAGCACTTTACTGTCAAATACTGTAGTTAAGCCCTTATAATAAGCCAATGTTAGGTTATCTAAAGTAAATTTATGGTATCATACCATTGATGAGATTAACTGTATCTAACCATAAAATGTTGCCGTATCATGGTGTAGAGTTGTTTTATGACATCTTTCTATAGAATACACGGTGAAATGTTGCATGGCAGAATTTGGTCTGTTTTACAGCAATCTGATGAATAAATTACAGTAGACTGCCATTTTCTTTACCTGAGCTATACATTTTTAAAGGATTATGCCGAATCATACCCGAATGATAGATTTACCGGATCTTGCCTAAAATATTTCTTGGTTTACAGTTTCTTTGCTGTATGAAAATTGAAAACTATGGAAACTTGTTACTGTGAACATTTAATGGAGAATTACTGACACAAATGATGCACAAATGTCTTCTCTCCATTCAGTTGAAATCATAAGCATGCTGTTTTTTCTTTCTGTTTTCTACTCTTAGCACAATTTATTGTAATTACAATTTCTATGTTATTGATCTGCTGACATGCACACAATATATATAAAAACTACACTTTAACTTTCTCACATTTTCCCCATGGTATGGCAAATGATATGATTTTGTCAGCTGTGATGATAGAAATCAACTTCACAATGTATTTTGATGTGAAATGTACTTATTACATTGGTGTGATAAACCAAATATTTACTTTATCATATCTCATAATCACCCATATAGATTTCTTCATAATTATTTATAAATTATTGTTTGAACATATAATTCCATTTTATGGAGTAAACATTTAGTTTCCTAAACCCAATTACCATAAAGTCCTCTGGGGGTGTGGTGATATACCAAAAACTTAAAATTGAAATATTTGAAAATTTTCCCAACAGACTTATTTCATTTTTGCATCAATATGAATGTCAGACCATATACTAAAACTGTGCATGGACACAATTTTTGTTCATTGTTTTTAACCCTAAAGTTTATTCAGGAGCACTGTGAAAGGGATCTGAGTGAGAACTTCTTTAACCAATTTGGTAAGTCCCCACTTCCAAAAATAATGTATAAATAAATAAAAATACAGTCTCAAATTGCCATAGATTAAATGATGCTATATATAAGGATTATAACAAAGAAAAAGCCACGGTTAGGAATATAGTGTTGTTATCAATCAGTTCCTGAAGAGTTCACATTAAATAACTGCTTCTTCTGTAGTAAGTGATTGATCTATAATATAATTGTAGCAGATTCGTCTAAACAGGTCAAGGCCGGTCCGCAGATTAAAGTGTGTACTTAAAACGAGGTACGTCCTTAGATCAAAGGTACTTCAATCAAATGATGCCCAAAAATGTGGAGAGAGCTCTAGAATTCTTGACTGTTTTGCTAAAATATGAGGATATTCTCACCTTTCATTGGCTAATATTGAAGAATGATTTCATAGTCTCATTTTGTTTTGGGGAATACCTCATTTAAATTGGATTGTCTCTTTGAAAACTCCATGTGACACTATGAACTTCGGTTGGTTCCGTTTCTTGCATTGCAACTCTTGTCCGATGTTTTGCGTATCCTTATTTCAAAGATTCTAGACGTCTGATTGGCTGAGAGGCCATAAAATTTATTATTTTTTATTGGTGATGACGGTCGACGATCATTCCTGTCTAAATTGATGTCAAATAAAAAAAGAGAATTTTCAGAAATAGTGTAAACCGTGACCCACCGCGACCTAAAATTCAGGTAAACTAATCAAAGTGTGTGGATCAGAGAAACCTGTGCAATCATAGATTAACTCTGGTGTAGCAGGCATAGTTTACCAGTGGCAGGAATGAACACAACAAATTGTCCTCTTTAAAATGAATGTTATGGATGCATATTTCTATGTGGGCATTGCTCAAAAATTGTCTCTTTGTTTGGAGCATCTTAAACTTCTGTAAAATGCATGTCCTTAGAATAAAGGACATCCTTTGATTCTAGTACAGGTTGATGGATTTTTAATATTTAGTATAGTGTCCTTCTGTTGTATTACGGAAGTTCTTAAGAAGGAGGACGTTTGGAGGTAGTCCCCTATTAAGCAGAAATTGCTTAATATGACCACATGGTATTTTTACCGTATTTTTTCTATAGTTTCTAGAGCAGTTTTTCTGAACATCCAATGTGAATTCATGACTGCCACACCCAAAAATCTAAGTAAAACTCACCCATTTTGGTGAGCATGGTTAGAAATGCTCGGATTTTTTTTGTATCAGAATCTTAATCCTTAAGATATTCTTTATAGATCTCTTAAAGATTCTGATACTTTACTGTGGTCACTGGATACTTCATTGGCGCCCTGTTTCGTGAAGATTGCATCACTGATGTTTGTGTATATTTAGCTGTGCCTGATCACTCACACCTTTTGCTTCACACCCTTGATGGATTCACAAAAAGGCCTAAATAAGGCATGTTTGGCTTCCTTGAATAATATTGTGCAACTTTGAATGTACGACCATGGCTCAAAAGTGGTATTTATTAAATCTTACAATTCCCCCTCTAACATCAATGGACTCATCCCTATGTTATTCTGATTTCCCAGAAATTGGCATGGTTCATTTTGGTTTGAGGGGTGAAAGCTGATGTTATATAATTTTAGTGGTTATGTCTGCAGGCTGTTCTGTTAATCCACCTCATCATGCCCATGTAGCTGTACAAAATACTGCCTAAGAACCTATTATGGTGAAGATCTATGAGCTGCTGCCCTCTTGTGGACAGTTCCCAGTTTTAGCATGGTCTGAATCCGTTACCAAAAGTAGAGTAGTAATCTCAGAATTATTTGCAAAAATGATGTTAAACCATATATGTAGATATATCTAACTAGGTCATTGTGGTATTTTAATGTTATTTGCATTTCAAAAGTTGTCTAACATGTAACTTGTGCTTTTGATCAATTGATGTTAATGTAACAATGTGTAGCAATGCATGTAGGCCTGATCATAAGGTTTTGACTCTTAAAATGTCAAATTATATAGTACAAAGCTCATGTAGGTCCATAATGGTAAATTGATTAATGTTCTCTCATTTTGTTTGTAAGTCATTATATACTACGTGGTTTGTAAAAATTGGTAATTTTGTTAAATTTCAGCTATTGTGTTCACAATGATGGATATTTACAGTCAATAGAACCTTTACAATAGAACCTATAGAGTCCAGCCTGGTATGATTAATACTTGTGAATGGTTATAATACTAATGTTAAATACACACATTGAATGTTTATAATACTTAATCAAGGTGTTATTTTGCAAACTTGTAAATCAAGTTGTTATATTCAATGCAACTCTTGGGGTGAAATTTCTGTAAATGTTAATGAAGATATTTATTGCAATAGTTCTAATATAACCTTCTAAATTGCATGAATTCATTTTAATATATAAGAACATAATGCACTCAGTCAATTACCTTTGAACAGTGGTTTTGAGTTAACATCAATAACATACTCAGATGCACGCTAAAGTTATTTCGCAGTTTACCTGACTGCAGTGCCACAGGTGTCTGACAGGAAGCTGAGCTTCCCAACTTCAATTAGATATTATATTTATTTCCCAAACTGTTTTAAAGCAGATATGCAGTTCAAAAATGCTACACTCACCAAACTTGAAATTATACATGTAAATGTGTGGAGAAATGAAACACGAACATATTTATAAAATGTGGATCTGAATTATACCAATAGATTTGCAAAAATTTAATTTTTCTGAATAGTAAGAAAACATTTATGAACAGGGGGGAAATTTCCATGAAATGACTGACAGGAACCTCTTTTCAGTCAGGCTTTCAGCTCCCATAGAGGCTGCCCCCCCCCCCCCCCCCCAGGTAGAGGCAGAGTAAATTTAAAGCAATTATCAATTATCATAAAGGCAACATACATTTATATGAAATACTATTTGATTGTAATATTTTGAAATGACATGTTATTGTCAGTATCTGCAGCTATTACCCTCTAGTGTATACAAAATAAATCAATTAATTTTTCCCCAGTTCTGATACAGGTTCAGTTCTGATGCAGGTCTCTTTTTTAAAGGAGGCTTTTCTTGTTATATCTGTGGGAAGCCTGGAGATTCCCTATGACATCATTAGTATCTCAAAAAGAGGCAAAAACGTCACTAAACAGTTTGGTAGCAAGGGGATACCCTGGGAAAAACCCACTGCCATATTGATTACAATTTTTGTAGCGATGTCAGGAGTCCTTTAAACGAAATACAGGCATTCTTCCTTCGTTTTAGGTATGTCCTTTAATGTGCAGTTGGACTAGACCTGTTAAAACACAATAAAATAGTCCAAATATATAATGTTGATGCGGTCTTAATGGTGAAGTAGTCTTAAAATCCATTCCCACCTTGAACTGCTTGCTGAAAGGTCGTAGCTAGTTTGTAGAAGTTTGCAGAAGTTTGTAGAAGTTTGTAGAAGTTGGTAGAAGTTTGTAGAAGTTTGCAGAAGTTTGCAGAAGTTGGCAGAAGTTTGTAGAAGTTTGTAGAAGTTTGCAGAAGTTGGCAGAAGTTTATAGAAGTTTGTAGAAGTTTGCAGAAGTTTGTAGAAGTTTGCAGAAGTTTGCAGAAGTTTGTAGAAGTTTGCAGAAGTTTGCAGAAGTTTTTAGAAGTTTGTAGAAGTTTGTAGAAGTTTGCAGAAGTTTGCAGAAGTTTGTAGAAGTTTGCAGAAGTTTGTAGAAGTTTGAAGAAGTTTGCAGAAGTTTGCAGAAGTTTGTAGAAGTTTGTAGTTCGTAGGTACATTCACATCATAAAAATAGATTGTAGAATTGGAAAAAGTGCAGTATAGCGGACCCAGATTTTTGACCATATTTAGCGAGCATGCATATGACGTCAAATCCTGGAATTTAATGTATGATGTCACAAACTAACCACAGCTTTTTTCTTGCTCACGCTAAAGCCCCGTTCCCACATAGCCGAGTTACTCGTAGTCAACTCGTAGTAATAACAAAAATTACGTAACACCCAAAATTCGAGGAGTTGGCGACGAATTTTTGGGGAAAAAATGACCAGGAGTGACTCGCCGAGTTACTCGCCGAATTACTCGCCGAGTTACTCGGCGGGTTCAGCGAGCGACTCGCCGAGTACCAGGAGCGACTCGCCGAGTACCAGGAGTGACTCGCCGAGTACCAGGAGTAACTCGCCGAGTACCAGGAGTAACTCGCCGAGTACCAGGAGTAACTCGCCGGGTGAAGCAAGGTGTCTACGACAGCGACGAGTCACCCATCGAATGATAGGCCGACGCCAGCCTACCTGCATTCTCAGATGAATATCTCGCTTAATATTTGGTCTATTTTCGATCCGAAAAAACCTATGAAGTCACTATGAATTATACTACAAAACAATCTTTATTTGACGAAAATCGGACTAATATTAAGGGAGCAGTAGCTTTTTAAAGAAGCGCTCAGCTTTCTGCATTAATACAGTCTGGGCGCGGACGCTTCAGGGAGCACCAGTATAAGTAAATTAAATATAGCAAATAAAATCACAGATCAAATCACAAATACTAATTACAATATCAATATTAGATTTAAATTTTACAAAATATACACAAATTTATACTGATCATAATATCACAATAAGATTCAAATTAACACAAAAAGATAAGAAAGTTATACAAATATAATCATTGCCTGGTAATTACAATTAAATATATTGCTTTTAATTAATGAAAGCAATTACATATTTTTGTAATTGTGAATGACAATCAAGACAATGTCATATTACTGTGTCATCTTTGAACAAACCATGAAATGACAGGTCAAAGAACCCCAATTTAGGCAATTAGGCAATTGACACATGTATTGAATTTGCTGTATGCTCTACACCAATTCTTTGTATCATTCAAAATGCTAATAGCAATTACTGTGTCATCTTTGAACAAACCGTGAAATGACAGGTCAAAGAACCCCAATTTAGGCAATTAGGCAATTGACACATGTATTGAATTTGCTGTATGCTCTACACCCATTCTTTGTATCATTCAAAATGCTAATAGCAATTGACATAACAGTCATGGCAGTTGGCAGAATGAGTAGAAATGAATTGCAATAAAGCTCATCCAAACAATGTATATAAAATGGTCAAAAATATTGACCACACCATTCATGTCAGGGCCATAAACAGAGCACCTTGCCGCCGCCAGACTACCTGCCTTTTCAGACAAATATCTCGCTTAATATTTGGTCTATTTTCAATCTGAAAATCTGTGTGGAATAAGTATGAACTCGACTATAATTCAATATTTATTTGACGAAAATCGGACTAATATTAGGGGAGCAGCAGCCTTTTAAAGTAGCGCTCAACCTTACCTGCATTGATACAGTCCGGGCGCGGACGTCTGCGAGAGCACCACTGTTTGCCTCCGCCAACTTAGCTGCCTTCTCAGACGAATATCTCGCTGAATATTTGGTCTATTTTCAATCCGAAAATACGTATGGAATCACTATGAATTATACTACAAAACAATCTTTATTTGACGAAAATCGGACTGATATTAGAGGAGCAGCGGCCTTTTATATTATATACGACTCCCTACGCTGATGATGCATGTACTAAAGGTAGAACTCGACGAGTTACTCGGCGAGTTACTCCTACAACTCGGTGAGTTACTCCTACAACTCGCCGAGTTACTCCTCGCACTCCTGAACATCCCCCCCGAGTGTAATACGAGCGAAAATAGCGCCGAGTAACTCGCCGAGTTCGAGGAGTAACTCGGCGAGTTCGAGGAGTAACTCGGCGAGTTCGAGGAGTAACTCGGCGAGTCATGGCCGAGTTTTTGGACTCCTGGATAATTCGCCGAGTGTGCCGTGCAGCACGGCATACTCGGGAGACTCGGCAAACTCGGCTCCAAATCTCACGAGTTCGCTACGAGACTCAGGAGTTACTCGCCGAGCATCTCTCGAGTGCGAGGAGTAATCGCCGAGTTTAGTAAGAGTTGGGCCCGAGAGGCGTGTTACGTAATACTACGAGTTGACTACGAGTAACTCGGCTATGTGGGAACGGGGCTTAAGAGCGCATTTTTTAAAAAATTTCCTGGAGGCTATCCTAAACAAACCCAGTACTCCACACCAAATGTTACTTAAAACTTGTAAAAAATAACTTATGTATTTCATATTTCATTGACGCCAAATATGGGCATCAAATTGGGTCCGCTATACTACACTAAACCCCAAAAATTATAATTATTAGAGATGACCTAGGCGAACTTCCAGGAACAGAAGTTTCTCAGCCAGCACATCCCCGTCTTCCACGATTGATGGCCTTGACTGAAACAAAAAAGTTACAATTATCAGCAGACAGGAAACCTTATTATCATTAGAAAATGAAATTATCTTGACCTAATGAGTCTAATCTTTCTTAATCCTTCTTCAGGTTAATTCCAACTTCATTTCAGGAAAACACTTTTCTATCGCATTTTAGGATGTTCTTTATCCTTTGCAGATCTTCTGTTTTAGAGTACTTTATACTAATGTAACTTACTAATCGCCTTGCATTCAGAATTCTTTCTTCTCAGCTTTTGGCCTTTCTTGTATAATGGAGGATGCTCTGTTGAGAGGTCCATACACACAAATGTATCTCTGCTGATGAAGAATTCACCATTTGTCAGAAGTTGAAGTCCAGTCAGATCCATACCAAGGTTGACATCGAGTTTCTTAGCTTTGTAGAAGAATGACAACTGAGCAGTAGCGGGATCAAACAACAAGGCCAGCCAACCACCAAAAGATTTCTTCTGTAACGTGCTTTGGATCCACAGCTGTTGGGCTACATCATCGTCTGCACTCACTCCTTCCCAGCTGCCATGCTTGGCAAGCTTGCGTGCAAGCTTTCGGGAAAGGCGGTTTGTAATTCTGTTCAGGCGGTGGACAATACATCTCCCTTTTTTTAGATCGATTGAGACAGCCACAGGACCTACCAATTCCCCAGTCGCAGAATTTGTGAACTGGAGTTCGTAAACAAGAGTGTGACCAGGTGCCTGAAGAATGGTGATTGCATCACCAAATTGTGCGACCACTCTTTCCTGTGTAATGCCAAATGGAAATCGACCAAAGAACTCCAAGCTGAGGGAGTTAGAGAGAAGACCTAAGGCATTTGCAGGTAAGCTGTAACCTCCATCAACTGGTGCCAGTGTCAAATCAGATTTGTACACAGTCCCGCATGAGTCAAAGACAGCATCTTCAGCTGGATAAAATCAAACAAAAATAATCTGATAGTAAATATTTTACATCATGATAAATGAAGTGTTCATTGTTAGTACTATTGGTTGTCTTTTTGCGTGATACATTATAATGGCAGTGCTTATTACTCTGTGTCTAAGCTAATAAGTGCAAACACCCACACATAAGGTGAATTTGTATATCGTGGGGCCTCCATTTTGAGAACACTGATGTCAAAATCCTAGACAAGAATCCATGGTGGTTGCAGAGAGGCATAAATGAGGCTATTCACATCTTTGCCAAGCAACCACAACTAAACAGAGACAGTGGCAGACACTTTTCCAGGGCCTACAGGGACATCTTTGTGTCATGGGACTGTGACCTACAACACCCTTTTGTTTACTTGACACAATAGCCAGCAAGGCAACAGAAACTTCATTTCACCTGATGAAGCTAAGCAGTTACCAGTGAAAATTCGTGTAAGTGACTATATTGCTTGTGAGATTAAAGTATCTCTTAGAATGTGTACATTGTGTATGGTGTATTCTATCATGAATGGAAAGTGCCTACCATAGAAACATCCACTAACACAATTCAAACAAATTTTCACATCAGCCATCATAGGAATGTTGTCATTAAGAAGTCAGTTAAAAAACCTATAGCTATACTACTATGTAACCTTTTGGTTTCCTCCAGCTCTACCTACCCAACAAATTTTGAAAGTGACTGACTTCACCTTTCTGTAGACTACCTAAAACCCTAACTACCCTTATCTTTCCATTCCTATCTTTAAATATCCTTTGGATGGTTTAGCCATACCCCCATATTAAATATGCACTCTGTTAGTAAATAATAGAGCAAGGACTTTAATTTGGATGGGATTTTGTACAGATTTTTATAGTTAGGATTAGAATGGATAGTTATCGCTTCCAAGGGATAGATTTGATAGCTGGATTAGTTTAGATCAGGATATCAATAGTGGTCTAGCTAAGTTTAGCTCGAATTAAATTGAGCTCCTAACCCACGAGCCACTTTCATAAAGTTGTGCTGTAATACAAATACCTTGAATTGTAGAATCACTGATATCATCTCCAACAGGACTACACATTTCGGTTGGTTGACATTGTCCATCAATGAAACAACCGTCTGCCTGAAAAACAAAGTGTTTAATAAAATAATCAATGAGATAAAATATTTAGATATTACTTTTAATATGAATTTCCAGAGTTTTTGAAGTTATCGTTTTTCTTACAGTCTTTGCGCATTCAGTATGATTACAGTCCAGGCATTGTTGAGGATAAACTAAGGAAAACACTGGTCCTCTAAGAAGTCCAACATCATCATGCAGAGATACAGAGGCTGAGTAGGATTCATTTTGAAGCTTTTGACCTTCAGTGAATACATCACAGTAAACTTCGGTGTCCTTGACAACTGTGGCTGGGATGAGGAAATTTGTCACTTCACGGATTATCATATTATTTTCAATCTGAAGCAAAATAAGCAAACAATAATTCTAGTAATTCATAAGCATAGACATAAACAGCATCAATAATTGCACAGAAAGACTTATGATGAAAACACATTTACCTCCAAATAAGTAATTTCACATTCTAGATTTTGATCAGCTGTGAAACCACATCCAGTGAAGCTAACATTACGGCAATCATCTGGATCCGAAATGTCACAGGACTGATCAGGTAGTTCATCAGCTACTGGTCGATCTGGAAAAATGGTAGGCAAATGTATGGTACAAAGCTATGGTACAAAGTCATACATTAGGCATCCCAGTAAGAAAGCTGTGGTACAGAGTCATGCATTAGTGCTTTTTCCCCAGGAGACTATGCAGTGACAAAGAGACTATAATGTGATTATGTGACTGAATGGAGACTTGGACTACAGAGCTATCAAATCAGAAATCATCCCACATCAAAATTTATATAATGTTCTCTGGTGGGACTTGAACTTGGGAAGTTTTGATCTGAAGCTGAGCACACTACCACTTGACCAGAAGTAGACATGTGTACAAGAATAGTTGTATGGCTTAGATCACCAGAAGGCACTGCCAACCTATCAAAACACAAGTGGCACTGGTTGAGACTGAAGCTGGACTATCATGTGACTGAAGGGTGACTATGAGACCAAAGTGTGACTGAGTGACAATACTAATGTTGGTCATGTGAAGGTTTCAAAATGTTACAGTATTGGGAGTCACTATCAGTACTTCAACCTGGAATGTGAGAATCAGAAGTTGACCACATTACAACTAGACCATGGAGACAGATGTAGATGTTAGGAGTGAATTCTTAACACCTTACATAAGCTGGCACTGTGCACTCAACTTTGCCATTTACAATAAGATTAGAATATGCTGTTATTTAATGTTTCTTGAATGAACTGGTTCATCCCACTAAACCACGGAGACTGCTGTTTATGAACTGTGTGGAATGACCATTTCGCTTTCTAGTATGCCAGTTTCTATAAATTACCTGACAGTATCAGTCAAAAAAAGTATTATATTATCTAAAAAAATGCAAATAAATAACAAAATAACAATGCACATAAAAATATTCTGTTACATAAATTCTCAAAAGTTGCACTCAAAGGAGATATGCCACATATGCAATTCATTGGATAAATTTCCTTGCTGATTCAATTAATATGGATTGCATGTCTGAGTAGAAAAGGTAGTGTATTTTTTTTAATTGATCAATACCTTTGAGAAAATCTATATAACTAAAAAAATGATAAAGATGATGTTAATGTTTCAAAAAAAATGTATTGCACATTTGATCTTTTACAAATTTTGTAAAAGCCTCTCCTCCTCAGCCTCCTCCTAAGTCATTAGCCCTTGTGTTGAGTGCACAGTGCCAGTAAGGTTTTGGCAGTAATGTTAAGAATTCACTGCTAACATCTACATCTGTCTCCATGGTCTAGTTGTAATGTGGTCAACTTCTGATTCTCACATTCCAGGTTGAAGTACTGATAGTGACTTCCAATACTGTAACATTTTGAAACCTTCACATGACCAACATTAGTATTGTCACTCAGTCACACTTTGGTCTCATAGTCAACCTTCGCAGTGCCTTCTAGTGATCTAAGCCATACAACTATTCTTGTACACATGTCTACTTCTGGTCTAGTGGTAGTGTGCTCAGTTTCAGATCAAAACTTCCCTAGTTCAAGTCCCACCAGAGAACATTATATAAATTTTAATGTGGGATGATTTCTGATTTGATAGCTCTGTATTCCCAGTCTCAATTCAGTCACTGCATAGTCTCCTGGGGAAAAAGCACTAGTAGGCATCCCAGTGAGAAAGTTATGGTACAAAGTCATGCTTTTATTCCTGCTTATTGATGATAACGATAATGATAAACGTAGTGATGAAGATAAGATATTAATTAAAAGCTTTGGTAAGGAATAAACTGGTCTTGAGAAAAAGAACTCCCCACATCGACATTTGTACCAGTGAAATGTACCACTCATAAGCGCAATTAAACACAATAAGTTTGCAATGGTATAAATCTTCATGTACAGCAGCTAGCTGTTGTAAATGAGCAACACCACATGGGGATTGTCACTGTAACCTCAATGAAATCATGATCTCAACTCAGTTGTACTGGTAATGTTAAATGACCAAATTTTGGTCTCTGCATAAGCCGCCAGCAAGGTGGTACAAAGTGAAAATGTGAATGGAAATATTTATACTATTCTCTGAACTACCCTGCTGGCCTACGCATATTGAAAATGTGAAAGAAAGTATTCTTACCTTTCTGAGCATATGTCGAAGCAACCAGAACAAAGAGGCACACCGAGAATGACCACATGGTGATTTCAGAGTTGTCGACTTCACTGGGAGTCTGAGTGAACGAGTCGAAGTCTGATGCTTTTATACAGATTATCATTTGCTATTATGTCATTAATGAGGTAATTGATGGCGACATTATTTACAACTATGTAATGTTGTATATGTATTTTGGAAGACACTAGTGTCAGATTTGATTAATGGTGGTTAGTTTTGTGATTTTATGACAAATGAAAAGCCAGGAGTTGTAATTTCAGTTTTCTCCCAATCAGCAGTGCTTTTTTTATTTTATTTTTCATTTTTGGAATGCATTCAAGGTTTTGTACCAGGCCAGCTAATGAACCTAAGCTCATCCAATACCGTTCTTGCAAACATTTCAATGAAGACATTTATACCAAAGATCTAGAAACAGCAGCTTTTCATGTCCGTCAAATATTTGATGATACTGATGATCAACTGTGGTTCACAATAAGCTCCTTGTTGATGTTATTGATAAAAATGCACCCTGTAAACAGACAAAGGTAAAATCTAACCAACTAACTTACATGAATGATAAATTAAGGAAAGCCATTATTGTTAAAGCAGCTTTAAAACGAACATATATTAAACTTATAACTGAACAAGCCTGGCACAAATACAACAAATACAAGAAACAAAGAAATCTGGTTACAAAACTAAAAAGAAGTTCTATGATGATGAAATATTTCAGTGACAAATGTAATGACAAAAATAAAAAATATTATTGACTTCTGGCAAACAATTAAGCCATTCATTACTGATAAAACCAAGCCATCTGTTCAGAACATAATGCTGTATGAAAATTGTTTTGCTCATTAACAATGCTGATGAAGTTGCAAATACTTTCAATGATTATTTCATAAATGTCACACAGGATTTACGTGAGCCTAGTACAATATCAAATATGTCAGTCAACGAAATCATCGATCATTATAAAAACCATCCTGGTATTAGCATTATTAAACAAGTCAACATAAATCAACTACTTAAAATAGGACTAATACAGAGTAACTGGCTATCTCTCAACAGGGGTGTACCACAAGGGTCAGTCGTCAGGCCCCTTTTATTCAATATCTTTATAAATGATTTCATACTTTTCCTGCAGAACATATGTAATGTGTATGCAGATGATAACACCCTTTCATTTTCACACACTAGCACAATTATAATCAAACCAACATTAGAACATGCCTCACATATGGCACTAACATGGTTCACTAATAATTTTATGAAAGCAAATCCTTCAAAATTCCAGGCAATCTGTTTTAGCAACAACGGATTTTCAATACAGTATGAAGTTAATGGCAATGCAATTTATTCTGAAAAAGTAGTGAAACTACTGGAGTTAATATTGATAATACATTGACCTTCTCGGAACATGTATCAAAAATATGCAAGAAGGTTAACAGGTTAACATTCTGCAAGGATTATGTATATGTAAACGCTTTGATTATGACACAAAAATGAAAAACTATGAATCATTTATATTACTTAATTTTCTACTGTTCAACTGTGTATAATTCTTTCATAATCATCGGAGAATGGAAACATGGTCAGACAAGTATTCAAAATTCTCAATGGTATGTCACTTCCAGTTGAATCCTCTTTCTTTGAAAGACACTATATCCCATACTCTGTGTGACAGTTACAAATGAGTAAAACCCAAGGATAATACAGTGCTATATGGCTTAAAATCTCTCTTCTATCAGGGTACTTCCCTTTGGAATACTCTTCCAATGAATGATAAATATGTAACAGAGTTCTTTGAATTTAAAAAGTCTTTACTTCACTGTCCTGTATTTAATGAATGCCATTGTGGTTCATGTATACTTTGTATGATTGATAACTTATAATCTTGATATTATTGACCATTCACTTCAATTTCACTTTAGACCTGTGATTAATTTAAGTTTCCTCTTTAAATTTGTTGAAAAATTATGATCCATCAACTATCAGATCATCTATCAAAGTGTAAATAAGGCAAGCAGTGGATCTGGGCAGTGCCTACTCTTCGAGATAATGTTGGTATTCCAGGCTCAGCACTTGAGTGGATCAAATCCTATCTTAGGGATAGACTTCAGGTCCATGTCGACAACCAGTATCTACATTTCACACATTTAACCATTCAGTTTCGCAAGGCAGTTGTTTGGGCCCAATTCTTTTTGATATTTATTCTGTATTGGCAAGAAGCAGATGGCGTCGAACACTCTAAGGATGAATTCAGACAAGACAGAAGTAACTTTGTTTGTTAGTTGTTATTTTGTTCATAAGGTGACAACTACTTCTTTGAATGTTGGGGCTGACCAGTTGAAGGTTTCATGTTGAGATCTAAGTTTGACAGCTCTACTGAGGCCCTAATGTATCTGCATTGACTGCCTATTAAGGAATGCATAGACTAGACGATTGCTTGCCTTGTGTTTAGGTGTGTGCATAAAACAGCACCTGAAACACTATTTGATAAAACCCAGGATATATACAAGAGTCACTAGGGCCAATAGCACAATGAACAATGAACTCTTTGTTCCATCTATTCGTAATTCCACCTTCACAGCCCACGACTTCAGTGTACTTGGACCGCTAAGATGGAACACTCTCCCTGCAAATTTCAGAAAGCTAAATGAATATGTGACATTTAAAAAACATTTAAAGACATTTTTATTTAATCCTGCTTTTTGTAGCTAAGCATAAGTTTTTATATTTTACATTTCTACTTAAAAATCTTTACATTTCTATTTTTCTGTCAATTTTACACCTATTTCATTTTAAATCTGTATTTTGCCAATGTTAAGCGCAAAGCTATGCCTTGTTGCAATCAGTAGCACTCTATCAAATGAATAATAATAATAATGATGATAATATTAATAATTTTATGTTTGCAAGAATTTATCATTGTATATTTCTACTAAATAATGTTAAATTCGAAACTTACATATATAACTGGTTATATTAAACAGTATCATATAACATCTTACTTGTAAATAATTTCTATCTCACTGAAAAGTATCAAAGCTTAAAAGGATACTGCATCAAAAAGCAAGCCTTGGGATTTACATGTTACACATTCAACCCCATGGGTGGGGACTTTTACTTGCCTCGGCATAGGCACCACGTAAAAGGCACCTTCAATTTAACGTCTCATGCGATTGACATCCAGCTAGGATGTTGCTCATGAAGAATGCTCATGCTGGGAATCAAACCTGGGACCTGGAGCACAGCTGGTCAATCTAGAATTGGTGGATGCCTTAACCATAATAATTCATTATAAATACATTATTGCACCACTTGCCACTTATGTAGTTAAGCATTTTCCCTTTTTTAGGTTTGGAAGTCACAAATGAAAGTCATATTATGCGTGAACTTATCACATAATTCAATCCAAGTCAAATAAGCTGTCAGTTACACACGTGATTATTCCACAAAATAAAAACCCATGATATTTTGTAACATTATGTATAATTTATTGCTGAAAATGATTTATTATATGCATCAAAGTCATAGCTGTGTTTGGTTTTGGCCATCAATATTTCCTACAGGTGCATTTTTAGTGTTTTTTGCTTGTAAATGTTTCCAGATAATTGCCTGTTACTTTTAAGAAAAAAAGTCACAGACCCTCCAATGAGGTCTTTATAATATACCTTTTCATTAAATGATATATTGCAGCTTAATGGTTAAGGTACCCACCAGTTCCATATTGGCCAGTTCTGTTGAAGGTCCCAGGTTTGATTCCCAGCCCGGCCACTCTTCACGAGCTACATTCCAGCTGGATGTCGATTAGATGAGATGTTTAATTGGAGGTGTATTGTACTTGGTGTCTATGCTGAGGTAAGTAAAAGACTCCACCCATAGGGTATATGTGTAAAACGGTATGAGGACTCCAAGCTTTATCATCTCATCATTACATCTGCCTTGAAAAGCTGAATAAGCTTCAGACCCAGTAGCATTGAGACATCATGTTAAGGTTAGGGTTAGGTGAACAAAATCCTTTTAAATGCTGATCAAGGAAATTGTATAATGCAGTAATTGTAAATAATCTGCAAATGTAAAATGTCTGACTTGTCAGATCATTGAATTTGCGGAAATCTTGATTTCAGTCCATATGCTGATTCAATGGAGATTGTTGTAGGCCACCATCTCATTCATGGCAAACATTAAGGAATATCAAAATAATACTTTGAAATCATTAAAACTTTATTTTTTATGTATGTGGTAACAATCAATCAAAACATGGACGTATAAAATATGTAGATTTACTTGACGTGAGATTCAAACCGGGAATCCTTAGATCCGCAGGTACCAACCCCATTACATAAGAACATAAAAAGAAGAATATACAGTACATAACATATATTAGCACTCCCCTGTCAAATTTTATCATATTCAATAATTTATGTCAATCACTGTCTTCATGACCAGTAAACATTGGTTAAAGCTAACTAATATCAAAATAAAAATTATGTAATTTATTAAAGTGATTGCAAAATTATTCAATATTTTGGTGTTGCATACTCAGATAGCATTCCAAATTGGGACGACGTTTGCGATGTTGATGCGATGTTGTTCTGACGAAGGCCAATTTAGATACGACTCTGGCCCGATTTGGAATGCTATCTGGGAGTTAGCGGTGTACTCATGTTTGTTGTGTACTGTATATTTTTACTAAAGATATAATAAATATTTTGTTTCGGACATTACTTCCATCAATGAGATTCAAACCGGGGACCCTGAGATCCGCAGGCATCATTGCTGATGGTAATGATTCTGCATAACATTATTAGGTTAAAATGTAAAGAAGTCATTTTCAGCTATTAAGAAAACGAATTAATAATGAATAAATGACGTGATAATTATATTATGTAGTTTTTTTCATACAGAATTTTGCAATATTCTGACAACTAAATATAATTTCATCCTAGAATTATGTGTACACTGGAACATGGAACAGGGAGAAAACGTGATACAGCTTACAGGGGGCACTACCACTGTAGTACATAAGAAAGACAATAAGATGACGTCACTACACCATTGTTGCATGGATGATGTCACTATACAGATGACGTCTTCAAACAATACTTATCTGCTACGGTGTAGGTGACCTATTGTGGTACTTTTTCTCCCCATTTTAGAATGAGAGCAAGGCTATCTCGTTAAGAATCAAGTCATTTTTTGGAATCCAGTTACAGCCGGAAACTTAATTCCAGAGGACGTCATGTGACTGTCTCAGTCAGTAGATTCACATGATGTCGCTGGAGTCACGAGCACTCGAATTTACTTTACAGAGCATCGCAAGATCATTACATGATACAATGAACTACATATATGAATGATGGCATTTAACAAATATAATTCAAGCGCTCCTGGTTGGAGTTTCCTAGTTTATGAAATCTGCTGTATAAACAGTTGTGCATGTCCCTGTTGTAATTACACATGCTTGACATAACTATTCTGCTTGTTATCACAGTATCAACTTATATTACACATATGCCTAAAACTGATATAAATATCATATATGCAAACTTTGTAGACTTGTAAACTAAACGTCAGAGGACGTCATGACAGCGCGAATCCAGGACTTCCATTGGCGTAGGCAGTCAGCCAATGGGAGTCCTGAATTCATATGAAGTCCACCACAGTTAAGTTTCCAAGACTATTGGTTTTGCTATAAATTTTTTTTTTTTTCATTGCAATTGTGCATGTCATCGATTTTAACTATGATAAAATAAAAGTAAATCATGACAGGTGATTTCTAACATCATGCTTGGGAATCATCCTCAACAGCTTCTGATAACTTTTCCTCGAAAACCGGAAACGACTGAATCTTGTCCTCTTCACCATCCTCTTCAATATTTAAAGTTGACGGTAATTCCTGGAAAACGGCACCAAAATCCAACGTGCCATTGGTTGGCTGGTTGTTTGAATCAGTTCCATCTTCCAGGACGGGCTCATCGTGATACATGGTGTCGCTGAATCGCACTATGTTTCCTCCCCCTAAGTATTTTTGTTTGCTGTGATTCAGATACATGTATGCGAATACAGCCAGGATGACAATGGCAAGGAGAACTCCAATGACTATTCCAGCAATCTGACCTCCACTCAGCCCACCTGGAAAAGAAGATATCTTTAGGGCTACAGTTTACACTACTTATTGCATAACAGTATTGATTAATCATGGTTGTCATTTAGGAATTTAATTTTCATCTAGAATAGAATTCCAATGTATAATACTTCTTGAATGACTGTTGAATTTCAAAAGTATGTTTATTTTATTTTTATTCCTATTGACCAATATAACAGCTGTAAGATGACATGTTGACATCACACTGGGCCATTGGTATTATGAAGACTTATAACGTCCTTAACTGTAATCTTTCTCATTATTACTTATCTATGTAAATATTTTAATTGGTGTCTTGTGTACAAAGAAGAATGCCATTTCAAAGCCATTATTAAGCTTAAGCATTTGCTAAGATGATAAATAGTATATACCCTGAGTAACTGGAATAGTAGGAACCGTTGATGGGAAACTGGTAGTGGTGCTCGTTGATGAACTGGTCGGTTGCAGCGTTGGTTGGTTAGTAGATGATGTAGGGTCTACAAAGAAGTCAAACTTAAACATAACATATGATTTGATATAATATAATACATATATTCAACTTTCTTTTACAGCAGAGCCCACAGTTTAGGAAACCAATCTCTAGAGGAATGTGAATCCAGGACCCGAATTGGCCAAAACAATCCTTCGGCGAATAGGAGTCCCGGATTCACGTGGTGTCCTCTGCAGTGAAGTTTCCAAGTCTATGAAATCTGCTGTAAAGGGGAACCTTAGCCTCAACTATGAATATATTATTTTTAAATCAGTATCCATATAAGGTCAAAATAATATGACATGAAATAATTTGGGAAAATACGCTGACTGGGCCAGAATATTGCTCACTGGCACTTAGTTGATTTATTAGTGAGGATAGCTTTTGGTAAACATATTGAGTTGAATGAACAGCAACGAGGTCAGGTCCTCTGATGGTTCAGGGTCATGGTTACTTTCTTAGGTCATATCAGTTGCTTTGTCTCAGAGCTGGCCAAATACTATAGAAGCTTCAGACTGAAATACAGCTAGTTCAACTGTCAAAGTGGGTTGTGAAAAGAACTATTGTCTTCTGTCTAATCTAAGAGTAAGCAGATCATATTTACCTGTTGTTGGTATTGGTATTTCTGGAACAGGAAGATAAAATAAAGTTATTATAAATATAAGTATATAACACACTCAAAGATGATGAGTAACATGGATACCATGAACAAATTTCTCCCGGTCCCTAATTTAAAAAAATTGAATTGATAGCCAGAGGTACAGCTGTAGTCTGTAGCAGGAACCTACTCTCGACTATCCTCCTTAAAACTCTTATTTAAAAGTCCTTACAGCAAATTTTATAGACATTGAAACTAAACTCTAGATGATGTCATACACATGTGAATTAAGGACTGCCATTAGCTGCGGGACTTCCTTAGCCAATGGAAGTCCTGGATTCACATGATGGCCCTCTGGAGTTTTTTTTCCATGTCCATGTGTCTGTAAGTGGTTGGTGGGTGAGACAGGACTTATGTCCCATATTTTTGCACCAGATAGGGCTGATCAGGTCAGACAGGATGATAAAACAACCGTCAAAAATGGGCTGGATTCGAACCCAGGGCCCAGTTATTGGCAGCTCAGTGCACTACCACTGAGCTAAGCCCTGGCTCAGCTACGAGTCTGTAATGTTTCATTGCAGAGGACATGCTGGACTGTGATTTTAGGGTCCGTAAATATATATCATACAGCTCACAAGTACCTTTAAAGGCAACATCCCATATGCCTTGTACTCCTTCTGCTGTTGCCAAAGCAAGGGATGTAAAATGACAATCCTGGATCTGGTAGCCAAGAAACTCATCTTTTCCAACAATTTGGCCTTTTCCAACACTCACTCGACAGTCATCCCATCTCAACCAAAATGGCCGTGATTCATCGCCCGAAAGCAAACCGCTAATTTCAACCAGTTTTTCGTAAGTCAAGCTAGGTTTGCTTCGGATCACTGCAAGACTGTTTTCTGTAATAAAATTATTAATTATTTAGAAATTTCTGGATATTAATCATGAATATTTTTGTGCTGTTTACTAGAAGCCTGTAATGATTAATATTGAAAAATTATAGTTACAAATCATGACTGATATTTAATCAGAGGGTGGGTGGATATAATAGGGCTTTACATCCTGTATTTCTGCACCTGTTGGGTTAATTAGGACAGGCAGGGACCATGGAAATGAGATGATGGATAAAACAACTTAGTCTCAATCGGGAATTGAACCCAGGACCCAGCGAGCTACACTGAGCAAGGCTCCCATCATATCGATATTTAATCAGAACATGTGCATACGTAACACACAAGTCAAATTCATAATAAGTATCAGAAGAATAACAAGAAGAAGAATACGAGATGAAAAGAAGAGAAGGAAAAGAAGAAGTTATCAAGAGTGTTTATGCTAATGTGGGCTGACTTAATAGCTGGCTGCCTCAAGTTAAGGCTTAGTTGGGTCTTATGTAGTTTCTGGTAGTTATTTCTAGATAGCTAAATATAGTTGAAAGTTTCTTATAAAAATGAATTATATCGATGAAGAGGTAAATTTGTAACATGGTGTTGTGTAACATGGTGTTGACGCCAAGCCTTATCGTTTCATCATTACGTCTGCTTCTGACATAGATGTCATATATGTCCTATAAGTCTTACTATTAGTGGTACTGTACCATTATGACCCAAAATAATTTCATAAGTTTCTTCATCAGTGATGCCTGGAGCAGCAGACAAAGCCAACACAGCCTCTTTAGAAGCCTTCACTCTGAAAACTATGCTTGTCACAGCCAGGACTGAGATGTGTGGATTGGTGCTGTAGTCTTCTGAGGTATGAAATCTATATTGGTCATCTGGCGATTAAAGAAAAATGAAAATTGTTTTGATACTGAAAATAAAGATATAAGAGTCATCGGTGTATTATGACTGTTCATTTATGCCATTTAATGGATAAAAATCACTGTTGTTGTATGATATTAAATAGTAATATGATATAATAACTATAATACCAATCTAACAATATTTTCTTTGCATCTTAGGTAGAGAAAGGATCTATTCACACTGTTATTTTTTCTTTCAGATGACTATTATCTCATCAACTTTGACAAAATGTTGGGTGATTTCACACAATCTCTTACATTTCTGCATTAATCAACATTCATTAGTTTTCGGCAATGGCCATGCACCAGTCATCCATGACAGTCAAATTAAATGGTTATTACTGAACAGACTACATTCTGTGACAAAGGTGTAATCACCTACGTTTGGTGTTGAAAAACGGCATATCTAAAATGCATATTTTCTCACCTATGTTAAAATTGAGCTTCCAAGCTTGATCATTTGGCCCATAACTTCCCATGCTCAATACAGTCTTGGTTGTTTCTTCTGCATCGGTGTATGACAGTAATTCAAACATGCCTGGGGTGAAACCGCTTCCAAGTCTAATCACAGTTGACGTCCAGCTTATCCAAATGTGTCTGAAATATAATGAATAAAAGGTGATACTTCAAATAAAAATAAGTGAGTTATCTAGTAATATTATGCTTAACACAGTGTTACCAGTTTAACTCTTTCATGTCCGTGCTACATGGCCAAATGTGCCACGTGCGTTTTCCATGCTTTTATCCAAACGCATGGAAAATGCACGTAGCACATTTGGCCATGTAGGTACTGGATGGCTAAATAGGCAAAACTAGAGTGTACATTGCCCAGAGCCCTGTGTTGGCCACTGGGGTTTGAGGTCTTAACCTGCAGTGTCACTACTATTTCCCAGTATTGTTATAGATAGTACATGGCCTAATGTGCCACGTGCGTTTTCCATGAGTTGGATAAACGCACGGAAAACTGCATGGCATCATTATAATGAGGCGAAAACAATGCGTTTATCCAAACGAATGGCACATTTGGCCATATAGTGAGAGAAAAATGAAATACACATGCAAGGGTATGCACATTTATGGGCCAAATAGTGATAGTAATGCCAGGATGTGCACGAATATATTGATATTGGAGTTTGAAAATGAAATAAAAAATGAGACACAGAGCTATGTTGAAGATTGACATGAAAAGAAAAGTCCTGATTAAGATTATTCAATCACTAAAAGTTCATATCTAAGATTTGTCAAACACTACGCATCAGATTTGTTAATCACTAAAAGTCCAATATAATTAAGATTTGTTAATTACTGACCAGATTTGTAAATGACTATGACAAGCAAACAAGTTGTTACTGAACTACCAAAAGGAGATTGATGTTGATAGCTAATTATTATTTTAAAAATGACATAAATATTTATTTTAAAAGAAACTTAACTTACCTATAGGAGTTACAATCCAACAGGAAGTAGGTGTCGACACTAGCAACCACTTCCGCTTTACTCGTTTCAGGGTTTTTGATCATTTTTGTGACAAAATTATCATCAAAGACGATCTCAAAATCAGGAGAAGAGTCTCCATCTTTTTTGAGTCTTATCACAGCATTTGTGCAACTCTTGACAGCAAAAGTAAACGCATCCATACTTGGAGTTAATACCATTCTCTCGAGCTTTTCCACCTCAGACATGCGAGGCATGACCATAGTTATTGTAGGACCTGATGTAGAAAAATTCATATCAGATAAAATACTTATATTTCAATATCTGACATGAATACAGCGTTGGATGGTCAGTGTGATATTTGTGAATGCTTCTGTGTATCATTTTATGTATTTTTTTAGTCGTAAAGATGGAGAGTGCGTTGGGTGAATATCATTTCAGGAAAAAGCGAATGAACACATTTGCGTGTATATGTTATTAGTATACTAAACTCTTATCGTTATACCACTATTTTTCAGTTTTCATGGCAAACATGCAAGTGGCAAGAGCCTACAATATGTAAATAATTTTAATTGTAATTGGAATACATTTGATTCTGGTCTGATGAATGGCAAGTGTTTTTAGTCTTATCCAGGTTTATGGCCAACAGGAGTGTGCATTATCTAGTTTATTAATGTTCAAAATGGCAAAACTCAGCTAATGAAGGAAAAGTAACATTTTGGTGATATTTACAAATTTTATTGGATAATGTACATACCTGCAAGATCAGTCAATTCATAAATGACCTCTGTAATGTCGGAACTCCCAAATCCTATAGCACCAATAGCCTGGAATGCATTTTCTGATGAATGGTTGATTATGATTTCATCACCAATTATGCCGCCATTTCCAAATGACATCGAAGTGGCATTCCAGTTCACCCAAAATGTCGTAAAAGCATCACAGCTAAGGATTGATGGTGTAGGTTCTTTAATTGTTGGGAATCCCCAGATTTCTGTAAACAGGGCTGTTTCATTGTTTCCTGAAATTCCAATTTGAATCTGGAATGTAAAGAAAGTTGCATAATTTAATTTCAAGCAAGAATACACCTGATGATTTCTCATGATTTGCAGGCAAATGCCTCAATGACTAAACCACACTAAAACTAGCTTTTGAAGTTCCACCCATGCGAGCTAAGTTCTTTCAGACAATTGTTAAATGTGACCCACCCAGTTAGCGAATAATGACTGAATACTTAAGGGGCGTTCACACTATCAAGACCTACGTATGACTACGGATGGCCGAAATGTGCTATACGTGCTCACTCGTGACTCTGTTAATCATAAATTCTTCCCATGAGCATACGTGAGGCATACATGTAGGCACTCGTAGATCGCTCGTAGTTGTTCTTAGATTGCCCGTGCGAGTGGTTCAAAGATAGGAAAGGATGAGCAAGGATGGGCACGGAAGACGTCGTCATACATAGGTCTTATACGTGATAGTGTGAACATTTCAAAGAGACCTCAAGAGCTTATTGCGGTCTGAGTTGTTAGTCATGATTATGAGCTTGTCCAACTCGGTAGACCTATTTAGCCATGGGGAATAGGGTCGTTATTCTGGGACCAGCCAAAATGTTTAACTTTCATGTCTATTGATTATCATCTCAGAAATTGGTTTTGGGTCACTAATATACCATTTGTTGACAATATAATAAATTTTGTCCGTTTTGCTAATTATTATAATTTGCAGCTTTTTGTCTACCTCCGAAGCTAGGAAATCCAAATTCTCCTTAAAGGTAGCCAACACTATGGAAGCATCTTCGCAAGCTTTTATCCTGAACACAGCTTGTCTGTAGCCAAAAGTATCAACCCAATGGTATGAACGAGACCCTTGCTTGGTAGTTGATGGTTCATGACCTAACCAGGTGAGTTTTCCTGAAAAACAATTGGTGGTGGTAATGTGTATTCAGTCTTGACTAAGGGTAGTTCTTGTAGTTTGATAGTTTATTTGACCTTATTATACATTATACAGAGAAATAAAGGCAAACATTCATACACGCTACAATTATTTCAAATATAAAGCAAAAAATGAGTGGTCAGGAGACATCCCTCAGCTATATCCGCCTATGACATAGCACTTATAGGGATGCCACCATGAATAAAGGAAACAAATAAACATATTTATAAATAAATATTTAAATTAGAAAATAAAATAAAGGGTAGAGGATTTCATTTGTTGGATTGTAAGATATAGCCTTGTAATTTTGAAAAAGTAAACCAATCTGCTTCACTTCAAATATAAATGTAGATCTTGAACACGGGGTTAACCACAGAGGCTAAAGAGATAATACCATGCCATCCATGTCGTTACCTACTGCCAAGTACCCATTGCATCTGAGTGGGTTGAGGCAATGATTGAAAAGGAACTGCCTAACTCCTCGCTGCCACATGACCGCGGCTTTATCTCTTGGTAACTCACCAATTTCTCGCTGCCATAGCCATTCAGCAGTTACTTGAGATCCACTTTTCAATGATACGGAGACAAACGGATTATGGGCCAAACTGGACGAATAAGACAGGAAAGTCCGCTGACCAACATATGGACCAGAACCAACATCGTACTTGTGTCCTTCCCAAGAAATCCAAAACTCTCGGCTTTCATTGCAAGACAAAGGAGTATGGTTGAATGATTTCAGGACAACACCCTGTGGAAATGGAAATTAAGATGGTTAACGTAAAACAATAGCAAATTGTACAAGCCGGGTAGCATTCAAACATCATTCGATATTGGCCGCTATTGGTGCAACATTGAATCAACATCACTGACATTATACCGATGTCAGTCCAGTCAAACATGTTATCTGGGAATTCAAGAGAAAATCCAGCTTTATATCTATAGTGGGAAACAACTACCATATAGGCGTGGGATGGTGGATTAGGGCTTGAAGTTCTGTATTTCTGCACCTGTTGGACTAATTAGGACAGGCGGGGACCATGGCAATGAGATGAAGGATGAAACAGCCATCCAACTTTGGCTCCACTGGGAATTGACCCCGGACCCAAAGGTTGGAAGTCCAGCGCGCTACCACTAAGCTAAGCTCCAACCCACTAGCACATAGGCAACAAGAGTCAAAGCTTAGCCTAGCCATACTAAGCAGGATATACAAAATAGTTGGCCCAATTTTAATCCATAGTTGTAGAAACAATAACATTTAGCTACATCATAATCATAAATAAATAAATTATTAAGTTCATCTTGCGATATATCACAAAGTGATAATATTATTTAGTAGTTAATATTAGTTTTTCTGTTAATATGCGGTTTTGGTTGAGGCAAGCTTTGCACGCGGTACACTGTAGCTTCCGCTCTGGATAGCTATCATAAAATTTTTGATGTTCAGAGAGTACTGCACATAATTTACTATAACACTGTAAGGATATCTTATTGAATTGTCTTCCATCAAATTTGTTTCATGACAACATCATAATAAAACTTACATCGGTGTAATTTGACAACTGCGACTGAGTGTTCCCGGATCCTCCAATGATGATTTCCATGGCAAACGTATCTTCAGAATCATTTGATTTGAATGGATTCTGTTGCAATAAGATTCTGGCGTCTTCACAGGCTTTTACAGCAAATGCAAATTCAGGATTTTCCGGAACCAGTAGTGTTTTGTCATAGTCATAATGTTCTGCAGTTTTCACACTGTACTCGGGACCTGAAATAGAATATTTTTTACTGTGAGTAGAATTGATTTGTAAACTTTTCTTGTCTTCTTCTGCTAAAAACTGCATTGGTGAATCTCACTCTTATACAATATGTACGTTCTGTTATAGTCTATCACTAGAGGGCAGGTGGTGTCAATATAGCTATTCCTTGTCATTAGTGACAAAACTCAGTGAATTCACACAGTTGGTAGAATTGATGTGTAAACTTTTCTTGTCTGTTTCACACTCCTGTATGTTTTACAATAGCTGGTCTATCTCATGATGACTCATAAAGCAATAATGACTCATCTTGGGGCAACTTAAAGGTCAATCACTGTTACCTGAGTTTTCTAGCACTAGAGGGCAAGACTTAGCTAACCCTTGTTATTAGTGACAAGGTTCAGAAAACCAGGCCATAATTGCCAACATGTGTCATCCAGGGAGCTTAAACTTCAGCACAAAATATAGGTGCATGTATATGTTTCAATTCCACCCACTGTAACACAAAATATCACCAATGACTCATCAAGCACAATTTTCACTTTACAAGTGAACAAAACTTTACATATCAATTCTACGCACTGTAACTCACCTCTAATATTATTCAACTGACAAAAGTTAGTTCAATGGAGAATCACCTTCATATAAGCTGACCTTAAGCTTTCTCCATGAATGGGTCTTACCGTATTGGAGCGATTGCATGAGCTTTACCATCTTGACTCGCCACAGTTTTTCAATTCGAATCATTGAGTTTTATTTCATTATTTAAGCTTTACCATCCTAACTCACCGGCTGGGTGCTCCCCGAGTAACCAGGAAGCTCCGCTCGGATCCTGAGTGGCCACCGTCATGGCTCCTATGGTGAAACTATTGTTACTTTCATAAACCATGAGTGTGTGGGTGTTTGGCTCATGATTCTGACCAATATAAAGCTTTGTATCAGTCTTGGTGATGGTGAATGTCCTGTATTCATCGCAGTCCAACATATCGGGGTTCGCGTCATCATATGCAACAACTTCACCATTTATGCCCCTGCGTATTTCATGCCTGCCTGTTTCAGTGCCAAGGACAATTTCAAAGACAAGATCATTGTGTAGCTGTCCTGCAAAATAGTGTAAATATATTTCAGCTAAATTTGTCAATCAAGTAGTCTATCCACCTTTTAGCAACCAACGCTGAAGCTCATTTGTCATCTTGACTATAGTACTTATTTCCTAGATTATCCAATTAGCATGCCAGATCGGGTCAACATCGTCCCAATGTTGGCTTATAGCATGCCAGATCGGGTCAACATCGTCCCAATGTTGGCTTATAGCATGCCAGATCAGGTCGACATCATCCCATTGTTGGCTTATAGCATGACAGATCGGGTCGACATCATTCCAATGTTGGCTTTTGGCAGCCATTGTTGGGCCAATGTATAACCAACCATCGCATGTTATCAGGGTACTTTGCCACATTAACTATATTATATAGCAGTTACCAACCAATAGTTCGTAAATTAATGGATGTAAAATGTTAATTAGTGAAACACGACGTACCTGGAACAGTTGTAAGGACAATAGCAGCATGAGAACAAGCCTTCACGGAAACTTCGAAATTAAAGAATGTTGTTTGGTAATTAATATCCCACCACACAGTACGGTAATTGTTGGTTTCCAAGGCATCAGATGTATTGAATCCAAACACTCGATCTGTTTAATAAAACCATAGACAAACATACAGGCAGAAGTTATGGCAGTTGTAGTGAGAAATTACAGCAGATTTTTTGTCACTTGGAATCTAAACTATCTGGAGGACGTCATGTGAATCTGTTAGCTGATGTGAGTTCAAGATTCACATGGCGTCCTCTGGAGTTTAGCTTCCAAGTCAGATTCTGCTATAAAGGGAACCATATTTTGTAACAATAAATAGTACAATTAATTAGTAAATGATAATTTTGTGACATTGAAAACAATGCATATTATTTTTTGTGTGATTCTAATCTTCGAATAAATGTCTGCACTGTAGAACACGAAGGTGTCAAAAAGGTACATGCAGCATGATCGTAAGACATTCGATACACTCATAATATTCAGTAGGCATAATTGAACGTAAAAGTTTCGAACATATTTTTCATCGATAATATTTGTCTTAATTGCTTATTGTACCTTCCAGAGGTGAAACAATCCAGTCAACAGGCTTATGGCATTGAGAAGAGAAACTAATGCCATGGATGTCAGACGACCTTTCTCCAATTATGTGCTCTACGACCAATTTGCCCTTTTGGTTGCCATTTAACAATTGAAGAAGGCCATTCTCCCACTGGAAAATAAATCAAGAGCAAGACGTGAACGGTTACACCAAACTTAGTGTAGTAAACTTAGTTTCATAAAATACGGTCGGCTCTAGAGCTCTGTCTGTAGAGACCTGTACCTGGCTGTGGTCTAAACCTGCTAAAGCCAGCCACTTCTGTCCACTTCTATAGCTAATAATCGGCTTACATCTATCACCAGATAAATATAAACCATGGTAAATATAAGAAATTAATCTAATATGTCATAAATATGTACTTTTAGATCTGGTTTTGCGTAGCCAGCTATGACAGCCTTGTCTAGTTGCAATTTGACAGGCCGTTTTTAATGAAACTAACTGTAATTAATGTGATGATGAACCATAGTAAAAGTTGAGTATGAAATGTATTAATTTTATATCAGTGAATGCCTATGGTTTTAATTTCTTAATAATTTCAGTTTAGAAATTGCATAAAGTTAATATATTTTTATTATGTAGAGAGAAAGAAGCAGCTTTTTTTGGGGCAATTATCATAAACTCTCCCTCAGAATTAAGTGAACATCACAATGTTCCAAGTTGCATGATGCGAGGTTGATATTACAAGGCATTATTACAATATTGGCAATATACAGCATGTTTTGTAAGGACAATCGTACAATTGGCTTGGTTACTTTGCAATGGAAATAGTTATTGTGACTACAAAAACTTACACTGAGGTAAAACAATTTGGCCATTCCGCAGTCCAATATGTTTGGTGTAATGGCTTCGGCAACTATGGTTCCATTGGAGTCGGTTATTTGGGTTTTGGTATTATCTTCAATTCCGATGTCGATTTGATATACAACGTTCGATGTCTCTTCTTGGTCTTTAAGGACAACACTAGCATGGTCACACCCTCGGACAGCAAACCCATAATATTGCAAATGTGGCAGTAATTCAATGTTGATGGCATCCGAGGAGGTTTCTGATGTTGTGGTTATCAGGAAAGTACCAGCTGAGACAGAAAGGAATATGTTAAGTAAATTTTTATGATATCTGTTTGATAAAAAAAAGAGTATATTACCAAAATGTTAAAATAAATAATTACTTTAAATATTATCAAAAAGAAGTTGATTTGGTGGCCAATCCATTAAAACCATTTGGAGTTGTAGAAAATTGGTCTAAGGTTTGAGTGTCGCTATATTTCTGAGTTTGACAATCATTGTATCATTGTATAGATAGAAATGGAAAGTGCAGCCCTCGAAGGCAAGTTCTTGCCACTATCGAGGGTTGATTGATGAGATGAGATAGAGGAGGAGTCCACTCATGTTACACATTTACCCCATATGTGGGATCGTTTACTTGCCTCAGCATAGACACTGAATAAAAGAGACCGCCATTTAACGTCTCACCCAAACGACATCCAGCTGGGATGATTCTCATGAAAGGTTGCCTGGGATTGAACCCGGGTCCTTCAGAGGAGCAGGCGTGCATCTTACCACTAGACCACACAGCTGAATATAATTCATTATGGTAGTAAGTTCATATTACCAACTGCCAGAACATGTAGACATGATGATTAGATGGTAAGGCCACACCTTGTTACATATTTGCTCCATTGGTTGGGCTTTTACTTGCCTCAGACACCAAGTGCAAGCACCACAAATTTAACATCTCATGCAACTGATTAGAAACGAACAAGGTTTAAACACAGAAGCCTCAGCTGGCCTTGGTCCTAACCACTTGTCCACTCAGCTGCAATCTATTAGATATTTTAAGAAAATTACATTTCTTCATTACATTTGACTCACCTAATAAAGTATGCACTTGCCAATAACCCTCATGGCCCTCTCCTGTACTTAGTGCCAGAAATGCAACTGTCATAGGATCTGGGTCTTCATAAACTAAAAGTGGGAATGCCCCAATGATGTTCCCTTTGCCCACTTCTATGATTCCTCCAAACCAGGAAACCCAGAATTCATCATATTTATCAGTTGACAGGATTCCTGGTGTAGATATTTCCTTCACAGGATCTGTACCACTGCTATAACAACATAACATTGAATTAATAAGCTATGTATAGGTCAATGACCATTCAGTTCATGTGTCAAGAGTTCCCCGGTGTGGTCTGAGTGTGCATGATGAGAAAACTAAAACCCCCTCCGCCCTTTTTTTTGGCTCTTCTCAGATAACATGCCACATTGAGGTCAGCGTCAGCCAAAATTTATCCGATTTAACAATTCTAGCATGCTACCTGCATTTTTGGCATGCTTATCTAAGCGTTGGGTCCTAAAGCATTGCCCGAGGACCGGCCCTTCAAATTCCACATGATTACGAAGTGAAAGAGAAAATGACAAAAAGGGAGTCAGGCCAAGGACATCTTAGAGGACAACTGTCCTTTTCATCCAAAGTGAAAAGAGAGACAAATGAACAAATGTAACTGAAAAATGTCTGATCATTATTGTTGATGACACACTACTTAGGTAATTATTGAAAATTCTTCATATTTGGATTGAGGTTAATTGATGCTTAAAGCTGGGTTCACTCAATATGACATCCAGAGCCTTGCTGAGCTAACTATCTCTCTATAAACAAATAAACTACACATAGTGCCATCAAAAATCCAATATTGAAACAAGTGATGACATCACAATCCTCAACAATGGGTGATGATGCCATTTCCATTGTATTTGCAATGTTTTGGTCTTGATTTCTTTCAATGTATCATTAATTTTTTATAATTAATGCCTGGATTCATTAGCTTTTACATATTTAGTGTGCCTTTATCAAATTAGGTTGTTTTCAATCATTTGATGAAGTTTTAGGATATAGTAATTTTGACCAACAGTGGAGCTTTAAAGTTAAACTAAACTCACCGATTTCTGTAGATTTGAGTTGTGTTGTTTTCATCACCACCAATAACAATGTCATAATATTCATCAGAATTATAGAATTCAAAAAGTAAAATATGGACTTCTGCTGATGCGTTAATTTTGAAAAGGAATCCTGGGACTCCGGCCACACGTCGAACAATCTGGTTCATATCAAATTCAGGTTGTGTGTAGAAGGTTGATAAAATGGCTGAATATACATATAAAAACAATGTTTTTATTAATCTGTCATGCTGTTGAAATGAAGGGTAACTGTTAGACAATACTATATTTGAACAAGTTTATCATTTCATAGAAATTAGATAAGCATTTCATGAAAACAACGTCTGCCGTTATAATATAGATTATTATATGTAAAGTAGAAAATTATCGTTATTCGCAGAAATTGCGGTTTCAAGAATTCATATTTTAATTTAATTCATCAAGTTGAATACGGATATAATTTCATCAAAGTGGTTATTATTTCTATCAATGTTACCACAAGTCATCAATACTGAATGTGACTTATTTTGACTGTCAGTGATGATAAGTATTGATGAAGTGTAAGATTAATTTTATGATGACACTTCTTCATCTTGTGCTAGCTGTATCATAATTAAGTAAGCAAAAGAATGTTCACCTACCACTGTCATCATGAAATATCCAGTCAGTGTCATTGGCTGTAGAACCAACAAGTGATACATCATTGATGGATGTCTGGTTATCGTTATGAGCAAACTCGAGAATCGTTTGTTCATCAGAATAATCTCCTATACCCAGGGTGACATTAAAGCCAATTTCAGTTGATTTCCATGACAACCAAAAAGGCTTAGGTAAGTAGCAATCCAGAAGATCTGGATATTGAACAACTGCCTTGTTATCAGGCATACTGCCATGGTATATGGTAGCATTGGAAGTGTCATTGAAGTCACCAATGATGACAAAGAAGGAATTATCATCAGTGCTTTCTGGCATTTCTTTTAAAAGTATCACAGTCTCTGAGCAGCTTCTAACATGGAAAGAGAACTGGTTTTGGTAGACAGATAAATCAGCCACTGGATTTGGAGATGATTTTGGAATTCTTACTTCATATATTCGATCTGAAAATAATAATACAAAGCTGGTAGATTTCTTGAAAAGAAGGCTTATGAGATAACCTGCTTTGATTTTGCTTGTTACCTTGCTATCTACAATTGACCAAGTAACCCAACAGCAAAGAGAGCCACTGACAAAGGTTTTTTGAGAGAAAGTTGAGAATTGCAGCTGGTATGCACATTAAAATATAAATGTATTTAAGGCATTTTGGTATAACGGTGGATAAAAGTCTTCATAAAACTAAATTATACGTAACTGCGGTTCACTGAACACAATGCTAAGTATTTAAGTCTCCTTACTTGGAAAAGTTGTGAACTCAAACAAAGCTTTCTCATAAAGACCAGAGAATGCTATTGAATTGACTTCATTTGAAGCTCTGGTCCAGTGCAGCACAACTGAGTGTCCTATACTTGGGCCTTGTCCTAATAAAAATTCAGTGGCAGTCCAGGAAATCCACATCCAATCAGAATTATCACAAAGATTTACCACATCGTTGCTGTTCGCCAATACGTTGTCTTGCATATCCTGAGAAAAAGTAAATGCACGATAATTTTTTGATGCAGCCATTGTGAAAAAAAAGCTTTGCCCAAATTATCATAAAATATTTGTATATATTTTTCATGTACCAATAGAATACACTTTAACCTTATCGACACTGCGCTATTACGAAAACTTGCATTTAGAACCTGGCGGCATTAGCGGTCTTGAAGTGTATGAATTATAATACACTAGAATAATCAATGAAAAGGCACAAAAATAACCAATGATACACACCACAATTTTGTTTCTGGGTTGATCTTTAGCTCCCAAAATGACCTCTGCAAAAGGACCTTCAATGTGGTCCTCCAGCAAAAGATCAATGCCCTCACAGGCGGTGACCTTGAAGGTCATTTCTGACATTCCTGTGACATCCAGCCTGGTCTTTTCGCGGTCTCTGGTGTCCTTGGTGTCAGACCTTACGATAATGTCTGAACCTAAAACAAGATGTAGTTAGGCTGGCATATCTTATAGAACCTCACGAATAAGGCAAGCTATGATAAATATGGAATGCCATCATGGACATCATCGTCAGGTAAGGCTATGTCATCCATAGTTTTGCACAACACACTGACAACACAGATAACATAACATGCCACATCGGCTCCACATGAACCCGGCATTGGCTGATAAAATGTCCACCATGCAATCTCGTATGTGGTAGATTGTGGACTTGTTTTTTAACCAACTCCTCATTACCTCATTAATGGAAAACTTCCAAGAACCATCTAATAGGGCTGAACAAGACCAATTGGAAAAATTCCTAACATACCTGAGTGTTTTGGGAACTCCCATATACCAATGTCTTTTGAGGAATATGTAGACAAGGTAACTATTTTGATTCCTTCAATGTCTTCCTTATCTGGCTCCCTCCAAGACAATATCTCATTCTGGAAAAGTTCTCCCATGCCGACCCTCAGTGTGTGTTCTGTCCAGGATATCCAAAATTTTCTGTTTAAAGTAAAAGAGGATGATAATTCCTTGATGGTGGGTGGGTGAGACGTGCTTTACGTCCCATATTTTTGCACCAGATAGGGCTGATCAGGACAGGCAGGTGCTAAGGCAATGAGGCGAATGATGAAGCAACTTTCCAACATGGGCTGGATTCGAACCCAGGACTCAGTGGTTGGCAGCCCAGTGCTAGGCGCCTGCTCTGGTAATATTTTGAAGCAACCTGGATGGCTATACATGGATAATTAAGGAATATTATGATACTCATGCTTTGTGAGTACAAATGCCTAATAACCGACTTACCAACTAACCAATGGATCGACTGAACTAACCAACCAATCATTACACATATCAATCAATCAATCAACCAATCAATGTCATATCCTATAGCAATGAAAGTTAATTAACCAAATAATTAATCATGGAGACATATGCTCACTTCTGAAATGACAAGGTAAAAATATGTGCTCACTTTTTTATATGGCAGTCGAGGGCATCAAAATCTTCCAGTTTAGCGACAACCTCATTGGGATTCTTCTTAATTCCAATTCCATAGTTGAATTGTCCAAATTCAAATCTGTATCCATGTGTCAGCACACTGAGGGACTCAAGGGCATTTCTAGACAAGTGGACAGCAGCCTGGTCACAAGCTCGGAGGTAAAACTCGAAGGATTTGGCTTGTTCATACATCCATACACTTGTTTCTACTCCTTGTGAAGGTGTAACAACTTGGAAGTTATTCACTGCAAAATGTAAATGTAAATGTCATGGGTTAGTCTGGCAGTATATTGTACATGCTTTCAGGTCTATCTAGAGTCTTTCTCAACTCCCTTCAGAGTATGGGGCATGCAAGCCACGCATGATTTGCTGCATGCATGTCTCCAAACAATTGATGACATCACCAAAGGTCACTTGATGAGGCCAATGAGTGCAATTGGACCATTGGTGACATCATCAATTGTTTGGAGACATGCATGCAACAAATCACACGTGACTGACATGCCCTATTCAACCTTGACCTGAGGTTGACTGAAAAGGTTAAGACCAGCATCATAACGATGATTGCCTATTGCCCATTACACCAGGGTGGGGACGAGGCAATGGCGACAGGAGCATCTGCTCAACTCGTCCATGCCATGAGCTGCCATGGTAAGGGTTTGAAAGTTTAGTAACATCTAAAGCAGATGGCTCTTGAAGGTAATCATAATTGTGTTTCCTTTAGGCTCATGTTTAGTTAAACAGTCAGAGTAACAAACTTGGCTGTGATTTTTGGTGATTTTTGTCTGAGTTTAAAGTTTCATGTAGCCGGAATTGACACGAAAGAACTACGCATGAGTGTTTTGTTCTGAGCATGTCCTGGCCAATGTAGAGATATTTCTACAACCGATTTTAATAAGATGTTTGACGTGAATGACTGATGATTTCACAAATGAGATAGTGAGAACCACAGGTATTAGCCAGCGAATTTAATAATTTACTTATGTGGTATACTACGGACTCCCTAAGAGGACATAGCAGAAAAAAAAAAATTTCCAGTGCGCATCAGTAAATTAGAGAAAACAAATTGTTTTCCTGTAAGCACCAGTAAATAAAAGAAGCATTTTTTTCCGTGCGCACAAGTTAATTTAAAAAAAAGAAAAGTTTTTCCATGCGCACGAATTAATTAAAGAGAAATATATTATTTTTCCGTGTGCACGAGTTAATTAACTCGTGCGCACGAGAGTAATTTCGTGATTCAATCTGGGTAGTTCTGCATTTGTGCTCAAGTTAAAAATGCTGTTCCTTGCAATGAAAAATAGTCCCTGCAGTAAACTGCAATGAACAAATCAATCAATCAATCACACATATGGTATATCAATTGGTCAATAATCAATCAATCAATCACACATGTAGATGTTATATCAATTGGTCAATCAATACTTATCAATCTATCAATCCATCTATCTATCTATCTATGTGTGTATCAGTATGTATGCTTGTTTATCGAAGATGTTTGTATATGTGACTACATGATGTAAATGATTATGGAATTTCCAGAGCAAAAGTACAAATACATGTACATAGACAAGATTGCCATCTTTTGGTAAAACATGTCATTTCATGTACTACCCCATCTTTCTTGCGCTTTTAGTGGTTTAAATACAACACAATAAATTTTTGCAATCAAGATAATATCTAATGATTTTTCTGACATATGTCCTAATTGGCTGGGGTCACTGAGTGCACTTGACTACAGAGGGCTTGGCCATTAAATGGAACAGCAATTTTAACTCCTAATAAAAGAAAAACTATTAGGCCTAGATAAAAGATAGTGCTAAAAGTGTGCACCCGTTTTTCTGTGCACGTCTTAATTTACTCGTGTGCACGAAAAAAAAAATATATTTTTCTTTAATTTACTCATACGGACGGAGAGATTTTATTTTTTTCTGCCATGTGCTCTTCGGAGCTCCATAGTATACAGCTGCACTGATAAAGAAAAGTTTAGGGACACCACAAGATTTGGACTGCCTGGGAGAGGGCCAATGATTGGCTAAATATGGCCATGGACGTACAAGGCGACACTCGCGGACGTCAGAGAGGACGCTTGCTTTGTCAGGTCATTCCAAGCGGCACAATATTCACGCCTTTTTGGTGGAATGTAACCATCTCTTTCATTAATTATTGTATACTACATCTTTAACTATCAAAAATTGGTGACCCTATGTGCGAATTTACCTCCAAAATTGCTGATTCTCCAATCGCCATCAGTGCCATTGCTGGTCGTGAACCCTATTGCAGTGATTCCGGCAATCTTTGAAGGTTTTTCTATCTCAGTGTGGCTCATTATTGGTTCTAGACCCACTTCTGGTCCCTTTCCAACTTCGATTACTCCAAAATCCCATCTTGCCCAAAATGTGCGTGGTTCAGTACAGCTCATAATCATTGGCGTTTGCACTTGTACAAGAGCTGGAGGTGCGGGATTCTGATTAGCAATTGCCCGTATTAATGATGCAGTATTATTAATTGTTCCCAAGACAATCTCATAATGATTGTCTTCTCCATTAATGTTGAAGGTCTCATTGCTGAGGATCACTCTAGCTTCACCACAAGCCTGTACAGCGAATACGATGGACTTCTTTTCGAACGATGTTTTCCAAAATTGGTTATAATCAACAGCCATCGAAGATTTAAAATTGACATTTTGAGCTGTAAATAATAAAAAAACTGAATAAGAGGCATTACAAAACCGTATATTGTGTGGCTGCTATCGGTATGAAGAATCTTGAATGAGCACATTCTAACGATCAATTGTAACATGCATTTGGTTGTTTATAGTAATGATTATAATATACAGAGCCATTATTTCCAGGTAAATTTTGTCTTGCTTGTCTTAACTTGGATATTGTGTTTTACGCGACCCACCGGTATACTTCTTCAGTGTCCAACGGCCGGTCACATCTTGAGTTGCAAATGACATAACAGTTAATTCCTTGGCATTTGAAGTTTCGATGCTGCCTATCTTGTCATTTCCTGCATCTTCTCCTTCTCCAAATGCTATTGAACTGTCTTCCACCGTTATCCAAAATGGCCGGTCCTCAGCATCGCTTAGAACATCTGGAATTTGGAAGTCGACGGATGGTTCACCAGTCTTTTCGATTGAGCATTTTGTGTTTTCTTCTTTCCCCAGAGTTATCAAGACATGATTTTCTGGGTCACCTGGTTTGTTTAGTTTGACCTTGGCTTCCTCCTTTGCTTTGACCTTGAAAAGAATGACGTCGGTACTCAAGGTCATCATGGTGGCCTCAAAACTCTTACCGGATCTTGTCTCGAAAGATATAAAATCATCTGGAAAATTAGAACAGTGAAAATTTACAATAGTGACCAGATTCAAGAGAACTGTCTTTTGACTCAGAATATCACGAAGTGGGATTAGAATATTTTCACATATTTTTTCTTCATAATTTTGAGAGTCAGACATTAACTTGCAGACATGTTGTCAAATAAATGAATGATGTCTTACAATCATAGGTGTTACGAGAGATATATAAATACATTGAATGATAGAATTGGTTGTGATTTTTGATTATGGGGTTGACCATGTCACAAAACAAAAAGCGTTTACCCTAAAAGTTAACCGAACAAAAATATTTTGTATAATGATCATTAATGTATTGCCAAATATATTGTCACAAGTTAAAGCTTTTGGGACCTCCCAACAATATACCAAAATATCAATATCAAAAGACAATATTTGAGACATTGACAAAAATATTTTACCATAAGAACTGATCACAGTATGCTTGTGAAATATAACCCAACGACATACACAATATGTTTAGTTTTATTTATTTGCATTTTTTTAATTTTTTTATTCAAATTATGAGTTGACTTGACGTGGACTTCATTGTTCTCAAAAAGAGGTTGACCTTAACTTGACAGTCAGAGATACAAAGACAGACAGTCTGATAAGACTCAATTTCGTTTATTGACGCCTGTTGTATGGGGATATCGTGTCATAGATGTACGTTTAACTTGAGTGCCAGTTTTTTATCAGATATGAAAAATTACATTGTTAGTGTATTGATTGATTCTATATACCTCTTACATCATGGAGATATGAATAACATAAGAAGGTCCAAAGTTTTAAAACTGAGTTTTTTATGCCAAGTAGATAAAAGAATGTTCAGACAAGGTCGTTCATACTACTAAATCGAACGTACGTTAACTACATAAAAAGCACCAGCCTTTATATCATGCCACTGCCACATCAACTTAGCCCAGAAAACTTTAGGCTCAATGTTGGCCCCACGTTGTTGCCACTCGGCCCATGTCATAAAACATTCACTCGGGGCAAAAGTGGATGGGGTAACTGCATCACAGCATGGCTGGCCACATCTCAATTATCGACTACCCTTTCTAGGTTGATTATGGGATAGTATTTACCAATCCTTCATCTTCATTATCTATTGATTCACCCATTAAAGCCCATTTGGCAATTATAGGTAGGATTTACAGTCAATTTCATAGGCTTGGAAACACAACTCATGTGGACCCAGGACTCTCATTGGCTGTGGGATGCTGTAGCCATTGAACTTCAGAACTTTTATTCATCAATGTTGCCTGGTACTTTTGTTCTCACATTGTGCCTGACAGCTCCAAAAGGAAATGAAGAATCCCCTGAAATGTCTACAAATTTTCTCTCCCATATTCATAATCAACCATGGTCACTAAATATTTAAACATGTAAAAAAAAACATTTTTTTGGTGTGGGAACTTATGTAAATATTTTAACTGTAAATTTTAATCTTATTGTGATATTATTGTCAGTATTTGTATATAATTATGTAAATTTTAATCTTATATTGATATTGCGATCAGTATTTGTTTAATGCTTTGCGGTTTGACCTGTGATTTATCTTTTATGCATATCTTACTCAGAGCATGACTCAGCCCAGAAAACATAATTAGGGCAACATGAGAACCTGAATATCATACTACTGTAGGTGTAGCTTTAGATAGACTTAGTGAGTAGAGCTATAGTTATATGTGACATATGTATTTTTTCTGATATGAACAAATGTAAATCAAAGCCATATATATGAAATTGTAAAACAAGTGGCCATCGGTCTGTTGATCACATTTTTCCATAAATAGCACGGAGAACCAAAAAATAGGCAGAAATGCTTGCTACAAGTTAAACCACTACTTCTGGGAAACAATCAATTTATAGTTTGCAATATTCTACATCGTAATTTCTTCTGCTACTTCGTGTCTATGACGAATGACCTTAATTGCCCATAATAACAATATGGTATAAGAAGATCAGTGGAAAGATAAAAACAACTTTAAGTTATTTGGTACAGAGAGGGTTTTTGAGATAAAAAGTTGGAGTTTCACTTACTTGTCCATGTGCTGCTACTAATTCCAAAATTTAATATCGTTTCATAATATATATCTATTTGCATCATATACTTCCATAAACAATCTTTTTATGAGGAGTATCCTTAAGATGCAAATATTTAATTGTATTTAGTAATTTATTTTTGCTTGTTTGGATACATTAAGAATAAATATTTATCTTTATTTTACTTACCTTGAATAAGTTCGGAAGATCCCAGCCACGATTTCTCAAAAATGATACAGCATAAAATGAATGTCTTAATTACATCCATTTTGTGCATTTTAAAGCTTATTCCATGCACAACACTGCTACTGCATATATGACAATAAAATCCACATATTTATCTGAGGATCTATATTTTGCAATAGTACAATTTAGTACATGACTGCATCCCTAGATATTTGATAAAAGCCAAACAATGAACTTTGATATGAAGTCTGAAGTAGTCATATATAAAAGTCATTGATAAGTCGCAAATAGGACTCCAGGCTGATTCAAAATATCTCAAATGGAAAAACTGCCTGAGAAATATCACGTTAGATAGAATGTGTCATTTTCTTAAATAATACTGCTTTTTGGAACAGAAAGATACTCAAAACCAGATCTATTCAGACACAATCTATACATTGTAAATATATATATAATATAGCAACAGATAGTATACCTAATTTTCATGACCTAGACAAATCTCAACAATTCCAAGCCCTATTGTCATGTAAGAATCCAGAAGTGTTAAAGGCATTAGGCAACTTTCTAAATAGAGTTTTTTCATAATGTTAATTCAGTATTGGTGCCCCCATTCCACTGGACAGGGAACCTTTCAATTCAAACACCCCATTTTGACAATCTCAGAGGTCAGTGCAATGTTGCTCTGAAGATCCCACTCATTGACCCAGCCCATGGACACCCCCTTTCGCCGTTTCAGAGATCAGCGCAATGCTGCTCTGAAGACCCCACCCACTGACCCAACCCATGGACACCTTCTTTTGCCATTTCAAACTGACTTTTTATTCTAATTTGTTTTGTAATCATTACAGTATTACCACTGGAAGTATTGACCTGCACAGTATTAACTCTCATTTTTATATTCATGTATGTATATGTAAACAAAACTGGAACCGACTTGCGTTTATCAAGTAAATATTTAGAAATACTAGTAGATTATAGATTGTATATAGAGTAGATGTAGACACTAGACTTGTTTTGTTATGTTGTATATTTGTTTGTTTTGTAATGTTGTATGACACATGTATCAATTCCTGATATCAGGCTTGTCAATAAAACGATATATATATATGTAAAAAATCCCTGTAGTTTTTAAGGCATTTTGCTGGCGTATTTTTGCACATTATCTTGCTGCAAATATTACAGTTGCAAGTTGGTCTACTGTAAAGGAGGACAAATGGATGTTTGCCGTAAGATTAGTGCATATTCATGTATTAAATTGTGAAAAATTCACTTTGCCGTAAAACACTGTCATAAGCCAATGTTGGGTTATCTACAGTAAATTTTGTGGTATCATACTATAGATGAGATTAACTGTATCTAACCATAAAATTCTGCGGTATCATGGTGTATAGTCGTTTTATGGTATCATTCCATGGAATATGCTGTGAATGCTGCATGGTACATTTTTGGTCTGTTTTATGGCAATCTACTAAATAAATTATGGTAGACTGCCATTTTCTTTACCTCAGCCGACCCTTCTCCCTTGCCCCCTGGCAAATCTTCAACCGTTTGATATGATATTCAGTCAAGGGGGCAGGGGGATGATTGTTAGGCCAATGGGGGGCCGCAGTGACCCTCTTCCCATACACCAACCCTTCTCCCTTGCCCCCCTGGGGAATCTTCAATGGGGGCAGGGGGATAATTGTTAGGCCATTGGGGGGCCACGGTGACCCTCTCCCCCAGGCACCGACCCTTCTCCCTTGCCTCTCTGGCGAATATTCAATCATTGAATATTCAGTGAACCTTACTGTTCGTTGAATATTCAACGAAATGTCCAATATCAAATGAACTTTACTGTTCGTTGATGTCCAATATCCAATATCCAATGAACTTGACTGGCCTGTATTTACATGTGAAGTCTAGCGGCACCGGTAACACTGGCTGGCACCGCAATTCGCGCTGGCAACATTGCATAAAAAACATGTACCTACCGTTTGGTTGGCTTTTTCCCGTAATGAGAATTTTTGAAAGTTCTCTCAGAACAATGCTCCAGTATAGTCAAAAAGAACTATGAGCTTCCTGTTTAGGAGTTCAAAGTCAAATGGATCTCTACTTGGAGTCACTCGGCTGAATACCCATGCACCACTTCTTGTGCTCATGTACAACTGCAGCAAATAATATGTTTTAAGATGGATTAGCTTTTATTTTATCATTAAAAGCTGTTATTCATAATGCGTAGGGGTGGGGGTCTAGCTCAGTGGTAGCATGCTGGGCTTCCAACCACTGGGTCCCAGGTTTGATTCCCAGTTGAGCCTAAGTTCATCCTTCATTTCATTGCACCGGTCCCTACCTGTCCTAATTAGCCCATCAGGTGCAGAAATACAGGACGTAAAGCCCGAATCCACCCACATCACCCATCATTGTGAAGCAGCTGGGTGGCCTAGTGCTTAAGGCAATTAGCAGTCAACCATCAGCACATGAGCTACATTAACCATCTTTATTCTATTCTACCAAGGCCTTTTAGAGTGTTTGGAACAGGTAATGGCATCAATATGCTCACAGTGTGTAGTCACCTTACAGCCCAGCAACCTAATTATGTAGTTCACTCATCTAAAGTAAATTAATCAATTCTCTTATAGTCTATTGGCTGCCTTATTGTATTAAAGTTCTAACAATGAAATTACAGAATAATTATATGCTCATGTGCTGAGTTTACACAATTCTTGTTCTGACAAGCAAGTAATTCAAAAAAATTGCCTTAACTAAAAAAAATATGAATTCATTTCTCTTTTACTTTTAGGAGCAGATTTCATAAGTCTATACTCAGCCTATTGGCTACATAGTTTCACCAATAATTTTGTTTAACTAGGTAACCTAGCAACTAATGTCCATGATTAGGTCGCTGGGCTGTGAGGTGACGACACAAAGTGTGTCACATGAACCAGGCAGCACATGAAAACAGATATTAGCAGCACTGACTGGCTTTGTGGCTTAGTTTTTAGTATGTAGGTACATGCGAATGACGTTATCACGGGAATATCACAGTGAAAATGGCAGGAAATGCAGAAATTTTGATCCCAGTTAATGTCATGTGCATTCTGTCCAGGTTATTTATCATATATGAAACGGGCAGCTAGTTAATTACTAACAAATTCATTCAAGCTGTTCCGTAATCAAAAAGATATCATAAAAGATAAAAATAAGATAGTTTAGAAAAATTAAGAGATTCCAAATTTTTCTGTCCAATTTAACATTTTCTGTCTAACATAACATGTTATGAAAAAAGCAACCTGATTGGACAATCAAATTCCATGGGTGACTTTGAAGTATTAGTTATATCACTCATAGTCGTGAGTTAACTAACATTTTTGTTGGTTATATCCCGACGCCAAAGGCGGACCAACAAAATGTTGGTGAACTCCCGACTATGAGTGATGTAACTAACTTATACTCCATTAGGAATATTTACTCGAACACTAATGCACATTACCCTCGCGAAGTTTCATACAGTAATTCTCTATATGGTCTAGTAGTGCCTTTTGATAGTCACATTGACATATGTAAGCTATGTTGTTAAACTAATGGTGGACATACGCGACGTAGCTCCACAGCGACATCCCCTCCTGTATTTCCAAAACCAACCACAAGGATACGTTTCCCTTCAATTCCTCTGGAATGACGAACCGCATGAGCATGGATAATTTCACCTTCAAGCCCTGCGAATTTTGGTATGCTTGGATACCACATGTATGCCAGTGCACACCAATACGTAGTCAAACTGCTCAGTTTTGGCTATGCTGCCCAGTTTATCTTTGGTAGAAACTGCCCACTTTCCGCTATTTTCAAAGTCGTCAGCCTTCATGACACTGACAACTTCCGTTTCAAAGTGGACGTACCGCTTAAGGTCGTAGGCATCCGCATAACTACCTAATATCTCTGGTAGGCATCATGTCGTAGGTAATTTGGTGCAGAAGCTGGAGGAGCGAAATCGCTGAAACTCATCAGCTCTTTGCTCATATTTTGCTCATATTGGTGTAGGTCGATTTCATGATGTTTCCTAGGCCATATTTGACTTCTTGCACAGTAAACTTAAGTCTGCTCTAAATGGCAAACAAAAACATACTATAGACCACACTGTGCAAAATCCTCATGAAAGCTGTGGGTTAAATATGCAAATCAGGACATATGTTATTAGAATTCCATACTTCATAAACTGAACAAACTGCGTGTTAATTCTTCATTCACAGACTTTGCATAAAACTTCATTCCATAGCAGAATTTATAATTAATGTCCAATGTGTGAAACAACTCAAAATGGACAATTTAGACATTGATGTCACCAATAAGTCAAACCCCAACTTTCTGTCCCCTATAAAAACCTCTCTGTGTCAAATAATTTTTGGTTTCCTATTTTTCAAATGGTGGCTACGACAGAATACTGCAATTCTATTGGCTGAAACAGTTCCCGTCCTTGTCTCTGATTGGCTGAAGCAAAGTGCATCCTAGCATAATCCCGGACATTACCCAGATGCTGGCTGGACTGCCAGCATCTGGGTAACGTCCGGGATTATGCTAGGATGCCATCGAAGCACATGTTTGGGGCTAATCCTAGCAGCAGTATTTGTAATGCAGTTAGATGATTTCTGTTATTTCATAGAGAAAATTACATTTATGGAATCAGTTAGGTAAGACCTACTATGTGTTATTTGGGAAAAAAATGTTATACTATCTAATATATGTGTCAATACTAAGATTTATATAAAAATTTAATTATGGGGGCAACTTAATATAGTTTCTATGGACTCTGTTGCAGCCCTTCTTGGTACCTGATTATTTATATGTAATTGTATGTTCTATTTATACATGTGTATTTGTATGTTTTTTTGTACCAAGAAAAAAAAAAAAAACTTCAAACTTCAAAAAATGTCTGAAAAGCAAAATGAGTTATGAGAGGAGAGGAAAGACTTCTGTTTTACTGAATTCAGGGCTGCTCAGTGAAAAGACTCTATTGAGGAATAAAATTAATTTAATAACAATAGATTATTCATAAAATAATGCGAAAACTCACCGTAACTCAGGGACACATTTTATTCGAAGCATATCTTAATTAACCATGTTTGCTTGTCTGCCTCCTTGAGTTATTAATTCCTAGAAAGGAAATATGTGTTAACTTTGATGGTTTTCTAAGAAAAGCATCCAACACCCGTGAACAAGCAATTTTGGGAGGGTCTGGGAAGGGAGGGGCCGTGGTCTGACTTGAAATTTAGTAGTCTGAAAAGTGGAATTGATCTTTAGAAAAGGTTTCATTGTGCAATGGAAATTTGTTTAAGACCACCACACTATTATTAAGACCACCTCACTATTAAGAAGACCACCTCATTATTGAGACCACCTCACTCATAAGACCACCTCATTATTAAGACCACCTCATTATTTAGACAACCTCATTATCAAGACCACCTCACTATGAAGACAACCTCACTATTAAGACCACCTCAGTATTAAGACCACCTCACTATGATGACCACCTCATTATTAAGAACTCACTATTAAGACCACCTCATTATTAAGACCACCTCATTATTAAGACCACCTCATAACTAAGACCACCTCATTATTAAGACCTCACTATTAAGACCACCTCACTATTAAGACCACCTCATTATTAAGAACACCTCATTATTAAGACCACCTCATTATTAAGACCACCTCATAACTAAGACCACCTCATTATTAAGACCTCACTATTAAGACCACCTCACTATTAAGACCACCTCATTATTAAGAACACCTCATTATTAAGACCACTTCATTATTAAGACCACCTCATAACTAAGACCACCTCATTATTAGGACCTCACTATTAAGACCACCTCATTATTAAGACCTCACTATTAAGACAACCTCACTGTGAAGCCCACCTAATTATTAAGACCTCACTATTAGGACCACCTCACTATTAAGACCACCTCATTATTAAGAACACCTCATTATTAAGACCACCTCATTATTAAGACCACCTCATAACTAAGACCACCTCATTATTAGGACCTCACTATTAAGACCACCTCATTATTAAGACCTCACTATTAAGACAACCTCACTGTGAAGCCCACCTAATTATTAAGACCTCACTATTAGGACCACCTCACTATTAAGACCACTTCGCAATTAAGAATGCCATAATTTGGACCCATCTCTATCCTTAACATTTTAATTTACCTTTTGCCATTACAATGTAAAACCACCTCCCTATTAAGCCTACATTGAAAATGTTACAACAAGAGTGGTCCTAATGGCGGTTCTGCTGTATTTTTGTGACAGTTTAGAAGTGTAGGTGACAGAAACAACAAACTTCAAATAAACTAAATGACAGGTTATAAGTTTCATAATCACTCTCTATATGAGTGTTATAATAGACAAACCATGAAACACTGAGAAAGTGTGCAGAAAATTGAACCCTTGCATGAATGAGAAAAATTCCTGGCTTTTTGACCTTCATGTCACTGGACACTGACTTGATGCGATTGCATGACATATCAAATTTAATATCGAATTTTAGCCTGCTGTTCATTTCATGATTTCACACAGATTGACACAGTAGTGTCATTACATTCAGCTATAAGTCTCAAAGCATTGAACTTAATTGAAACAATTTTTTAAAATTTGTCATGGCAAAAACAGATTTAACAGAGGAAGACAGACTACTGCAAAGTTCATCTTTAGGTATATCAGAAGAGGAAAAAAATTCCTGTGTCACCGGAACATGGCAGTCTATCAGACAGTCGAAAAAGACAGCAGTTTTAGTCATGTTTTTGGCATTTTTATTGGATCTTATGTTACTCACAGCTGTAGGTAAGTCCAAGTTTATTGGCCATATTTATTTTAATTGATATGCGTTATTCACACTCAGTGACACGCTGACCTGGCATACATAAGTCAATTCATGGTATGTTGAAACTTAAACTTTGAAAATGTTACAAAAGATACAGCGAATGTTTGAAATTACATATTTCGGTTCAGAATATAAATAAAGGTTTACGTGTAATTGTCACAATTTCTGACATGAAGTTTAAATTGAGAAATTAATGTAGACTACCTGAACACGGTGATTTATAATGCACCACGCAGACAATCCCTTGTGAAGATATCAAGGTGGGTGGGTGGACTTGGGCTTAACGTCCCGTACTTCTGCACCTGATGGGCTAATTAGGACAGGCAGAGACCATGGCAATGAGACGAAGGATGAAACAGCCATCCAACTTAGGCTCAACCAAGAATTGAACTCGAGACCCAGTGGTTGGAAGCCCAGTGCGCTACCTCTCATCTAGGCCCAAACCCCTGAAGATATTATGATAAATCTGGTCAGTTGTTGGGGAATTACAAAATTAATCTATAGTTAGGGGAATCCAGTAATACAGTAATTTCATTAAAGAATGGCCTGTCAAATTGAACCTAGACAAAGTTGACAACTTTGCTATACAGTGCTACCTGCCAAATGTAAATGGAACTGTCTGGTTAAAGCTGGCTACTCAAAGCGGGATCTGAAATCACATGCAGCACAAATAGTGCATAAATTGAGAGTTATGCAAATTTATAATTTTTTGTTGAAAAGATGCATGTCCATTGCACATCCTCTTACATTTACCAAGGTTTATATCTTTTCAGTGATGGCACTTTAAGCCGACTATAAGGTAGCAGTTGACAGAATCGGCTGGCTTTAGCCTATTACAGTTACAGCCAGGAATAGCTTGTTACAGCTGACTAGAGTCGACCATATTTTATGAAAATAACTGTATGTTTTGTTTGAAGGTGTATTTTATGAGTGTCTTATGACCTTTTTTTTTAAATACTTTTGTTTTACAGAACCAATCTTACCAGAGATCCTCAATAACCTGCTTAGGGCAGAGGGCAATTTCAGTTGCATAACAGATCACGCAGTACATGGGAATAGAAGCAACCTAACTTCGGCTTGTGAATTTATCCATGTGGATGCAAAATCAGTCGGAATCCTAAATGGGGCAAAACCTCTTGCCCAAGTCATCTTTAACCCTGTGTTTGGAGTAATTATAGACAAGTAAGTGCAATGATGAGATCTACATTAGTGAATATTTACCATGATAACAAAAACAAAGCAAGCCAATTTTTTTTGTTGGTTTGTGTTGATACTGCATGGGCTGACATTGTGACAATGTGGTATGTTATTTAGCTTACTTCCCATACAGTCAATGTTGGGTCAACATCAGGTCAAGGTCGGGTCAGGTCAACATTAGGTCAAGGTCAGGTCAACATCGGGTCAAGGTCAGGGTACATTAGGTCAAGGTCAACATCAGGTCAATTTCAGGTTAACACCAGGTCAATTTTGGGCCATATATGTAACTATGTAGCCAATGTTGGGCTATTTTGTATGCCACATTTATGAAAGAACCAAAAAAATGTTAAAGATGGACATTTTTGTTTGTGTTGAATCAATTTGATCTTAACCAAATAACGTCAGTGGGACCCCAAAATATCATAGACAGTTGCTACACAGCCAATGTTGGGCCAACGTTGAGCTGATATGACATTTTTTCCTGGATGGTCCTGTGAGGTTGTCTTAATAATGAGTTAATTAATAGAGGTGTGAATGTGGTTTGGTCCAATAATTCTGTCAGCTTATGTAGTCAAATGTACAGGCTTAGGCTTAGCTTCTTTACCTGTTTTTATTGACCAAGGAATTTTGCCCATATCAACTGTGGACAATCAATTAGAATTCAATATAAGGGACTCGTAATGTATCAACTCTAATCCAATATCACCTTCTGTATATTGATGCAATTAAATGTCACATGTTTCTGAATTAGTATGATATTCTAGCATGAAACTGTAGCATGTTAGATCGTAATAATACTTTTCTGTTTTCAGAATTGGACACACAATCCCAATGTTAATAGGCTTTGTCAGCGCCTTCACCTCCACTGTTGGCTTTGCCTATGGTCGTTCCTTTGTAGTTCTTCTGGTTTTCCGTTGTTTCCAGGGAGTGGGAAGCAGCCTGCTCACAATTTCAGGTAAGATTTGTTGATTGAACACAAAGCCTTACATTTTGCCGTTTTTCTTAAGTTAGTCCTTAATAGTGTCGCAACCTCCTGAAAATATCATGTCCGGCCTAATTCACAAGTATCTTCACTCTCAGTTATGATAGACACACTACTTTTGATCTATACCTAGGTGTTTGGGTCCATGGAATCCATTCCAGGTATTGTTATTGATGTCAGATGCATACATTTATCAGTAACATATACTTACAGTGATATCATGTATTTTTTTTCAGCTGACATCAACAACAAACAATATCAGTGTAAAAAATATTGGTTGGAAAAGTGAACCCTTAGAGAATCAATTGAAAACCCATAAATATAATCAAAATTATGATTGTTTTGGTAGCAGTGCTAAGGCAAAGATATTGCTGCCATATTGATAAAAATATTCATTGTTGAACATCGTCAAATTTCATTGTATCAGGCTCCCTGCTGTCTACTGCTGTCAATGTTTGTCAAACTCTTGAGAAAATAGTCTCATTCACAAATTGTTCCTAGCCAAAGAAGCAAGCAACCATGGATTTTGTGGCTTGTATCAACTAAACTTCACCATTAATAACAAAACCTGGAATGGATTCTATAACCCCAAAGAACCTAGATCAAGACCCAAGATATATGTTTCTTAGAACTTTCAACTAGGAGTGGAGATACTTGTCATTTCAGCCAGACACTTGGATGGGGTTCAGTGGTTCAAAACAATGACACAATTATTACATTGTGAGACATGAGACATGTCAATGTATATTTATAGCATTGGCGAGTGTACATTTTTGAATGTACATATCTTGTCTCACATGTAACCATTGCACACTAGTGCTATCTTTTGCGAAAATATAAGCAATGGTGGACGGTGTATCGTCCAACATACGAATCCTAGGTTAATTATTTTTCCTCATCCCACAAAACTATATGTTGGACTCGTCACAATCAACAATTGTTTTATATCGTCCTTTGCACATTTTATATTGCATTTGACAAATATAGTGCTTCAATTTGCTTGTACAGTAGTAAATCTTGTCTTAATATGCATTAATTTTTTAAGAGTAATTATGTTACAGTGATATGACCACACTGTCACTGTTTCTCTTTTTACAGGCCTGACCATGTTGTCAACTGTGTACACAGACCCTGAGAGCAGAAGTACAGCAATGGCTGTTGCTTTCAGTGGACTGACCTTTGGATTAATAGGTAGGTCAAGGTCATAATGCAACTATCTTTATGGTAAATGCACGAAGTTGGTAGAGTTCAATTCCAGTACCTCCTCAAAGGTCAAATAAAGTCTTCTGGACAGGAGTAAAAATATTAGTTACCCTGGAAACATAATCAATGCTTCCCTGGGGTATTTTCTTTCTGCAATTTAAGATGATTAAAACCAACCAAGATTAAAGGTTTTATTTACTACTATGCACCGTTGCTTTAACATGCACTTTCTAATAATAGATAACCTCAAAAAAGTAGTATCAACATCCTTGATATAGATTGATAGAATCTGTTTTAATTTGTCATATTCTGTAAGTTAATGATGATTTGGTTTCCAGTTGGCTTTCCATTTGGCAGTGTGCTGTACCAATTTCTCGGCAGGGAGGCACCATTTCTCATAATGGGTGCCATGATAGCAGGTGGTGCCATCTTACGATTTTGCATAATGCCACTGAAACTTGAAAATAATAAAGTTAAGGTAAGTAATTCTATGATTAATATGTAAGCATTAATCTTAAGCATTTAATAGTGTATAATATATACCAGACTGTCATTTTTAGAAAAAAATCGTAAAATATAGTATTAGCTTTATATAGCTAGCATAAGGATTACGAAATAACATTTTGGTGAATTTACTATGGTATTACTCATGGTGCCCCACTCTCCCCTACTCTTACCATTGTACATTTCAGAGGACTGACAACCACTGTGATGGGTTTACAGTATGCTTGGATCCCTACATTCTGGTGGCAACTGGCATTTATTTCTGGCTCTGTTATGGAGTGGGTTCCATTATGGCAATCGCACCTTTATTTTTGGTGGATGTACTAGAAGCAGAACAATGGCAAATCGGTAGGTGCCACAACAACAAAATTAAAACCAATAAATATATTGCTAATTGTGTAGCTACATGACAACTTCAAAACATGCAATAATATATACTGTTTACAAAAGAAATACACTCCTAATGAGTGTCAGTCCAATCTGTCCAAAATTTAGGATAAAATCCTTTCATAAGTTACCAAACTTTTCATGTTGGAGCATTAATTAGTTTAGGAAATGTTCACTTCAGCACACCCTATGCACAGCTTGGCCTATATTATATAAAAAATGGAATACATTTTGTTGGATATGATACATGGCCAAATGTGCCACGCGCGTTTTCCATGCGTTTGGATAAACACATGGAAAACGCGCATGGCACATTTGGCCATGTACCGCTTGCATGTGATGATTACAAATACAGTGTAAATCCATTTATTTGATGAACTGACAAAATATTGTATACTTGATTTTTAGTATGTTAGCTATTGCAATGATTCATTTCTAAATCCTTCTAATTTACTGCAGGAGTGGTCTTTCTTGTGGGAGCCATCAGCCAAACTATTGTGCAGTACTGTACGTCTCCTTTCTCATACAGGATTGGGTGGTAAGTTCAACTTTATGTCATTTAATTTCAATATTATTCTCAAAAGTGTAATGCATTACCCAGATATCATACCTAACCAACACGATATCGGTTTGACGATAGCAGCCGATGGCCAACATTGGAATGATGTTGACCCAATTTGGTGTGCTATCTGGGTGCTGACCAAGCTGAAAATATACTTATCCATATTTAATTTTTTTCTTTTGTAATCAGTATATTGAACTTGGGGAGTTTGAAAACCGAATTTTAGAACACTGTTTTTTGATGTTATAATATGGAATTTTTTGAAATAAAGTTAATTTATAACTTTGGCCAGCAGAGGCTGTATAATGGATTTCTGAATAGTTGAACTTTCGTAGGACAGGCAGTAAAACTAGCAATTTAAAGTGTGAAAAATGAATTTGAAATGTAATTTAATCGTATCTGTTAATTCAACAGGTGGTTATTGTCCTTCATTGGTTTAATCCTTGTTGGAATAGGAGTTGCAACGGTAAGTCCTCTAAAGTTATTATTTAGGACATTGACCACATTTTAATTACGTCATATATTATGGCCTCATTAGGCGACCATTGTTCTTGCACACTGTGACCTCATCGAGGGTATTCTTACTGATAATGTCACACTTATTTAAGTAACCCTATATTTTCCACATCTAAAGATTACTGTGACAAACCAATTAAGTTCAAGGGCAAGCATTTATAACCAAGTTCATTTTTATTGCAGTATACCCTGGTGAATTCCACTTGGATGGTCCTTTTGCCTCAGTGTGTGTATGCAGCTGGTATAGGTAAGAGTTTAATGGTTTGATAATAAAAGTACCCAATAAGTACAGTAGTGGAAAATATACAGTTCTGACCTTCAGAAAGAGGTACTTTAGAGAGGATATTTGAAGATTATTATTTGAGAAATATTAATAAATTAAGAAAAAAAGCATGAACAAGTAGAACTCCAAATACATTGTAGTAATTGAATGAGGAGTGGAGTGGTCTAGTGGTTAAGGCTCTATAGCTGACTCTGCAGAAGGTCCTAAGTTCAAAGCTCGATCCGGGCACTCTTTATGAGCTACTCATCTACATGTTGGTTGCATGAGAGGTTCAGTTAAAAGTGCATTGTACTCAATGTCTCTTATGGGGCATGTAAAAGACCCACCCATGGGGTAAACTTGTGACATGGTGTGGACTCCCTAGTTTTAACATCTCATCATAACATCTACCTTGGGCAGTTGGTTGTATATGCCGACTAAGCTCCGGAGTAGTAGAATTGGGACAGTACTGAATATCGCAATGAATTTGAGAAAAATGTCTTTTTTGGCATTCATTGGGCCAACCAAGTTTGATAGACATCAAAATCCTCCACATTACAAAAAGAAAGCCATAGGCGGCCAACTGCAATATAAACTCAATATAAAACCACTGCTAGGACTACCTCGAAATCATATATAAAATGAACTTACTATTAGTCCCAACTTGGTTTATATGATCTACTCAGTATCTAAGACCGCCTTATATATTTGTAAAATGTTGAATGTTCTAATACTTTTGGTGTGACTGTATACAGGTTTGGTCATGGGTTCAGTACCAGCTCTATTGGGCTTCCTGGCAGATGTCCGAGTAGATTCCAGATACGGTGCAGTCTTTGCGTTGAGTGATACGGGGACCAACACTGGTTACTTTCTAGGTAAGATATTCTACTGTTGTGTGACTTGAAGTATCTAACTAAAGCATGAACACTGCTGTAGCAGCATGTTTCAGTTTGACATAACTGTGTTTATGATTAGCGGACGCAAATATTGTTGGATAGTTATAAGTTAATGGTCCTCCAATGAAATGAGACTGTGAAATGAACATGGACTCTATTGTTGGTTATTCTGGCAAAACGCATTAGAAAACACAATAGAAAATGTTTTTGACTGGGATTTAAAAAATGCCATTCATACGAACCTGAAAGCCAAATAAGCAGCTGGGTGGCCTAATGGTTAAGGCATCTGCCAATTCCACATTGGCCAGTTCTGCTGAAGGTTCTCGGGTTCGATCAAACATTCTTCATGAGCTACATCCCAGCTGGATGTCGACTGCATGAGACGTTAAATTGGAGGGTGCCTTGTACTCGGTATTTATGCTGAGGCAAGTAAGAGACCCCACCCCTGGGGTAAATGTGTAACATGGTGTGGACTCCAAGCCTTATCAGCTCATCATTAAGTCTGCCTTTGCTTCAGAAACGGTAGCATTGGGACATTGACAATAATATAAACTGCCATAAACCACACACTGAGAATATAATTAAATTTGACTTGAGACAACTGCATCAATTAGTCGACCACTTTTGTTAGAATTTGAAGATGCCACATTTCCAAATCATATGCCATTATGATAACCCCACAACAATTGTATTTCAAAGCGGCTAGTTTGAACTGTCTACATGGCCAAATGTGCCACGTGCATTTTTCATGAGAATGATAAACGCATGGAAAATGCATGGTTTTTGCCAAATTAAAATTAGGCGAAAACCATGCGTTTTCCATCCATTTATCCAAACGCAGGGAAAACGCACGTAGCATAGCTAATTGATTCAACTTGCATCAGTTGCCATGCCATGTTTGCATGATTGTAGCTATTTGTCAGAACTTCCGTAAAACTTTTGTCAGGCAAAAACTGGCTCATGATTGCATGATGAACGTATGAAACTGGTTGTACAATTAAAACTTTGATGCATTAGAGATAAAAGCATTTGATAAAAACATAATCACAATCCGGTTGAACCCGCTGTAAAATAACCTAACTGTCCAGACTGCTGACAGTCAAGACAATCAAATTTAGGCCTAACCAACATCACGCCGACATTGAAATGATTTGGAAAGCTATCTGGGGCACTTATACTGTGTACATAAAAAGTATCTTTATAGCTATTAATTAGTCGTACAAATGGTGGTATAGTTTAAAAAAGAACCTTGGCAGCAGCAATAACCCCATCTCCAAGCACTTGGCTAGGAGGGTAATCCTTTGTGGCACAACTGCTATTTTATAGGTGTAAGGGCAAGTTGGTCATCATCTATTTCTTGTGTTGAAATTATGGGTTTCTTGCTGATGCATAAGGATCCGAATATTTATGATGGGCAGAAGATGAAATCATCTGATGCCCGAAACCTCAGCTGCTTAGTCTGAACAACTCATACTTTAAAGAATTAATAAAAAGTATTCAATAGTGGATTTTCACGGAAGGTTCTCTGTGTTTCCACCAGGTGGCTAAAACATAATACTGCAATTCTATTGGCTGAAAAATGTTCCCATCCTTGACTGTGATTGGCTGAAGCAAAGTGCATCCAAGCGGCAGTATTTTTAATGCATTTTAATGTATATTTGACACTTTGTCAGAAAAATAACAAAAATCAACTTAATGATAAAGTTATGTTTATGGAATCAGTTATTACCTACTGTGTCTGAAAAGCAAAATGAGTAATAAGAGGAGAGGAAAGACTTATGTCTTGCTGAATTCAGGGCTGCTCAGTGAAAAGACTCTATTGTTTAAGGTTGTTTCAGTCTTAACAAAGCAAATCTTATAATTAAATCAGCCCACCAATCTTATTTGATAATTTGTAAGTTTCTAAAATTTTCTAAAAAATCTTAAAACTCTTTTAATATGGGTAGAATACTTATCATTACATAAAAATATATTCTTTATTACAGGTAGCCTCATCACAGGTATACTGGTACAGCAGTACTCTTATGTAAAGTAAGTATTTTGTTTTTTAGATTAATCAAGGTATTACCCAAACGAAAAAAATTAAAAAGATTATTAGGAATATTAGGCTTTTAATTGATTCACAAGTAGCACCCACTTAATACCCCAAAACTTTATTTTACAAAAAAGGTGTAATGTATTATTATGCACTCAAGTTCTTTCGTCAGCCGGAATAGTTGTATTTTCAACATTAAATACAATTTTTACCTTTCTCTGCCTTTCTCATAGTCTGATTTATGATTTTTTTCTGTTAAATATTTACACCCAGAACTTTCCTAGGCACCGGATGTGTCGTGGCTGTATATTCCATTGTCTGTTTGTCTCTCCGCGATATCCCGAAGAAGAGCAATCCATTGGAAGACGAAGTCAGACGAGTATGTATTCATCATCCATCACTGTCTGTCTGTCTGTCCATTTTTCTTAAATTTTGTTCTTATATACCAGCATCACTTAATGTTTGATCTAAAACACTTCTTGAATATCATTAATACATATATATATATATATTTTTTTTTTTATTGACAACAAAGCATAAAAAAAAACAGATACATGTGTGTAAATTTACTGACATCACCATATTTTTGACTAAAACTGATTTTCTTAAATTTCATATAAGTAACAAACATCACTTAAATGACGAAAAAGAATCTTCTATAATTTCATTATATTGTTTTTACGAAAAGTCTTCTCTTAAATTCGTTAGCACTTACAAACATCAATCGATTTTCATTAAATGCACATATTTACCAACATCATATTTCTTTGACCAAAAAGACTTGGAGAAAGATATAATATCTTCTAAGCCAGAATCTGTGAAATCAGGCTTGAATTCTGGCAAGGGCCCTCTTTCTGAACTTCACCTCAGGATGAAATATTATAGCTTAAATATTTCCCTTATAGAATAAGACTTTGTAAATCCTGAAGTATTTTTGAAGGTTTGTAATGGTTTCATAGGACATGTTCATAATTTCCTCCTTTCCTTAATGAATGCCTGTGTTAGAAGTTTTCTATTTTAAATAATAACTGGGTGCTCCCCTTGCCAGTGACAGATAACTGTCATATAAGGGGCCCCAATCAATTACATTTTTCCATAAGTTATTGATTAAATAAAGTTGTTCTGAGTTCAATGGTGTGAGATCTGAACTAAAGGTGAAATTTGTGTTTTAGAAGATAAATAAGATCCCCTTGTCAAGGCAAGAGTATTTAAAGTCACTATTGATTACATTTTTGTAAGGTAGTTACTAATCAGACTAGTTTGCATCACTTGAGCATTTATTGAAGTTCTTTATTTATTTATTTTGCACAGATTAGATATTCAGAAGGCCTTCGAAGGAGCAGCAGATATTCATTCAGTTACAATTAAAAAGTTACAATTAAAAAGTCAGCCATTTTTGGCCACACACTAGACCGTGAGATGTTCATGGTTAGAATTATGTGATGTAAATGTTCATTGTTACTAACAAATTATAATGTAAACATTGTACAGAATTGATATTATTGTAAAAAGAATGATATGTGAGGTCAACAATGGAATATGTGTATGTATCAATGATCATCACACGCATTGTGTAAATTATAGAATCATCTGCAAATCCATTAACTTTTGTTGTCTGCGTTTTCATTATTATGCTTACCTATCAGTAGAAAAGTGGCAAAAATATAAATATTTGTAAAGGAATGTTACTTTCATAGCTTGTTGGTTCCACCTAGAGGTGTACCGATATTAGGATCGGATATCGGCATCGGCCGCTACTAGGCCCCAGGTATCGGTTCAGTGGATCGGTTTTAAATGGAGCCGATACTAAGTATGGATCACGCCCCCTCTGCAACGCCCCCTACCCTTGGAGTCATTCAACCAGATTTGCTAATGCTCTGACGTAACCATTGAGGTTACACAAACCATACCAATTGATGCTACATAAATTGACGATCATACAGTGTATTATCAGAAATTTAGTTTAAAATACAGAATATTTCAAACTTCTTAATGAGATACCAAAATGAACAGTGATTTGTATTTGACCAATGATGAACTTTATTTCATCATATTTAATCTTTATATTACTGTACTACTTAGTCATATTTTGATTTTTAGGCAATGTTTACTGCATATACCCTTCTATGTACATAGCTATGCATTGCGCATGAGTAAATTACATGAATACGCATGTACATTAATTAGTCTCAGTAGCATGGAGTGAGATTATGATAACTTACACTACGAGATAAAATGTTCAATTTTACAATCAAATACATATTGTACTTTCAAACGAACACAAACCAGCAGTAAAGCGTGTCAATTGGCTAATAATTTAAAGCAGTTTAACATTCCTTTTGCTTTTATGTGAATTTTATATTTTACATTATTTATCAATTTTATGTAAAGTGCTCTATTTTGTACTTCTACTTGATGCTCTATATAAATATAATAAATTAAATTCAATTCAATCGGCTGCACTAAGATCAGAAGTGACACCAGGTTGACATTGAGGCGACATGGAGTGTCCCATGGGAAGTCCCACTTCAACATACTGAACAGTATGAACATGTCAAAGGCAAAACCTTTCAGATAATTTTCATTTTTATGAACATAGGTCTACAATGCAACATGCTGTTAATGTAACAGGAATAAATTCAGTGGAAATAATTTTATGCATACTGAAAATTTAACTTAATGCAGTTACATTGGGCATATTTAGAGAGCTCTTAAGTAAGTTTTGATTGCCTTGAAATTTTTACTGTGTTATTTTCTCACCAAACCTCATTGACCAACCACCCTACTGTATACTCCTAAGGGAGCTGAGTGTGAGGCCAGGGGGGCTGCTGTATACCACTTAATGTGTATAGCTGCTCTTGTAAATAGTTACCTTTACTATATGAATAGAGACACTCATTGGGAGTCCTGGATTCACATGATCTCCTCTGGAGGGCAGTGTCAAGTATGGAACCCTTTGTAATACTGCCTTACCAAGTAAGAGTAAACTTTTGACTTCATGTTAGGGCTGGTTAGTTCTCGTGCGACCGTGGACCAGAAATACTAATACAATACTACATGACCAAATGTGCCATGTGCGTTTTCCATGAGAAGGATAAACGCATGGAAAACGCATGGTTTTTTGCACATTATAATAAGGAAAAAACCATGCGTTTTCCATGCGTTTATCCAAACGCATGGAAAACGCACGTAGCACAATTGGCCATGTAGATGATGTCATTAATAATTGGGCTGTGGTGACGTCAAGTATTGTACTGGATTGTCTGGCTTCTACGTCAACCGAGAACTGACCAGCCCTATCGGCATGTTGGCCGAGCAGTATGCCAGATAGGTGGTCATAATAGCGAGATTCCATGATATCGATACATCTCTTCATTATTTCTCTTAAGTTTTATTATCATACTACAGCATGCCACATCATTGCAATGCACCGTTGTTGGCATTTTGCCTCATTGACCTCTCTTTGTACTCAGATATCATTTTTGTGACATCATCAGTAGACATTGGCCATGGTGAGGTCACAGAGTGCAAGAACAATGGTCAAGTAATGATGTCATATATGACATAATCAAAATGAGGTCAATGTCGCTGGGTGAAAAGGGTGTATGGCATTTGGGAAATAATGCAGCGCCAAGAGTAACTTTATATTTTCACATCTACTAGGTATAGTAAAAATCACCCTAGCCCAGTACAATAAAACAATACACATAATTAATTAATGTAATATAAATAGCTGGGAAACAAAGGAGCCAGACACTCTGGTCACCGAAATCAAACTCAAACTGTATGAAAGTGAACAATCAAGGATCCTTATTAGCGAGATTAATGACTCTGAGAAGCACCCAAAACTAAGAACATATTATTTAAAACAACTTATTATTTTGAACCTTATCTAAATCTCAACCTCCCCAAGAAAACATATGGGAGCTAAGTTTAAATCTTGCTATGTTATTATAAGACCCCCAAAATACCATTAGAAGAAAGAAAATGTAATAAATGTAATGAAGTAGAAGATGAACTACATTGCCTCTTAATCTGTAACAATAATGCCGCACCAAGAAATCAAATAATCCTAAAAGCAAATAACCTGATACCAAATTTCCATCACTTTGATAAAACACAACAATTTAAAGCACTCGTGTCAAATAAAGAACCTGAAATGATATATGCTCTTGGTAATTTCCTAAATAAAGTAATGTAGGCTTTAATTTCCACTGGGCTCCTCTGACATGCCACTTCCTAGACATGACTACCTTGACAAGACTACCCCATTACAACTGACTGTCAACAGAGATTAGATGAGTCAAAGTGCCAGGGGTCAGCGCAATGTTGCCTGGTACTTTTGGAGCTGTCAGGCACAATGTGAGAACAAAAGGACACAAAGAATCTCCTGAAATGTCTACAAATTTTTTCTCCCATATTCATAATCAACCATGGACACTAAATATATAAACATATGAAAATTTGTTTGATGTGGAACTTATGTAAATATGTAAACTGTAAATTTTATCTTATTGAAATATTATTGTCAGTATTTGTATATAATTATGTAAATTTTAATCTTATATTGATTTTGTGATCAGTATTTGTTTAATGCTTTGCGGTTTGACCTGTGATTTATCTTTTATGCATATCTCACTCGGAGCATGACTCAGCCCAGAAAACATAATTAGGGCAACATGAGAACCTGAATATCATACTACTGTAGGTGTAGCTTTAGATAGACTTAGTGAGTAGAGCTATAGCTATATGTGACATATGTATCTTTTCTGATATGAAAAAATTTCAATTAAAGCCATATAAATAATATGAATCAAACAAGAAAAACAACCAAATGTTAATTAAAACACAAATTTATTTCCATAAAGTTTTACACATAGCAATAATTAGGCTAATGTGGCTCTAAAGCTAACACTTGCAGTCTATAATATACAACATATTGTATACACTGTAAGTAAGTTAGTTTCCCAGTGATTTTTCTTTTTTGTCTTTCATTGAAGCTTTGTTTCCTACCAGCCTGTCAGGCCCTCTCTTTGACATAACTTTGTGTCGTAATTCATTTACTGGGAGATGCTGTTTTTTTTAATACATCCGTTGAAGAATATATATTGAGTCTACTATTATTGGTCAACAAATTGAATATTTAAAATGCTCTGATGATTAAATATGAAAAAGTTTTGACAAATGCTAAAGAGAAGTGAGGTATAAACTGTCAGTTTACACAATAAATTACAAACTAATAGAGTATATGTAAAATATACCGAAATTTAATTGTATTGTTCAAATTGTACAAGAATTTAAGATATTTATGCAAGCCTTAATATGTACAGTTATACATGAGAGACGATATAATTTAATTACTTTATGTACATTATGTCCATTATGACAATTACCAATATGATGATAACATCACTTACATGCTGTATCTAGAGACTCTAGACTTATACATTGAAATGAGTGGATGATAGTTTGAAATGAGTGGATGATAGTAATAAAAATAAGTGCATTTATATACAGTAGTGCAACCCCAACTAATAACTTCATTCATCACCTTATCAATGGGCTAAATCATAAATAAGACTATGGTTTGGAATTGTATTCATGTGAAAAACTGCCCAAAGCTTGAACTCTCGAATTCCATTGACTGCAACGTCAAGTGATTTATAAATATGCCATTATGAATGAGATATATGCATGCTTGAACACAATTTGATGACCCAATATCATACATAAGTGTGTTTTATGCAAAAACAACAGAAATCAGATTACATGAAGATATTTGAAAAAAAAAGCGCACTTTAAATACAATTGGAATTTCTTGGCAAATGCTCTGTGATCGATGTAAGGTTTTGTAGGAAGAGCCGATGGTATAACAAACATGTATACAACCTGATATCATATTTTTAATTATTAAAGCCAGGCACAAACTAATCTGGGTTATACCAAGCATAAATTCTAGTCTGCGAAGGGGTAATCGAAAGCTGATCAATGTGACGAGAGAACAGTTCGCTTGGCTGGAGAAAAAGATTGTGTCATCCGGTTAATGCAGTATTCTGGTAGGGTGGTGTACATCCGGCTACAATAGTTAATCAGTTCATTGATTACATCATACAGCTGCAAGGACAGTTCCTAGTCCATTATATTGAACTCGTGATAGTCTGTGTCTCGGACTCGAGTGTGGGTCGAGGATATATGTCGATGATGGTTTTCTGGGAGCCCATCTCGCGCAAAGTACTCTACGTAGTTCGCTTCTAAATACACTGCCGCATAAACAGTACAGGAAAAAGTTAATTGCAAAATTAGCCACAGAAAGGACATAAGAAGCATCTTTTGCAGCATGGAAGTATAGGTCGGTCCATGTCTTTCCTCTAAAGCGACTATGAAGCATGTGACAGATGATGTATGGTAAGCGAATGAAGACAAAAGTTAGGGCAAGTCCTAATAGCGTCGAAGTAAGCTGAGATGAATTGGAGTTGGGTTGTGATATGCTGATCATTTTCCGTAACTGACTTGCTTTGTAGAGGTGGTAGAGGATCAGCATGGTGAATGTAAACACAATTATACTGGGAAGGAACATTTCACCAACAACGATGGTGGGGTAGAAAATAAGCCATTTGTAATACCAAGAATTGGTTACTGCACATCTTTTCCATTCTGGAACACCAGTTACTTTTAAACCGAGAGCGATAAATGTTGGAGAACAGATAACAGCCGCGATGACCATTTCGATAAAACAAATCAACAGCGCCTTCTTGGGTTTGGAGACTGAGTTGACCCTCAAAGGATGGGCGATGCTTAAGTAGCGTTCGACCGTTATAATCACAATCAGCCAACACGACCAGATCCTGCCAAAATACCTGATATAGTAGAATAGTCTGCAGACATGGCCGTTTTCATGCATAAGATTTATTCCCAAGATGGTTCCACCCTTTTCGGTTTCATGTAACCAATTCAAGAACTCTCCCATCAAAACTATTGTGTCTGCGAGGGAGAGAAATATTAAGTACACTCCTGTGGATGTCTTTTTTATGTATGATTTGGATAGCACAACTAAAGCTAGTATATTGGATATTATTCCCACTGTAATAACAATGATCAAGCTGTAGAACTTCATATTTCTAACACCTTTGAAAAGATTTTGCAAAGGATCGTCGGTTGAATTTGAAATTGTTGTGTTGTTCATGATTGCATTTGATGGATGGCCGCCTGAAATAAAACAGAATTTCAGTTAAAGTTCTGCAGAAAAAGTACATATTATAATATCTGTTAGCTCTGCAGAAGGTCCCGGGTTCATTTCCCAGTCCGGCCACTCTCCATCTCCGTGAGCTGTGGCATTAAACCTTTTTCATTGGTTGAAGTAAATCTTATCATGAATATTAATGCCTCTGTGTCTGTCTATCTTTGTCTTTATATAATTCTATAACAAACAAAAGGGAGTAAATTCCTAATCAATATAACTAAAACATTTATCTCGTGTTATTAGTCTCTTTCTGATTTATTAATTCCTAATCAATATAACTAAAACATTTATCTCATGTTATTAGTCTCTTTCTGATTTATTAATTCCTAATCAATATAACTAAAACATTTATCTCATGTTATTAGTCTCTTTCTGATTTATTAATTCCTAATCAATATAACTAAAACATTTATCTCATGTTATTAGTCTCTTTCTGATTTACTATGCATTATTAATTAGCTTTGAACAATGTTCACTTCAGCTGTCCATAAACGAAGTTGGTAATACGAATCAACTGGCAATCTTTATCAGGGCTCTATTCTGTTAAATTCTATTACTGGCCCTAATGCATCAATTCTGGCCCCATCTGTGCTAACCTTATTGACTCAGCTGTCCAAATTCAGCTTCTACCCAGATTGAAATTGTAATGTCTACACGAATTGCCCAAAGCACGAGTTTTGCAATGTCCATAAAAAATCTCATGATTCTATAGAGCAATTTTGCTCCGTATTGAAGTCAAATCTGTATGTCATTTAGATTACAGTGTCAAATCATCATTGTACAACATTTCTGGAGCGGAGAGAGTATGTTGTGAAGTGAGTCAATCATTGTAACAGAATGATCAGAAAATTTATCAGAGGTGTACAGCATTACTCTGCAACCGTAAATGAAAAAGAAAAACGTTCCTTTTTCTCATTGACACAACTGGTTGAGCTGCCTACATGGCCACATGTGCCACGTGCGTTTTCCATGCATTTGGATAAACGCATGGTTTTCGCCTCATTGTAATTAGGTAAAAACCATGCGTTTTCCATACGTTTATCCTTCTTATGGAAGACGCACGTGGCACATTTGGCCATGTATAGAGTGGAACCCTGGAATAGAGGCAACCCACTGGTAAGATAACTTTGTTGAAATACCACTTTGCTAGTTCTCACAACATAATTTCTCGATTAGAAGTCGGGGCCTCAAAGGTATAGAGGTAGCACTTGGCTGCCCAGCATATAAAAGAGAGTGGCACTTTTTTACAGTGACTTGGAAACAATGGATGTTATGTGATCTAAGACTCTCATTGGCTTAGGTAGTCCCTCAACCAATGGTGGTCTTGAATTCACATGACGTCCTCCGGAGTTTACCGGCCAAATCAATAAAATATGCTTTAAGATCGATGTTTATTACAGCAAATTACATAGACTTGAAAAAGTAAACTCCAGATGACGTCATGTGAATGCAGGACTCTCATTGGCTGAGGGACTGCCTCAAGCAATAGGAGTCCTGCCAGATTTTAAAACATTACCGGATGTCCTCTGGTGTTAATTACCATGTTCATGAAATTGGCTGTAATTCAAACTGGTATGCATATATACATGGCCATATGTGCAATGTGTGTTTTCCATGAGAAGGATAAACGCATGGAAAACGCATGGTTTTTATATAATTATAATGAGGTGAAAACCATGCATTTTACATGCGTTTATCCAAATGCATGGAAAATGCACGTAGCACATTTGGTCATGTAGTAGACGTTAGATGGCCATCTCTTGTTACCTTAACTCAACACTCATGCTGGCCTCTATTCAAGACTGGCATTTATTAAACATACCCGTTATTAGGCCGCTTTCAACTCGGCCTCTAATTGAGACTATCAGTGACCCCGTAGAAATATTCCGCTCTAGCTCAGTACTGCGTGTTAGGGTAACACCAAAAACACTTTGCAACTTATAATATGTGGATCACATAAAATAATTTAAAAAAATGGACAAAAGGGAACCATGACAACAACATGCAAACACACGCTTATAAATGAGTGTAAACTGTAAGGGCATCTGCATGATGCATACGTTAGCATTACAAAGGTGCATTGAACCAGAAGCCATTTAAAGCATCACTGTGTTCCATAGTCATTGCAAATTGCCAATCAGAGTTCATGTACTGAGAAAGCCAATCTATATTCAATTCAACTACAACTAGCTTTATCCACACAGTGCCTGGCTTTATGCTTAATTACTTATTAACAACATAAAAGGTCCAACTTTTTGCACCAATTTTTTTTTTTTTTTTTGTAGCAAAACCCAATGCAAGGTTGGGTCCAAAAGTAGCATTAATATTACTCATAATCGTAAGTCATAAACCGTATGAAAAGTATGCTTGTGTTTACTAAGTTAAATTTTCTTTTTTTCTTTTTTCATTGAAAAATGGTGTTGTTTACAAGAAAATTAAGTCCAGTGTTTATTTTTCATTTTTCTTGTTGTCTTGTTCTATATTCTGTATTTTTGATTAAGTAAATTTTTATTTTTTTTATTTTACTGGGGGGCATCCACCCTATGGGTTACTGTATACTGTTATACTCGGGTGTACCCCCATTACCAGTCTGTTTTGTATGCATGTATTACGTAATATTAAATTGTAAATTGTATTTGCGGAGATTGGTAAAAATAAATAAACTCTAACTCGTAAACAAGAAGGTTTAGACGATCGACGTACTCTCATTGGCTTTAACCAATATGCGTCCAGGATTCCTATGATGTCATGTGGATTTTAGTTTCCAAGTCTATGAGTTTAGAAGTAAACACTTTGCTACCTGTCTATACAGCCAATTTCTTTGACTTGGAAACTATACTCCAGAGGACGTCATGCGAATCCACGACTCCCATTGGCTGAGAGACTACCTCCCCCAATGAGAGACATGCTGGAGTCGCATGACGTTCTCTGGAGTTTATTTACCAAGTCCATGAAATTGGCTGTAAACCAAACAATCAAGCTATATCTGTCCACTTGAGCTATGATTAAGATGCAAAATTATTTTAGATTTAGAGGTGACCTAATGACTAATACTTATTGTGATGTAACTGTCCTGTACTTAAGTACCAGAGTAGCATGAATAGAATTTCATAATCTGCTAATGTAAGCCTACGTTTAGGTATCATGTTCCTAACTCTGGTTGAACCGTCAGCATAAAGTGGCCCTTTGAGCAAAACATACACCCACATCACTCCAGCAATTCATGGCAAGTTGTTCGAAGTGGCCAAGTTCAGAGAAGTTTTCATCCATTAGAGATATTCATGATGACCAAGCAGATGTGGCAGTCCAGGTGGGAGGTCTCTCAGCTTGTTAATAGAGTGTACGGGTGAACCATTTGCATAATGTATGTCATTTTAAGTCATTTTGAACTTTGAATGTAATGAGTTGCTGTCAAAGATTTGCAATAGGCGATATAAGTTGCGTCAGCCAGCCATGTCATTGTTGCATGGTAATAAATTGAATTGAATCGAAGATACTCTTGTAAATACAATTTCTCCACACACAACCTTCAAACTATTTATATTGAGACATGCAGCGCATTATGAACTATCTGTTAACGCGTAACCAAAAATAGAAATACAATCCTCACCAAAAATGAAATACACATACCTTTCAATTTCCTGTGCTCATTTTTATTTTGGTTTGTTTGACAATAAAAATTACACATATATTGTATGCCGATGACATCGCACTTGTAGCTGATTCTCCTAATTGCATGCAAAATAGTATAAATTCACTTCATAATTACTGTAAAAAATGGCACCTTATTGTAAATGTTAGTAAAACCAAAGTGATGCAGATTGGTAACAAAGCAATAAGCACCTTCTTCTGTAATGGGGAAAAACTAGTAAATGTTGACAGCTTCAAATATCTTGGCCATATGCTTACTAATAAGCGTAGAATACATAGCAAGATGACGGAATACCTCTCAACACAAGCTCATAAAGCGCTCTTTGCACCTCAAGGTGATTCAAAACAAGCATTAGGAAAAATCGATCCCATGCTATCTCTTCGAATGTTTGATACCTATATTTTACCTATCCTGGAGTACAATAGTGAAATATGGACAAGTGAAAAATCTATGCCTGAATTAGAAAATTTGCAACTTGCATATCTTAAAAACATATTAGGAGTTAGAAAACAAACACCATCTTTAGCAATCTATGGTGAAACAGGTAGATTCCCATTGCATGTCAGACAGAAAATTAGAATGGTGAATTACTGGATAAGATTGGAAAGAGCACCTGATGACAGTTTACTTAAGAAATGTTTAAATTTTCAGAAGGAAATTTATGTGAATGCAGTAAATGGAAATAACTGGTTCAGTAAAGTGTGTCATGTATTAAATAACTGCAACATTGAATATGATATTAGTAACCTCAGAAACTTTGACATTGATAATATCTCTAACACAGTGAAACTAAGACTCTATGAAGCCGAACATGAGCGACTTATAAATGCAATAAATGACAGTTCACAACAACCAAAACTTAGGACATATAAACTATTTAAAACTGATTGTAGAATAGAACCTTATCTTGAATTGCAACAAATTCGCAAAGTGTTAACTAAAATAGCTAGATTTAGGACAAGTTCACATAGCCTGAAGATTGAAAGAGGTCGACACCATAAACCAATAATTCCTGCTCCAAATAGATTATGTGAAAAGTGTACGTTAAACTTTGTAGAAGACGAAATTCACTGTTTGATTATCTGTCCTGGTAATGAGCAACACCGTGTTAACCTTTTTTTGAATGCAACTAAATTTATTAACAACTTCTTGTCTCTAGATGATATAACTAAGTTTACAGCAATAATGACAAACAAGGAACCTGAGTTATTAAATAGTTTAGGAAAGTTTCTCCTTCAAGCCGATGTGTAGAAAACCATCTCCTGTATCCACACAGTTATTAATTTAGTTTATTAGTTTATTAGTTATGATGTGCTTGTCATGTTTTGGACTTTAAGAGTGAAATGTTTTTATTAGCGGCTTGTATTTTTTTTTCTATTGTGTATGTGGATTTTAAACACGTATTATAAGTTAACTTGGTGGCTGGAACCTTGATTATTGAAATTTTATTGCTTTCTGTATTTACATTAATGTCTCTTTCATGTTATCTTTTAACTGAATGACATATGTATCACTTATGATATTTTACATGTCAATAAAATCTATATATATAATAAAATATCTACCTTCCTCCCTACCAACCTACCTACCTACCTACCTACCTACCTACCTACCTAACCTTCCTACCTACCTACCTACCTACCTACATATTTACCTACCTACCAATCTACCTACCTACCTACCAATCTACCTACCTACCTACCCATCTACCTATCTACCTACATACCTACCTACTTACCTACCTATCTACCTACATATCTACCTACCTACCTACCTATCTTCCTACCTTCCTATCTACCTACCTACCTACCTATACCTACCTACCTTCCTACCTACCACCTTCCTACCTACCTACCTACCTTCCTACCTACCACCTTCCTACCTACCTACCTACCATGCATCAAGTTCATAATGTAGCCGAAATTTGTCAGGTGACAAATTCACTGAGAGTTGGGTCATGTGACTGTCACTATTTAGTGAGAGAATGAGTGCATTAGTTGACCTGGATACGCAACACTAAGAAAACTTGCTGGTAAAAAAAAAGTGGTTGCAAGGCTTCGCGCTGTTCAGCAGGCGCTTCTTTTCATGTATCGCCATGTCTGATTGGCTGAATGGCCGTTAAATTAATTGTTTTTTCCGTGCCTTGACCACTTTCATAGTTTAGTACAAGTCATTTTACAAAAAAAAAAAAACCGAAAATTACTGGATATAGAGTGGAAGTCCTCAAGGCAAGCGTAAAAATGTTTAACAAGCAAAAGTGTTCAAAACAAAATTGTGTGGAAGAAAGGTAATTTTCATATGTAAGTTTCTAGGAAGGGGGTTGATCGCAGGGGTGAACCGCCCCATCCCCCTTCCCAAAAAATTGAGGGTAATATATCCTGACCCCCCCCCCCCCCCCTGACCAGTGCTACAAGCGGCCGAATTCTGGACCTTCCAATGCGGAATTGGGGGATGCCTTAACCATTAGTTAACCATTACTTTCAGAGGCACTGTAGTCGGGAGTCAAGAGCGGTGCCTACTATTTACCTCTTTACTGCACACGCCCTGAAATTAAGTACATGTATGTACCTGTCAAATTGTGCCTCAAAATTGTTACAATGGTGGTCTAGCTCAGTCTCGCACACTCTAGCTCACTCTAGCTCACTCCAGCTCACTATAGCTCATCTAGCTCACTCCAGCTCACTATAGCTTGTAAAAAGCTGAGCAAAAACTATGAGTTATACCATATATTACAAACGTGAGTACATCTTTTTTCAGTGGCACCATTCATGAGAGTCACTTTAAACAAAACACAATTCTTGTTTGCAAAAAGATAAATGATTCACAAACTTTTGCTATGTTGTCGTTTGCGAGAGTGTTGTTATGGTAACGGAATTGCTACATTATGAATGATGTTTATCGCCATATCAATGGGTGGCGCCTGCAATTTAATGGAATTGGAAAATCCAGAACAATTGTGAATCAGAGGCGTTTTTCAATTAAATTTTCAGCAAAAACATGAGGCATTTATCATATTTGTAATCATATAAAAACACAATCATCATTGATGCGTTTCAACCCATCGTGGTTGATGATGGCTTCCGGAAGTGAACTTTGACATCACCCATGTAAAATATTTAAAAAAATAAAATAAAATAAAATAAAAATTATAAAAAATCTATCTCAAATAATTGCCTGAATGTTTGTCAGCAATTTAGTTTTGATTGTAGGAAACTAAAATTCAGAGGATTTCATGTGAATCCAGAGCTCCCATTGGCTGAGTGATTGCTTTGACTAATGGGAGTCTTGGATTCGCATGACGTCCTCTGAAGGCCGGTTTCCGAGTCAATGAAATTGGCTGTAATATTTTAGATCACCACAAAACGTCACTGACAGCATAGCGGATAAACAACCTGAACTTCAAATGACAAAATTGAACAAGAGCATTGGAAAGGTCACCCACAGCAGGAAGAATTAATAATCTTATAGGTGACCTTACTGTATTATGGTCTTCTCATTGTTTCCTTTTATCTGTTCAGCTGCAGCAATATCTCTCTTTCTGAGTCTAACAATTTGAAAGCAGTGTAAGTTGCTTTAGATTTTATGTAGTGGCATCCAAAAGAAACATTACTTGGTTAAAATATAATAAATTATTGTGTCACCTTGTAAGCCTGCTAAAGATGGGACTAGACCCAAATTGTATTGCAGTAGCTATAGTAGGCATACAATTAGACCAAGTAATGTAAAGTAACTACATTTACATAATTACCACCTCGGTGCGGCTGGATTGCAAGTAACTATTGGGAAGGGAAAACCAAATACACTGCAGTCAAATGTGAAAGGTTCAACTTTACGGACATTCACATTCAACAACATGGGCTATAGTGTCTTTCGGCATGTCTAGCTGTCTGTCTAGCTGTCTGTCTGGCTTTTTGTCTAGCTGTCTTTCTGTCTAGCTTTCTTTCTAGCTGTCTGTATAGCTGTCTGTCTAGCTGTCTGTCTAGCTGTCGTTTGCAATTTTTTTCTACAAATATCTTCATCTTGCCAAATATATAATCGCTATGTCAACAACAGTCTAATTGTTTCATTCTCTTAAAACAGAACCCTTCTGCTCCATAAATGTGAAATTTTACTATTTGCGGTATATGAAGTGAACATTATCTAAAGTTGAATAATTTATAGTATTGTATACCATCAAAATAAAGTGACTCCTTATAGGGATTGTGCAAAAGTGACCTAGGCCTAATTAAATAATTTAGCATGGTTCTTGAACCTGATGTCCATAAAAGCAATTTCTTAATTCAATAAACTTGTACAATGCATGGGTAATATGCTTCGGAAATTGTCATTATAAAGGACAGCATGTTTAAGATAAGATAAGATGTATTTTATTAAAGTCTTTTATGTAAGAAAAAATAACCTTAGCAGAAGCTTTGGGTCGACTAAAATAAAATGATATGAGAAATAAAATATGCAGATGAGGAGTGAACAACGATCAGAAACTGATTAAATTAATATATAATAAAAGCAATTAGACACAAAATTGCAGACAGCATGGTTATTGTCCATACTGTTATGGCATAGCACATGAGCAACTTTTGGGCTAATTTAATAAGGAAATCATATTCATAATTCATCGAGGAATCCTAATAGTATATTAGATTATGTGTAATTTTCGTCCTAAATAAGACAATTAATATATATGTGATCAGACTGTGTACGACAAATCATGAAGGAGTGTGAGCAGCAGTGTTGGATGATTGCAGGACTTCCCGTACTGTATCAGAATTGGCAAATTTGAGGGATGGACTGTTTGATTCAATTCTTACTAGAAATGAGACTATTGAACTTTTAAATACTCTTTGCTTACAATGCTTCAATTAATCTATTCGATTGTAAATTTTTAAATGTGATATGATTATGTGACTCAAACTTTGTACCAATGGTGTATGAATAAAGATTTTATATATATATATATATGGAGAAAGTGTATAATGCAAGTGTGGGGTATTCCATACAGGACTCACTGTGCAATTGTACGCTGTCTAATTAACAAAGGTCTTTGCAAAAGACACAATGTCATGTTCTTATCCAGACTTGCAAACTTTGCTCTCTCAGCTTCGCAAATTAACTGTGACACTCTTAATGGGATTGTTTCATGCATAAGAACTTCAGACTGCATATTTGCTGGGAACTTAAGACATTTGTGTGAGATTTTGAACTTTGATATCAACTTTCTTCAGCAAAGCAACGACACGTCATCCGTAGGAGCATTGAGCAATGTTGCTATGATGAGTGTCGATCTCAGCCCAACAAGTATACAGCTGAGGTGGTAAAAGAGCTCACCCAAGTGAGAGACAATATACTAGAATGCCAAGGAACGAATCTATTTATGATAACAGAATTATGTATAAGTTAACAATACCTGTATATATTATATTTCAATCTTTCATTGAGTATGAATAAACATAATAATAATAATAATACATTAAGTATAAGTACATTAGACTTCATGAAAAAGAAACTCACCTCCTTCAGTTATTTTGCAAAAAGGAATAAATTGTAATAATTTATATGAAAATGCCAGAAGCATCCAGCCGAAGTAATGGCGATGTTTATAAGACCACAGCGCAGTGTCAAATGAAGACAAATTAGCGCGCTGTGTTTATATAGCGCACGCGCGGACGTCAGGCCACCAACCTACAGTTCTGCCTTCTTCGGCCCCTGTCGTCAAATCACTTTTAGCAGTTTTGAATTGAGCAACGCCCTTCGTGACATTGGCCATGACGTTCAAGAACCTACTTTTCTGCCTTCTCCTATTCGTATCTCGCTTAATATTTGGTCTATTTTTGATCTGAATACAGCTTAAGAGCTACACTACATGGCCAATTGTGCCACATGCGTTTTCCATGCGTTTGGATAAACGCATGGAAAACGCATGGTTTTTGTCTCATTATAATTAGTTAAAAACCATACATTTATCCTTCTCATGGAAAACGCACGTGGCACATCTGGCCATGTCTACAACAACATTATTGAGTTCAATGTATGCAGCCTATCTGCCACATAAAACCACTTTAACTTTTCGAATCAACGACACTCATCATGACGTTTGCCTCGCTGTTTGAGAATCTCGTGAAGAAAAATCCAAGGGTACCCTTGGCACATGCAAGGTTCGGCTATGATAAGCTTTGCACTAGATATAGGCCTACATTGGCTCAAACATCCAGGGTAGGCCTACTTGTATGACACAGCTTATTAGATATCAGCTGTCTCAGCTGGTATTCGTGATGGCATGACATCATGAAGCCTACATTGAATTGAATTGAAATCAAATCTGCAATGTCAACATTTTCAGCAGTTTTACCCAGTGTAGAATGCAATATGTCAACATTTTGCAAACTTCAACATGTAAAGCTCTGTGATATGTTCTTATTAAGCACTTTGCAAAAACTTTGACACTGACATTTTATGCAAAGGGCAACGAAAAGATTGGCGTTTGAGATGTTGTATATAAAATGTTTGATGATATGTCATCTATTTAATGATGTAATTTTTGTTACATGGTATCCTGCAATTCCATGTCAACCTCATTAGAAAAACCATGTTATGGGGTTCAATGTTGTGACCTTTAAAATATAATTTGATTAATAAATCCCTTATGAAGACAAAAGTGTGACCACTCCCAGGGTAGCATATGAAATGAAATGAAACTCCGTGAACGTCATAAGTGTCATCACAAGAACTAGATATACATTTTGTATGTGGCTATTTCTCACATATTTATAATTATGAGATTGGTCTAAACTCCATTCGTCCAGCCTAAACTCTCTTATAGGCTCTGAACCGCACATTTTTTTCCCAAAATCCCACTTCTTAAAAATCAGCTTTTTCTGCAGCGCCCTCTGTTATTTGAAAACCATCAACTGGTGGGTGACAAACTTCTGGAAATTGCTTTCCAAACTTCTTAAATGTCTGCGTTTTATTTGAGCCACTTTCAAATGGTTTGTTTTCTCAGATCAAATGAACCCTGGGCAAATAAAGTCTTGGCTTTAGAAATCACCGTTCTTATCAAACAGGGCTGGTTCACACAATCTCAGGATATTAACTGAGAAAAGTCAACACCAGAACTTCTGAAGTTTGGGATTTCATCTTGAGAGATACTCATTTTCGAACTACAATTTGTTCCAATATGTGGCAAAAAATTCAAGGACTTGGTTTCTATGGCCAAATATCTTGAAGAATATTTTGTTTGCAATGGTAGATTGTTAATGTCAACTAATCATATGAGTTGATTAAGTAAACTAAGCAAAATCTTGAATATATAGAATGTTAGTCAGGATGGCTATGTTTTCAAACAGCCAACAGTTTTAGACATTCTGACTGTCTAGAATGACTGCCTAATTTATAGTTTTTCAAAAGTTAGCTCATGTCTCGGAAATCATTAGTAAAATTGACTAATATAATGGATTGTCTACCTCAGTCTAGGTTGGAAAATACAGAATGCTAGATATGCAACTACGCGTTTTACAGAACGTGGTACGATTATTGTAAAAATTGTAGATATTGCAAGAAATAGCTTTGATTTTCTTTTCGCTCTCTTTTTTGAGTGTTCAGTGAATAACTTTCGCTATTTCTTCTGTTGTAGAGAGCTGTCATTAGAGAAAATCAGAGTCCAGTTTGGGAATCAGCAATCGGACAGCACACCGATTCGGTCAATATCACCTGTTATTCTTCTGGTAATTGTGGAAAAGATTTTTTATTTGTCGTCCATTGTCCTTTATTGACAATATGCCTGTCACATTTGCCTGGAATAATGATATGTATGACAAAGAATGACCAGATATTCTCAGCATTACTTTACCATATCACTATAATATTCAGTATTCTTGAAAGATGGTGTTTCGGCAGCAATCATCCTTTGTTTATGGATATTCCTGTGACAACACACGCAGATATTTGAGTTCCCATGACAAGGCCAGATCAACTTACCAAACAGCCAGAGACAGAGCTGGCCCGTAATGGGGTAATGTTGGACCCCCTTCACAATGCTATGCCATCATTTTCTAAATGGGATAATGTCCTCTACTGAGTCGAGTCAATCTGAGCGTCGATTGATCAGTAAATTACTCCGGAGCTAGGGAGGAAACGGACCACAAAAAAAGAGAGGATTTTAGGTTTTTTATTGCTGCACGATTGACTGTTTTCATTGTGTTTAACGAAACACCATGGAATGTGGCCAATACCATCAAATGGGGGTTTTTTTCCCCCTTTCAAAAAATCTCGCCTGTGGATAGTTTGTAGTCATCCCATGGCAACGCAGTCCGAACATTAATTTTGCTTTTATCAGTCCTGATGATTTTGTAAATTCACAATGCAAAATTGAATCATACAGAAATGAGGGTTGTTGAACATTTTATGTGCCATTGTCAGGATTATGAGAGAAAACAGAGCACATGCAAATTTCATTTTACGGGCATTGCACACAGTGGAAAAACTAATTCTCCATCGAATATTCAGAGAGGGTTCCATGTAATGTACACCCCTTCACCAAACTCATTTACGTATATAAACTGCGGCATGAGCTCTCCTCTTTTAATGTTTATGACGAATATCATACAGAAGACACCACAACTTTTGACTCCCAACATTTAATAATTATCTAAATTTGAATAAATAGGGGCAGGTATCTTATTAAAAGGAATTATTCACAGTGCCTCTGAAAAGGAGACCTTGCCTTCTACTCTGACTCAACCCAAAACCCTCCGACTCCTTGACTCCGACTCCTTGACTCCGACTCCTTGACTCCGACTCCTTGACTCCGACTCCTTGACTCCGACTCCTTGACTCCGACTCCTTGACTCCGACTCCTTGACTCCGACTCCTTGACTCCGACTCTCTGTTCAGGGTAAAGCAGTAAAGAAGTAAAGAATAGGCACTGCTCTTGACTCCCGACTACAGTGCCTCTGAAAGTAATGGTTAACTAATGTTTAAGGCATCTGCCAATTCCACATCGGCCAGCTCTGCTGAAGTTCCTGGGTTCGATCTCCGACCCAGCCACTCTTCATGAACTACATCCCAGCTGGATGTCGACCGCATGAGACGTTAAATTGGTGTTGCCTTGTACTCAGTGTCTATGCTGAGGCAAGTAAAAGACACCACCCATGGGATAAATTTGTTACATGGTATGATTGCCAAGCCTTATCATCTCATCATAACGTCTGCCACTGGCAGCTGGCCATATGAGCTGACTTAGACTCTGACTCCCGACTCCACTCAAAACACTCCCGATGCTGACTTGAACTCAAGAGCTTTGTATTTAGTAACTTTGTTTCACTTTGTGACATTCATTAGCAGCTAAATTAGACAGTGTTCACTCCGCTGTCAATAAACACAGAACTTTATTCTATTCAAATAGGTCTTAACTATTACCATCACTGAATATGTGGGCATGAACCTTTGCACCCCAATATATTCTTTCTATTCCTCTTCGATGTAAATTACATTCACAACGGAATTAGTACTAATGTATTTGCACGCTTTTTCATCTAACAGAGTTGATGGAAATGATGTAGACTGCAATTTTATCTTGTCATTATCACAAGCAGTATGTTTAAACGAGTCAGCTGATGTTTGTCACATCCATATTGGGCGACCTCGGACATTCTCATTAATTTTTGTATGCTGGTACTGTCACAGTGAATGGACGCTGAAAGCATCATTGACGACAATTTGAAATTCACAATCGAATGCCTCCAATTAACAATAAGCAACAGGTACCATCATTCTCAATGTCCATATTGCAATTGTAAATTTTCTGTCAAATTTGCAACAACAACAAAAATTTGAAAAATTGCACGATCCATGCGTTTGGATAGACGCATTGAAAACGCGTAGTTTTCTCCTCATTTTGATTTGGCAAAAACCATGCGTTTCCCATATGCACATTTGGCCATGTAGTGGTCAGAGATCTAGTGAGCTGTGGCTATGCGCCTGTTATGTTAAAGTCAATGTCAATAGACAGCAGAAGCATGACATTTTTTATATATTTATGCAGGACTACAAGTACATGTTCGGATTTGGAATCAGTACATCTGAATTATACTAGGATCCATAATGAAAATCCCCTTGTTTTTTTTTTTGTTTTTTTTTCCATATTTTGCCACAAATGGCATTGAGCGGTACAAAATGGACAGAAATGTTCTCAACAATTCGAATCTCCAACATTTTAGCTAACCAAATAACCATAATTTTGCTCTACTCTCCATTGTAATTTCTGCTGCTTCTTTGTGACCATAACAAATGGCTATAATGATGAAATAGGGGCAAAGAAATTATCATTGCAAAGATAGGGAGGTTGAAGGTAATTTGTGCAGAGAGGCGTTTTCATGGGTCAGAAAGTTTGGCTTTGACTTTTTGGTAACATTTATATCTATTTTGTGCTTCTCCATGACATATATGTAAAAAGTAAGACCAAAAATCAAGTGGACATTTACTTAGGTAACTGTGTGATCTTCTCAGTTTCATATGATTTTGTGGATGAATCCTGACTCTCCCAGCTAAAAAAAAAAATCCTCAAACGCATTCATTACCTTTGATTAATAGCACCAAAAACAACAGACAAGAGGTCAATGAACTGGTACAGGAAATTAGTGCCCTAAGTAAATATTACTAATTAACAGAACCAGTTAAGTTAAGTTCTGAATGAGATGCAGCAAATCCATTAGGCCAGGCAGCTGATGGGGTCAATGTGTAGCGTCAGTGTTAAGTGTAGGTGATAAAGCAGACCCTTGTTTAACTCCAATGTTAATGAAATGCCAGTCACGTTTCCAATTTGTTAAGTGAGTAGTCAGGGCCAGGTGCCGTAATTATGGGAAAACATTGATACATCAATTGTTATTTGACATTGCTTTGTATCTTCTTACCACAGGATTGTGAGTCTGATCAACCCTTGTGAGTGGTAAGTAGTACTTAGCACCACAAGAGTTGAGCCCTGCGTGGGATTAATTTTCAGTCCTGCTCCCCTTTCCATCCCTCACAAGTCAGTCCCACCCGCTACCGCAGTGGTTTTGCTGTGGGATTCTCATCCCGTCCTGCAGATAATCAAAATAGTCCTGCTATCGTCCCGAATTCGCAACGATCTCTCTGCAGGAGGCTTCCGTCCTGCATCGTCCTGCATCAGTCCTGCATCAGTCCTGCATCAGTCCTGCATCAGTCCTGCATCAGTCCTGCATCAGTCCTGCATCAGTCCTGCATCAGTCCTGCATCAGTCCTGCATGCCATAATACACACCGTCCTTCATGTCATGAAAACTCCGTCTATATTATGATTATCATAAATATTCATTTAATGACCAAGAAAATTGTGATTTAATCAGTAAGTCTCGTTTAAAAGAACGTTAGATTGTTAGTACACTGAATTTGCAGGTCAGTGGGGAAAAAGACTGATCCGAATTAGTCCCGCCCAATCCTGTTCCCGCCATCATTTATGCCGCGGGATCCCGCTCCCATCCCGCAGTTATAAATTTCAGTGCCTGAGGGACTGCTTTCACCAATAAGAGTCCTGGATTCACATGACGTCCTCTGGAGTTTAGCTGCCAAGTCTATGAGACTTGATTCCAACTCCATGCTCGGTTGATTGTATTGAATTTGAGTCACTCTCACAAATTATTTTGATAATAACTTGAAGCCCATAGTTTTATATCATATGTGTTTGACTATTGTAAAATAATAGCATTTTTAAGTTGTAATTGATGGAAGGACGAAATAAAGACAATTATGATTTTCGATGTACATTTTCGCCTCTTTTACAAGCTCTAAAAATACAGTATGAGTAGCAATGGTATACTATTCACTAAACATACTTTAAAATAGTGGCTGTTGTTTTCAGCAGCAGTAGAATTGCACTTTGGTGCAAATGTGATGGCCTAACGGTTAGGCATAGTCCTTTTTTTCAATCAAGAAAACTGATTACACCAACGGAGTCACCTGAGGACGTGTTTTTCACTCTCACAGTTATGTTTCATAAATCGGTTGCTTAGCAACGAAGTGTGAGCGAAGTTTCATAAACCGGTTGCTTAGCAACAAAGTATATCTAAGGGAAGTGCATACGATATCATAAAACCTCAAAGAGGAATGATCTTGACGAGCTGGTCTTTGTAGTGAGGCAAAGATAGTGAAGAGTAAACCTACAGCTGTGACCAAAAGTATTCTGAAACTTCAAAATCCTTCAAATGATCTTCATGCTATTACATTTAGTAAATATGGTCCCTTCAGAAAATTATGAAATTATTTTCAGAAGGGATCATATCTACAGTCCTATAAATACATAAATTTGCACGATAGTCACTCCAACATACTTGTGATTTGTAAAGTAACCGATGGCTGGTCAAAGTGAAGAGCCTTGTGGTACACATATTGGCTGGCGAGGAAGAAGTGCCACATGGTTCTGGAGGATTTAACCCCTATTACCTCAAAACAAGGTCAAACTGACCCATTTTTAACTCGTTAAAGATCTTCACCTATGCATGGGAAGATATAAAATGATATAAAACAATGGCTTTACAGAAATTAGGTGGTTTTTAATTATAATATTGTTGGTTATGCACAGTAAAAGCATGGGTAAATGTTGGGTGGCTGGAGTGTATGCTGGATGGCCGGAGCTATATGTTCGGGGGACTCCACTTCAGCGATGACGCAAATAATGATGAAAGAGTCTTCCAGCTCTGAATCATTTTCATGATATTGCCAACATGGTGTGTCGTTTGGTTGGATTTGGAAATATTATATGGGCTTCAACTTCGTCTCAGTCAATAAATGGGGAGAAAAATTACCACAAGAGGTCACTGCCACCGTAGCAGATAAGTATTGTTTGATGACGTCATCTATTCTGTGACATCATCTATGTCTTTTTAATCCAAAGAAGACCAAGAACATGCACTCTCGTAAGTAGGACGCGCTATGCCTACAGGGAAAAGGAAGCGCATTGTTAACCAAGCTGATTACGTCATGAAGAGAGAACAATCGGTACAATTGAGTGACATCATACTGGTCGATTACGTCATTGGACATCAATCCTATTCACATTGATCAGCTTTTGTTGACGTTGTAAATTTGTGATAATGTGCTTTATTCGCACACTAGGACTCGAGCTGACACCAGTTGAAATCATTTGGAAATGACATTTTAACTATTTAAAAAGTCAAATAGAAGAAACTGCAAACTGGACAGAGCTATATCAAAATTAAATTTTTTATCCACAAGGGGCGTTGAATTGTGCATCTACTTCTCCCAGAATGCCCTGGGGAAGGAGGCGCAGCATTTACAATGTGAAGTATCGGAAATGGCATTTCTTGGTACGTAATCTTTGTTTAATCTGCTATGGTGGTAGCGCCCCCTGTAGGCTCTGTTACCTTTTCTTTCCATTGTCCTCAAATTCTATGTTGGACTCCCACTCACTATTGTTATTTCCCAAAGAGACATCAGAATGAACACTATTTTCACTGCATTATTGTAATAGCTTTCAGTAGACAGCTGAAGATAGGTCATTTGGCTCAGTGGAAAGTAGCAGTCTACACTGGTCTATTCAAATTGTGGTTCGGCTCAGTCTACCGTTAATTGTAACTGGCTTCATGTCATGTGTTACACAAGCAGTCACTGTTTACAGTACAACCCATAAATTATGCTCAGTCTTTTATAAGCTAGACCACAGGCATAAATTACCGATCTCACAACTTCAGCTGACGAAAACGTGGCGAAGACGCGGCGGCCTGTACTACACTCGGCGACAGTGATTTTTGCCACGACAACGAGATTCGCCACCCCCCTAAAACACGATTATGCACATAGCAATGACTTGATTTGTTACAAAACTAATTGTACAATTACCGTTCGCCAACTTCAGCACTCTCTCTATTATAATTTCCTCAAGGTTAACATCTTTCATGGTCCAAAAAGTGGTCTCTGGCCCAAACTAGCACTGACGTCACAAATTTCACATTTCGGCCAATCAGAGAGCATTATTTCCTTCAGTCCTTCTACTGGTGACGTCGGTGCCGGCATAGGATGCGTATAATAACTTTTGGTATATGAACAACAGTTGTAAACTATATTTGGGACAATTCTGCGCTTTAACAGTCGATGTCATGCTGTATTTATCACACAAAACATCGACGGGGGCATAAGTTGGGGGCTGCATGGCCGATGGATACCTTTAGGATATAAATACACCCGGCGACAGTGAATCTCCCCACAACAGCGAGATTCGCCACCCCTAAAACTACAATAAACACCTTTTAGATGGCTGCCGCAGCGTAAGAACACTGTCAATGATCTTTACAATTAGTTTTGTAACAAATCAAGTCATTGCTATATGCATAATCGTGTTTTAGGAGGGTGGCGAATCTCGTTGTTGTGGCGAAAATCACTGTCGCCGAGTGTAGTACAGGCCGCCGCGTCTTCGCCACGTTTTCGTCAGCTGAAGTTGTGAGATCGGTAATTTATGCCTGTGGTCTAGCTTATAAAAGACTGAGCATAATTTATGGGTTGTACTGTAAACAGTGACTGCTTGTGTAACATATGACATGAAGCCAGTTACATTTCGTGTCATTATAAGATGAAATTGGCTTTCTATTTTCTTCCTTTTTTTTTTTTTTTTAGTTAATATCTGTCAGGAAGAATTTGTGGGCGGATGGCATAATGTGTGAAACTCTGTCTATTTATGTACAGGTAAGCGCTCAAAGTTGGCAACTTTTAACGAGCCTAACAAGAATATTCTTTTTCAAAAAAAGAACAGATACCTGGTGTTGTGTGTAGAATGCCAGCAGCACTAGGCCTACAATGTAAACACTTAAATACAGTAAGATGGCTACTGCCTCATTGAGACCAGTGTTTGTGCCTTGTATACTCCATTCTTTACTCAGAATTTTACTAATTTATTTATCCCCCTCCCTGCCTACGCTGCCTAATATTGTTAGATAGTCAGTAAAATACCCCATGCATAGAGTAAACGTGTAAGTGTAACATGGTGTGGACTCTTAGCCTTATTATCATCTCATCATTACATCTGCTTCTGGCAGTTGGTCAAAAAGCTGACTGAGCTTCAGACCCAGCAGCATTGAGCATTGGGGCACTCACAAAATAACCAAAGGTCAAGATTTCTTACTAATCCTTGTTCTACTGATGAAAGCGAGATATTTTATTAATTTCTCATTTTTCATCTAATTGACCCTCATCTGATAATCTAGATCACGCTCCTTAAATTCACCCTTCAAAACTTATCACTGGTTAGCAATGAAACTGGCAACTTCATAACTTCCCCTTCAAAATCTAGATGCAACAATTTGGCAGTCTTTCAAGGATGAAAGTGTCTAGTCAGTTTTTTTGTGGCGTTTTACAATTATTCCAACAAAATTCACACCTGGAGTTCATCTAAAATGTCCACCAGATGGAGGTAGGTCGTATAATCTGCCAGGCTGAGCATTTACCTGTTAAAAACACAGCTCTTCTAATGTTTATGTTTATTCTACTGCCATGTTATAGATGGAGCCACGTGTGCCTGCCAATTTCCGTCAAGAAAAAGATTCTAGGAATTCCTGGTAAAACTATACGAAACAAAAAAGGTTTATTGAAAGAGAACCACCTATATATCTTGGACATATTCTTTTATCAAATTCATCTATCATATTACATATAGCACTGTAGAATCTAACCAATAAGAGCGCTCTTTTACTTAAGTTACTTAATTAAAATAGACCTATTAATTAATTAAAATAGACCTATTAATTTATTAAAATAGACCTATTAAATAAATAAATATACCTATTAATTAAATTAAAATAGACCTATTAATTGGTGGTCGTATTAAGATATTGTCTCAATAGTGAGGTGGACTTAATAATAATAATTTGGACTTAAGGCAAGGTTGCATATGAAGTTGCATATATGTCTGTGCCTTGTGATATAGTGACCCCTCTCCTTAAGACCACCTCACTATTAACACCTCCTTAAAATTAAGACAGAATTATGGATTGCAACCAGATCTCTTTCTCAATATATTTTATTAACAATTAAGACAACCTCACCATAAGGACAAGTAAATTAAATTGCTAATCAGTGGTGGCCTTACTGGCGAGGTTCGATTGAAGACCACCAAATTTGGAGTAAAGTGTTCTTGCCATTATAACTGACCTCTTTATTAAGACCACCTCAACATTAAGATCCACTAAATTTGATCCAAGTGTCTTCAAAGCATTGTAATTTTTACCTCTCTATTAAGACCACCTCAAAATTAAGTCCAGTAGATTTTCCATGATATTTTTAACGAGGTTGTGCAATAAATTGACTAACATTTGTTTACAGGGTAAAACCTACAAGTTTCTAGATCTAAACAAACATGCCCCTTTCAGTACTTCAAGCCCAGTAACCCTTCATTGAGGTCCTACATTAAAATGAATGGATGGATGTAACTCGAATGCCTGGGTTACCTAACTGCTAGACTGCTGCAGACAAGATGCAAGTTGCAACCTTCGAGTACAGACAGTTTACCTTGATACTGCGTATAAAATAGCCACTCGAAGAAGGTTGTGAAAAATCACAGCACTTTGGACAGTCTGTCATTCGAAGTGTCTGTCGGGCTGTCTGAAGTGGTTATCCGCGCAACAGAAATTAGCATTTATGATAAAATAACAAAAGTTAACATATCCCTAATCGGAATAAAAATTGTGGGATTTTGCGATCTCCTTTAATTGGGGACTATTATCCATTTTGCAATGTTGGTTAACTTAAGATAATGTTCACTTCAACTCCTGGGCCTTATTTCGGGGGGGGGGGGGCAGGAGGACATGTGCCCCCCCCCCCCCCCATTTTCCCCCATATTTTCACACTTTATATTGTTTTAGACTCAATTGTATCATACCTGCTATATTTACAGCCTATAAATGTTAACAGTGTGAAGATAAAATCAACAGTTAAGTGCTCACAAAAAATAGATGCATAAATTCACCAAATTACTATGCACAGATTTTATCACCTGCCAGTGTAAAGGTGTCTTCATTATAACAGAAAATTGCCAGTTCATATACTATTTATATTTTGTGGCAGGTGGAATGGTAATAGATGGGGTGCCCAGCAGTGGCGTTGGTCCATTTTCCTATGGCCATTGTTATAGAAAATCAGATTTGTGAGAATTTAAGTCATCATTTATTGTTCATATCAATAGAGACTGATGTGTCTGTTCTCAATGCACAATAGAACCCCAAAATGAAGACTGCCCATTATCACAAAACACCTAACCTTTGTCCTGTGTGTTAGTCTAGGTCTGGGTCTGTCTGTCTCCAAAGCTGTTGGCCAGTCTGTCCCGACTGTCTGATAGACTTGTCTGTCTGCTGTTGTCTGTGTCTGTTTACTGTCTGTCGTGCTGTCTAGATGTCTGTCTAGCTAGCTGTCCAGTTGTCTATCTGTGGAGCTAGCTTTCTAGCTGTCTGTCTAGCTTTCTTTTTGTCTGTCTATATTGCTGTCACATTGCTGTCTATTAATGTCACTGTCTACTAGTGTGTAGCTGTCTATAGATCTGTCTCTCATGTGCCTAGTTTTCAAGCTGTGTTGCTGGGATATCTGCCCCTATTTTATTCTATATGTCTACCACACTGTCTGTCTGTCTAGCTGTCTGTCTGTCTGTCATCTCGTTGATTGACAATGAAATAATACACAGAGAGTCTTAGCAAGCCATATCCATTACAGTGCATAAGCCCATCCATCCATCCATCAAACTATGGTCATGTATTAATGTTATTCATTGATGTCATTCACTAAGGTCAATATCAATGAAATTTAAAGGGACATTAACTGAATGCATGAAAGGTGACGTGTTTTATAATCCTAATAATATTGTTCTGTTTTCGTGTTGAATCTGGCAAATGTCGTTATTATGTGTGCAAACCCTTATCTGACTATGCCAGTGTAAACACACACATCATAATAATAATAGACATCCTTGTGGCCTATTTCTGAGAATTCATTTAACAATATCACATAGCTGAGTAAGGTCAGAGCAAATTGCTATTTTCAGCGTTTAGAGTTACGATGAATATAAATAATGATGCACTATGACATAAAATGAGTGCATCTTTGATCGGTATCACCATGATTTTAATTGTGTAGCATTAGTTAGCTTTACACAATGTTCACTTGAGCTAGTCATAAACACAGATATATCAAACTGTGTTTAAAACCATGAAATACTCTTGTCCCCATGTTAAACCTAAGTATTTCGGCAGTCGTTACGTTGCTGTGAATGGTTGTATTTTATTAAAGTAGCAAGCTGACTCAGATTCAAATCAAAGCCTGGTTATTCTTTATGAGATACATCTTTGCAGAATTCTGTATGTGGCAACAAACCTGTAGTGAATTAAATAAATATTTATGCTGGGGAAGGTAAAAGACTGCACCCATGAGGTAAATCTGTGCCATTATGTGGCCTTTAAGCCATACCATGTCATCATTATGTATGCCTTTTGCAGCTGGTCATATAAGTCGGTCTCACTCCTATTTTTAAATTTGCAGCATTGATTAGTGTTTATACAATGTTCAGCGTTCACTTGCTGATCATGAAGTTCAACACAGTTGTATCAACCTGGATGACCTCATTAAAATGATTAAATGTCTATGATGGAACAAATAAAAGATGCCACCAATGCATTAAATAGGTACAATCATGTGACCTTTAAGCTGTGTCATACCATCATCATGTTTGCCTCTCATAGCTGGTTGAATAACTAATGCCCAGGCCAACAGGATTGTGGCAATTCAATCCAAAATAGACTTTGGCTTAACTCTTGAACAAGAAGCTTCAGTTCTCACTGTTACACAAGCAGTCTTAGACATTCGATATTTAGTGTTTAACAGTAAAATAAACTAGAGCACACTTCACATTAGCTATGACTAAACAAATTCCACACAGTTTTCTTTTCAAAGTACCCATTACTGCTTTCCTTTACTTTCAGTCATGCTTTGATGTGATAAACAAGATCTATAGGAGAACCTTGAAGTACACCACGTAACTCAGGTACTTGTTATGAGTTAACGATCATAAAATGTGGTGTATTGAGTTACATGACGTCAAAACAACCTACAATACATTTTTTGGTAAGAAAGTACATGAATATACTTGAAGATATGGCATTTAACAACATCACGGCTGGAATATCATTAAAATGTCAGTTATTCTTGGTTTCCAGCATTAATCAGCTTTAGATAATGTTTACTTCAGCTGACCATGAACCGTAATACAGTCTTGTCCAAAAACTATGGAGACGCTTATCTTTTTGAAATAACATATCTTTGTATAACTAATAAATAATCTTTTAAATGACTATCAAAAGTGAAATGACATTAGTAAGGGGGGGGGGCAAATCCAGAAAATGTACTGTCATCAGATTGAAATTTTCCACATTTTCTGAAATTGGCTATTGTTTGTCAGTCTTGAATTGATGTTTTGTCCAGTCAGAATTCATGGCAACTAGTTTATGTATTTGAATATGTGTGACAATATCTTTGGTGGTTTTGTGCGATTGCTGAACATTTTTAAATTCGATATAAAATTTTAGGAGATATGGATCAGTGCAAACAGAAATCCTAATTTGGAGGTGGCGCAAACATCACCACTGAGGCACTGTAACAAAAACAAACGTCATGTGGTTATGCTCTCCCCCCCCCCCCCCATGTTTGCCATAATAGTGCATTGGATATTCTGAGTGCAGAACTAATTGCCATCACAGGGAACAAAATTGGTAATTACAGAAAATATAGCATAATTATCCCCATGACTGTGATTTTATTACTGGTAATTGGCTGATGGGTGTGTGGGCGGCATCCAGCAGTGGATGAGAAAAAATAACGCCATGTGACCTGTATTATTTATTGTGTTTAAACTCCCTTGATAAGTAACTAAAAATGTATAAAATACAATTCAAAATATAATATGATAAAAACAAAGATTACGAACTGAAGAAATGTCAAAACACAGAGACTGAATAGTAAAAAATACAATTAAAAAGCTTGTAACATTAAAATGAATAGTTCTTTTGAGTGTGGCTTTAAATAATTGTCATTTAAAATCAGATATTGTAAAGAGTCAGTAACAGCATCTCTGACATGGCTAAAAGTCAGTTGCTTGTTTAGTCTCTGTAAAATATTTTTATAGGTGATGCTCCATGGCTCACAGTTTGCTCCAGTAGGGATTTTCTACCAGCTGATTAGTCTTTAGGTAGTCTGACAGAAGTCTGTATTGCAGTTCTTCAGCTGGGCAGTCACACTTAATTATAGATAAGAATGTTATACATTTTGGGAGTTTATCTTTATTAATTTCTGAGTTCACTGTGGTGAGGAGGGATGCTGTCGATCCCGTATGACATTACAGCAGTTTTCGAGGGGGTGTCGCTCGCTGGAGCATCAGAACACTATCTAAAGTCAGTTAAAAAGTAAGATTAGGACAGGGTGAAACCACAAGCCCAACATGTGTGAAGTTGTTAACCATATAAATCTGGCCCAGTGGCCCTGTTGCAGTCTAGGAGAATATGAAAATAGCACACTGTCAGCTCCATTTGGAGTTTTGAGAAAAAAAGGGTAACATCAATTTAGTGACATATCTGAAGAATCAGTAAGTGATGCCCACTCGATAACTGCTGTATTGGGGCACCCAGGCTTTTCCCAGGGTATGTCATTCCTACTGAGGCTAGGCCATAGACCGCTGCAGCTTTTGATTCTGTTCTCATGAAATGTCACTCCAAGAATGTCAATTTTCTCCACTGTTGACATTTCTTGGTGACCATGTGGAAGTGGAGGACAATAGATTGTGTTCCAAAGTGAATGCATTTTTCTGGCTGAGTCTGAACCTGTAGCAGTCAGCAAATAAGACACACAAATGTCTACAAGACACTGAAGAGAAACAACTTTTTGTTGCTTTATATAACCATGTTTATGGCCAGCTGAACTGACCACTGATTAATGCTGTACTTTTGTTTTCAAAGAAATTTTTTATTTATTGCTTATGCATATACTCACTTTGTTAGGCAGGAAAATATCTTTCCAAAAGTTCATTATGTGGCTAAGATTATACAAGTAACTGTCACAGCTTGTTGGGGATACACATCAGGAAACCCTTTTTTGTACCACGTGATCAGTGTTTACACATTGTTTGGGGTATTAGCAGTCATTTATGGAGGGTTATAAACTGCCAGGTTGACAGCAGCATAAAATCACTCGGTGGCAAAACAATTTGACAATGTATACTTGAGTATTGCCTGCAATAGAGTTCCAGTTTCTTTCACTCAACGTGAACTTTTTGAATGCTAAATCTAATTTAGAATCATAATTGTGACTTAGCATGATAGCACATTATAAAATCAGAACACTGTCATTTAAAATGAAATTAATATTTTCACGTTTAGAATTAACTCGATTTGGTCTAATTGTACCATCAGACATACACATGTATCATATCATGAAATTCTGACCTCATCATGTCGTCATTACGTCTGCCTTCAACTCATATTTCAGTCAGAAATTCATATCATACCAAAATTGTGTATGCAGAACTCGTATAAATGATTTCTAAAAACCGACCTTTGCACTACAATTGATATGGATGTTTCTGCCAAATATTTCAGTCAAAGTTATGACAAACAGATTTTCCCTGCCATTTATGCACAGTGTCTAATTATAATACCCACACGTTCTGGCCCTCTTTGTCCGCTTTCATAAACATCATCAGCTGGTTCTATTTTGCTGGTCTTTTGTAAATAGAAACGCATTCGTTCTGTGTGTGTCTAGACCAAATACTAACAAATGGAAACACTCGGAGCAGTTAGATGGTTTCATGGCAGGGTATCCATTTGTACAGGATATTAGGAATTAGAAATGGCAGCAGCTAAGTGTACTAATCTGTATGTGCAAAGTGGAATCTCATAATTAAGATAACCTTGAGATTTATTAATAATTTGATGATATAAGAACACTTCGGGTAATTATAAACACACAGAAAACATCAAATTAAGCATAAGTTCTCAGTCCGATCCTCAATGAAGAGTTCTGGCTTCATTTAGTGAGTGAGTGAGTGAGTGAGTGAGTGGGTGAGTGGGTGAGTGAGTGGGTGGGTGAGTGGGTGAGTGGGTGAGTGGGTGAGTGAGTGGGTGAGTGTTTGTGATTGTGTGAGTCAGTCAGTCAGTCAGTCAGTCAGTCAGTCAGTCAGAATTATATAATTCTTTTCTTCTTTATCTTTGTTTCTCTCTTGGATCTGTATGTCCGTCAGTAGTCTGTCTGGCAGTCTGTCAATTGCCCAAAAATACTTATGTGTGCCCAGCTGCTCAGCTTATCTTTTCAGTCAGCCATGCAGTTATTTCACCATACGACTATTTGTCATTCAGTTATTCCAGCATAAAATTCATCGAGCAGTCAATCAGTCCAAAAATAAATTCTCAGAATATCAGTAAGTCTATCATTCCGGTCGTCAGTTTGTCTGTCATCTATCTAATTATTAGCCAACATAAATATCATATTCTGGCTTTTTGGACATTAAACATTTTTGCAATAATCTTGCACCATATAATTTTAGATAGCTGTTAGCTGCTCTCTACTCTTAAGTTCATCGTTGGTACGTGGACTACCACGCTAGCCTGGTAAACCTTAAACTTTCGGCAATCTTGCACTGCATACTTTTTCCCAACCTTCCTTCCTATCTTGTCTTCGTAACATTTTTGGCTAGATGTTTACTGTGCAGACACGAAACAGTTTTTTGCTAAGTGGACTGTTTCTTCAGCAATTTGTTGGTGAGGTTAAAAGCATCAGATGGTTGAAGGACTTTTGTGATGAGTTAAGCCTGACCAATTTGTGCTTGAGAATAACCAAGATAGTTATCTCCTATCATGATTATAGGGATAATGTGGGATGGGCGGATGATTGGACCAAAAAGCATCGCAACCTTTAACAAATGTCAGCGTGGTAAAATAAGATGAAGCTAAACAATGGAGACAGGAAGGACATTGACATATTTGTAAGATACTGTAAAATCTCCTCACAGTTAGAATTTGCATCAAATTCTAAAGGTATTTTTTTTAGTGTGACTGTTTTTCACAATGTAATGAAACTGAATAGTTACAAGATGGTGAGTAGCCAAGTAAACACAGCCCTTCTGCGCAAGGTGGTAAGCTGTTTGGCAACCTTAGTGAAAATCTTTAGGATCTGGGTTCAAAGCCCTCCGTTCAGGGCAGCAAATACAGTAAAACCTGACTTAGGCTAATATGAACTCGACTTTGACTTTATAATCACAGAAATAGATCCCAAAACTGATTACAATAAAGGAAGTTTGACAATTAAACCACCTAGATATAAAAGACCTTTTCTGTGATGGATAAGGGTTGTTTTAATATTTAATTAGGGTTGCATGGCTGTGTCAAATTGGAGAGGGTATAGAATTGTTATGGAACAATCCACTGGCAAATCGTGACGTCATAACCAGGTGCATCCCGAAGGGGGGGGGGAGGTGAAAGAAAAGAGAATCCGTCGAAATGTTGACAAAAAATTAAATCATATTTGTACCAGACCCAAACATGTGTAATCCCAGTTGGAATATCATGGAACCTTGGAAGTTGCAAGCCCCCAGTTTGAGAGTCATTGATATCCCAGAAGGCCCCTCCAGCCTGTAACACACGTCCTGACTTTTACAAGCTAGACTGAGCCAGACTTAGCTAGACTTAGCTAGATCTTTATGTAAACACTCTGCTACCTACCATCACACCAAACCAAATCTAGCTGTAGATGCTATTGGAAGATATGAATGATACTTTATCGTGATGAATTTATTGAATTCACTTCTAAAAGCGCACAGAGTAGAATTGATTTGATCTCTGCACTCCGAAGGTTGAATAATGTAGATAATTAGCACAAATGTTATTGTAAAAGTGTTCAATTTACCTGTTCAGTTGATATCAATATTTATCCTGTTTATGAGGGGTTTCATTGTTACACAACTTCAGGTAGCTCAGACTAGCTAAGGAGAGCTATGGTTGACGTTTTCTATGAGGACTACTGTAAATGAGACACTTTTTGTAATTTGAGACTACAATCCACTGATTAATATATTAGTTATGTATGTACACTGTACAATTGATGGTGTAAAAACTACAGGAAATTGTTTACAGTGCAGTCAGTATAATATAGATGTGTATATTTCTATGAGGTTATCTAAAACTAATTAATGGTTCAACATGAAGAATTAAGTGACTAATGAAAATTACATGACTGACATTTTGGTGATGCTGATTAGAATAACCCCACAAAGCATATCTAATGAAAGGAACAGGATTGTTCAACATTTCGCTGAATCTGATAACTATGTTATGTTGAATAATTGTGTTGTGAATTCTTGCAGTATGATATAACCAAAGGCAGATGTTATCATGAGATGATAAGGCTTGCAGTCCACACCATGTTATACACTCCCCAGCTAGCATTCCAAATATATCTATCTATCTATCTATCTATCTATCTATCTATCTACTGTCTAGCTATCTATCTCTCTATCTTTCTATCTATCTATCTCTCTATCTCTCTATCTTTCTATCTATCTATCTACTGTCTATTTATCTATCTAACTATCTATCTATCTATCTATCTATCTATCTATCTATCTACCTATCTCTCTATCCATCTATCTATCTAACTGTCTATTTATCTATCTATCTTCTGTCTATCTATCTATCTATCTATCTACTGTCTATCTATCTACCTATCTATCTATCTATATATTTATCTATCTAATGAATGACTTTGTTAGGTCAAAAACAAACATTGATTGATTTATTCTAAAAACTTTGGTCAAAATATTGACCCTAAAAGTGGTTATTCAAAACAACTGTAGGCCTATTATGTAGAATAGAGAAAATGTATGTGAAGAGATGAAACATACAGTGGTGTCAATATACAATTTTGGTTGGTATTTTACTTATAATTGATCATCCCTATATAGGTACAAAGAATAAACATCAGCCTGAGGTGAATTTCGATAAATATATACACAACATTTTTTAAGTGAGATAACTCAATGGGGTCATTAATTATGTCCAAAGTTTATAATATCGATTCCCGAAAACCCATTACTCTTTGATTGTGGATTCATTCATGGGAAATATGTGAATTATGAACATTTAGTAGCGGACTAAATTACCCTATTTTTTATGAGGTCAGCTATGACCTATTTGTACCAGTATCAACATGCTGAAGTCCGATTAGTCACTATGTATTTATCATTCTATAACCCGTCATATATTCTTTTAAAAGCTATGCATGTATTGAAACTATTTACAAATGTGTTTTAATTCAAATACACCCCACAGCTAAACCCACCCAATGGAATCACTTATGCGGTCTTAATATCGAGGTGGTCCTAATACTAGAACTTTTCTCATTGCAGTTATATTTTTAGAATCAAATTGGTCTTTACAGTGAGGTAGTCTTGAAATTGGAAGTCTCATTGTGGAGTTACACTGCACTTGTTTATAGATAGTTTCAGGAAACATTTAGAATGTATACATGAAATATTTGACATATGTTTGATATATGATTTTCATCTAGCAATGCGTGTTAGTTTAACAATTTAAAATTGTAATTAGATAATTTATAGAAGTAGGCCATAGGAAGTCTTCAAATCAAATAGAGAGTAGAGCTATATGATTTTATTTACGTATGCCTGAGTTTTTGCTAGTGCCTAGTGTATGATTAAATATTACCGCAAAATTAATGATCTATGACATAATGAACTTACCTTCAATTAAACAGTTTAATCCACGTCAGGATGAATAGATTATAGAAGTCACATGGTTTGACAAAGTAACATCAATGAAGCATCAAATATCTCAGAGAAACATAGTTTCACTGCGGGAGTGCCACAGGGTAATGATGTGCCTCCCAGCTTACTCACTACAAAACTGCAGCGCCAGCCTACTAACCAACCAGCGTAACAGCCAGCTAGCTCACACTTCAGGGGCGTATACTCTAGGGGGTTCTCGTGTAACTGGCTTTATTTCCATAACCCTGGGTTTGTTGATTTGGTCTGAATATTTATATTATTCATATCATGCAGGAAAATTACCAACAACATTTATGGTATGTGGTTGCTGTAGTAACTGAGAAAGATGTTGAAAAGGTTCCTGCAGAAACATATTACGGCATAGATATTTAAATAATAAGATATAGTTGTGTGTTGATGTAGAATATGGATTGTTTACATACAGTGCACCAAATAATTACTTGCACATTTTGATATGACCAAAGTAAATTGACACTTGTAACTGATACTGGATTTAAAAAATTGTTTTCTTGCCAAGTGGAAGTGGTCAAATTTCAGTTAGTGTAAAAAAGGGAAGACAAGAAATATGGCCACAGCTGGTACAAACTATGATATAAATGGGACGGGGCCACTGTAGAGAAATATAATTTAAAAAATGTGTTTATTGTAATAAGCTAAACCTAACCTTGACCTATTATAATAACATGGTTGGCTCATCTGGATTTAATTTAGTTTAAATAAGTAATTAATTATAAATTTGACTTTACCTTATATACAGATATTAATCACAGTTGCTGCATCCAATGGTGCTTACGGCAAATAAACTTCATCACCATTTTATTTTATAATATCAAATATCACTGACAAATATCACGATCAGTTATGTTGGCTGGCAAATACTACAGAACCAAAAACGAGGCACAGAAGGACGTCATTAACGTCGTCGCTTCGTCATACATTTTATTACACAGCTCCTTCAATTTTCAAGATTTGTTATGTTCAAAAATGTTTAAGTATTTCGTAGCATGAATTAAAAATTTTTGACCTAAATGTTTCATAAAACGACCCTGAAAAACTTTAGTTATACAGTAGCTTCCACCCGGACTCTAAGTCTTACAACCCAGGTTAGTAATTGGCTGGTAGATCAGTGAAATTACTTGATCGAATGACAACTGAGATCAAAATGACCAGATGCCTAATCAATACCTTATTAATCACGCAATATGAAAAATTGCAAACATAAAGAGATGATAATGACAGATAATGAAGGTACTTACCTAACTTCATGTCAATGCAGAAAGTGAATGTTTGCATTGGTGGAATGACCTGCTCAATAGCCTAATCTAAGGGATTTCGTGGATTACTGGAAGCTTGAAAACAATTGTAACAAAAACAAACAATCCAATGAAACCATGTACTTGGCCTTAATCACTATGCTTAGTGTTTAGTATTGTTATTGAGCCTGAATTGTTGGGCTAAAACTATTTGTTGGTGTTTTTTTAAACAGTATTACTTTAGAATTTCCTAGACAGACTATGTAGTGTTGATTAGTATTAGTCATAACATAGCTCTACTTATTTAATTATTTTAACTGTTGATCCATGTATTTCTATTATCTTTTTATTTTTTGCCATTTATTATCTTTTCATGCTGACACCTGTATCAATTTGATATTTAGCTGTCAATAAAAATCTATATATTACTAGATTGCAGTAAGAATTACTGTTAATTTATCAATCCTTAAATTAACTGTCTAAAGTTGTCGAATTGACTTTAATGACAACCCTTTGGTAATACTGGTACTGACCATTTTGATTACAGACATGACTACTGTAGGTGGCACATGACTACATTTGCATTGTCAAAATTACTATGTAGTTTTACTAAGAAGATAGTCATCATGACTATTGGCATAACGACATTGACTAATTGACTAATAAGGCTGATTTACTTGTTAGATACAGTTGACTAACTTGTAAGTCATGATGACGTATGAGATGGGGAGGGGGAGGTCAGTTATTCTAAACACAGTCATGGTGTCTAAAGGTGAACACATCCAGAAAAAGTGCAGTATAGCGGACCCAGATTTATGACCATATCTAACTAGCCTCGTTGCTGTGCACAATACAACAAATACTTGAATTCAATGAATGACGTCACAAACAAACTACGGCAGTTTTAATTTTTCACGGCAAGAACGATGTTTAAATCTTTATTCTTTGGGGGCTGCTGCCCCCAAACCCCGCTACATGCAGGGTGTGGCTTAAAAACTTGCACCAGGCATCTCCTCTTTCGGGATAGCTCCAGGTTACTCAAATGCTTATGAGGTCTTTTAAAGTTTTGCCACATTTAGTCAGGGGTATAAGCAATTGGTCATTGTGATATTTTTGATCTGATAATGTCAGACAATATCAGTGTCTGAATTATTGAGGGTGCATGGTGTAGGGCTTGTTCTGAGTGACACATATGACTGAAGTCAAATTTCTGTCTGCTTGCATGGTGTCTCTAGTTGCAGAAAAGTTTACAAATTAAAAATTTCCTAGTTACTAAACCTATGAAGCCACAGAAAATATAATATTTGCACAGAATCCTCCTTCAGTGTTTTTTATACATGCATATATATATTATGGTATTAGATGACAAGAAGGTTGGTTCCAGTTTTATTCCAGCAAGTTCATTAAAACAGAGAAATATAATGGCATTCCAGATGGACTTTTTGAATCTACCAATAATCTGGAAATAATCACATGATTTTCAGGAGGATGGGCCAGTTAATTAGACAGAAAAGACAGAAAATTCACCAGTATCCATAATGGCACTTTTTGCCTCAAATGTGTCAATGGTCTACCTACTTACTAAAAATGAATCTATTTGCCCTTTTTTTAGCGGCAAAGATCAAGAAAGGTGTCTGTAACACATCGGTATGATCAGTGACATAGTCTAATGCTTGTATTGCAAAAGCTGAGGTGAAAATTACCCGAAGGTGTGATAAGTGTGCTGCTGCTATATTTAGTGCCATATCATCTATAATTATTCAGGAAGCAAGAGAATATATTCATAAAGATAATTTAGTACTATTATTACTTTCATGTGTATGATTGCAGCTGGCCTGATCACTGTCAATTGAGGTAATACAAAAGAGGTAGCAGTAGCTGCTGGTGCAAGTTTTTATGCCACACCCTGTATATATGGGCATGAATTTGGGTCCGCTATACTGCACTAAACCCAAACATCCAAGAAAAAGTATATTTTACTTAGTTTTAAGTAATGGGTTGGTGGATTAGGGCTTTACGTCGTGTATTTCTGCACCTGATGAGCTAATTAGGACAGGCAGGGACCCTGGCAATGAGCTGGATGAAACAGCCATCCAACATAGGCTTAACTAGGAATTGAACCCCGGAACCCAGTGGGTGGAAGCCTAACGCACTACCACTGTGCTAGGACCCCGCCCCTAGTGTGAAGCAATAAAAAGTCCCCTTTCATTTGACACTGTATCTATTCAAGATTTGTCGCACTGAATATATATACTATTAACAACCCTTTGCTACGAGCCTTATTCCTTTATGTGTGCATACCTCAAATGTTACACATAGCTCCGTCACTGCACTGAAGTAACACTGCAAAATGATCTGGCTGATCTACGTGTTTTGAAGCTGCAGGAGTCCCTACAACTTGGCTAATGGATTAGTTGCCCCGAGCAGAGGTATGTCAGCGATACTCAAAAACTGCTCACTGGGTTGTTCACCTGACTGCTGGGTGCCTGAGATTTTTCTCACGAGGTCAAGTCACGAAAAATGATGGAAGAAAATGGAAAAGGGCCAACATCAGGCCAGTCTACATGCTACAGTACTCCTCAGAATAAACGGCTAGACTTCTACCAGCAAGACCTCGGTGGCTCAATGTCTACATACCCAGCTACCTGACACTAAACCAAAACAACTGGCTGTCTTCTGAAATGGATAACTAAAAAGTGGTGATATAAGCAGTCCATTATGATAAATATATCAAATTCTTGTAAATCTTGAAACCGCATCATGACTGGTGTTACATTACAACCCATGTATGTCGATTTTTGCGCAAATGTATTATTTTCCAGCTACAGTCAACCCTCATGTATCCGGTCCTCACTTATCCGGTTCCCTCGCTATCCACACGCAATTGGCTGGGAACAATCTACTTAGTACATTTATATGTATTCAGTTATCCGGTTCCTTCATTTATCCGCACAGTTAACTGGTGGACGATGGTGTGTGGATAAACGAGTGTTGACTGTATTAACAATTTTTGTGAGACTGTAGGATGTCAGTTGAGTGGGCTATTCCAACTGTTATAGGTATCTCTGCCTGGATATGGCTTGGCTTGTTATAGCTTTAAATGGTGGAAATCTCACTATGGTGGGCTGTATATTCTTAGTCTGTTCTTGGTCGCTCTGCTACAGTTCCCGAGTACAATTCCCGGCCTAAGCACTCTTCATGAGCTGAGACCTAAATTGGAGGTAGCTTGTATCCTGTGTCTATGCTGAGGCAAGTAAAAGACCCCCACGGAGAAAAGTGTAAAGTAGTGTGGACTCATGGACTCCAAGCCTTATCATCTCATCATTACGTCAGCCTCTGGCAGCTGTTCAAATAAGCTGACAATGATGAAATGAATTTATTTGACAACAATTAATTACCATGTTTTGGATTACATAAAAACAATTAACATAGAGGGTCAAGGGACACCCATTTTGTCTCAATTAGGACGCCAGCTAAGCTTCAGACTCAGTAGCATTAAGACTTTGAAGATTTCAGGTAAATTACAGTTTTAGGAAACCCGTTGGACCAAATTCCAATATACTTAAGTTAATTGTTGAGGATCTCAATACTGGGATGATCTAAATATATTTGTCTAATACCAGCTTTGCATTTTCCAAAAACATGAAAATATTAGCGGTAATTGTAAACATTCAACAGAATTGACAACGTTTAAACTACAGCTTTCCGCTCCTCCAGATACAGGCAGATTACATAGTATAGATCTATAGTCTAGACATAGAACAGTGATAACATTGAAACATTGATAACAGCCATCGCTGCACAGACGTATTGTGGTGTTAGGTCTTTGGTGTTAGTTTAGCTGTTGAGAAGGCTACAAAAGTTGGCGTTAGTTTTTCTTCTCCCACTTCAATGGCATAACATAGCACAGATTAACGTTTCTTTTTTTAATTTTTCCTCTGATATTTCCACTTATTCTTAAAAACAAGAGGAAGCGCTTTGTTTACTAGCAACATCTTACAAAGAATAAGAGGCGTTTGTGTCTATTCCCAAGAATATCTGCTTTACCCTGCTCTGCCTGTGGGTGTTGATGTGTTGATGTATCTTCATCTTAGGGGTAAGCTAACACAAAAGAAACAGCATTTGCGCAAAAAATCCTTCAGATATTTATTGTCCTATGATATTGCCTTGCAGTACTCCTCCTATCTCCATAGTGTGCATATCACTTCACTTCGAATATGCCCCACATATTGACAAACAAAGTAGTCGGCATACATTTTGTTGTCTGTTTGCACATGCTTCAGAGGTGCTATTTATGGCCAATATTGGCTTGTCAATTCACAGAATGGACACAAATAATTAAATGCTAATATCACTAAAAATTCACTGTGAAACTCCACCATTAAAACCTTAATTGGGCATCACCGAAGTAGTCTTAAATCTAAATGTATTGATTTAAAGTCTGTTACACAACTTTAACAGTATCAACCGACTTGACAAGTTTGAGCCTTTCTCAACTCCCTGGGGAGTATACAGCCGAGCAGCTGTAGTCAGCGCCTGGGTGGAGTGAAGCAGTGATACAAGGAGGATCCGCTCAGTTCTTCCAGGCCGGGCAGGGTTTGCACCCAACACCATCCATGTCTTAATTGTTATTGTCCAGTATAATAAGTCTTTCTTATTCTGTATAATGATGTCATTGAATACAATTCATATGTAAAAGATTGTAGTAATTGCATTTCTTGTACCTCCTTACAAAACTCAAGATCATAATATACTTTGTTACAAGTTTCTGTGTTTTACATTTGACAAAATCATATCACTGTCATGTAAGATAGACCGAAAAATTTCTGTCATTTACTAGTGTGCCATTAGGCCTGCTAGCTTGACTCTGTCGTGAGGCAGTTCGTCGGACTAAAGTCATATTCTTCCAGAATTTGATGCAAAAATAAGATTATATGTTATCATTTAAATGTATAATGTCCATTGCTGTTTACGAATAAAGTTCCAAAAGTGCCTGTACTACGATAATAATATTTTGTTGTGACTGTATTTTTTGGGCATATATAGGTCTTTTGTGACATATATACATGTTGGTAAAATTCATTCATTCATATCAATTCATATTAAAACATTTTTTAATTAACATTAAGAATTTCTATTAAAGTATTTCATAAATAACATAAGCGTAGCTCAACTACACAATAAAGAAAAACAAAGAAAAGTTGTGAACTGGTTAGCTATTTATAGGATTGTTTAAACTGCACTAAAACCTACTTCCATCACAGCAAATCAACTTAAGCATTACAAAATTCCTTTCCCAAAGGTCAGTTTCCAGAAAACTCTGAACTTCTGTTCTCCCGGGATATTTACCACTGTTGCGTTTGTTTGCACCTATTTTCCACAGAATGTTTACCCATATTTTCTGCTGAGCGTGTAGCAAAACAACTCGTAACCTCACTCGGGCCTCACCCTCACCCCAAAAACCCAAAATAAACGCGGATTGACACGAGCCATCTTGCAAATACGATTAGTTGCCACCCAAATGTTGGCATTTGGCGATAAAATAAAATGGAAAAAGTCTGTCTTGGTTTGTAGCAAATCTTATTGTCAGAACACCTCTCTATTTATTTATTTATTTTAAATAACTTTTATCATGATTACACAATCTGTGAAACAGTTTTTCGTGTGTTCCCGTTACAGTAGAATTTACAATAAAAAGAAACGAAGAATGGAAAATTCGATAAAAGAAAATGTATACACCCATAGCTTTATTACTTTTAAAAAGTATGCAAAAAACAAAATAATACAATCATATTCAACTGACTGTTGCATTCAGAAATGGTTTGTTTGTGGTAATTCCTCATAAGAAATTAAATAAATAAAACTAAATTTCTAATAACTAACTAAATAGTAACAGACTGGAATCTCCACTGGGTGGCTCCCCAAAAGCGACATGACTGTCTTACGGGAGTCTCCCAAAGCACACAATTTGTATATAATTTTTTTATATATTTCATTTAGTAAATTGTGCCTGAATACTTCATCATCCATCCATCCATTTAATATTTAATACAACAGACAACATTTTTGACATGAGTTCTGAAAACATCACATGAAGCACTCTCGTGAATATTGGCTGGGTAAAAGTCATTCCCTACAGCCGAGCCCGGATATGTGTTTCTCTATGAAGAGTGCAAAATTACAATATTTACTTGCCTTAATGTCGAGGTGGTCTAAATATTAAGGTGCTCTCAGCAGTCAGGTGGTCTTTATTGTGAGGTCAAATACAGTTTAAAGGACACACGGAATTTCAGTTGTCGCAATAGTGAGGTGGTCTTCAATGAAGGCAAGTAAATATTGTAATTTTGCACAAGATATGTGACATTCTGGGGTAACAAGAAAATCGCAACAGATTAACCCAAAAGTAAAAAAAAGTAAAGAGCCCCTTGCTTCAATTATAAAGAAATGGTTTTATCAAATAGAAATGTCTACATGACTGTATGTGGGAAGAAATTCAATAAATTTATTAGTATACATTCTTGCTTAGAGGCTATGGAAAATGTTATTGGTTGTGATTGAAATACTGCAGTGAAATCTATTGTGATATAACTTTGAGAATTTCTTCTTATCAATGTATTGTAAATAAATTCAGACTCAGTTCTCTTCAATATGCCCAATTAATATGAAACGCATAGAATTTATAAATGCACAAAATGCGGTGACAGGAAACCTGCACTTCTTCGCTGGGCTTTTTTGACTGTGATCTCCAATTTCCAGCCTAAAGCCTGCCACAATCAGGTGTCAGTCACATTTCCTCAGCTCATTTTACACAGTAATTGGACATACATTCAAAGGACTAACGTATGTGATTCTTCAGCGGCTCTTAAAGTAATAAGTACAGTAAAACTTGAAGAAAGTGAACCAACATTTGTGATTTACCAAATTAAACCATCCAAATCTATCCCTTGAAATCCAGAGCTATATCCTTTCAAAACCAGTAATTGCAATTAAATGTATCTTAACCACACATTAAGTACAAAGTGGTCCTAAAATTGAGATGATCTTATTACAGTTAGTTTCATAAAATATGGTCGATTCTAGACAGCTGTAGCGACCCGTTCCTGGCTGTAGCTATGACTGGCTAAAGCCAGCGGCTTCTGTCTACTCCTAGCTTATAGTCGGCTTACACCCACCACCACTGAAAAAATATAAACCTTGGTAAATGTAAGAAATTTATCTAATATATTATAAATATGTATGTAAGATAGACACGCATCTTTTCAACAAAAAATGACAAATACGGGTAACTGTCAACTTATCCAAATGGTGCTGCATATATCCGGGTTTGAGTAGCCAGCTATAGCAGTGGCACGTAGCATCATATAGCAGAAGTTGTCTAGCTTTGTCTAGGTTTAATATGACAGGCCGTTTTAAATTTTACTGATGGTCCATAGTTTGTGCTCATTGTTTTCTCTCTCTCTTTTATAAAATAATAAATTTTTTTAAATTATTATTTAAACGCTCATATAAAAATATATATCTAAGTCGATATCATACTCGGCCAAAAATATATCTCATTCATCAATAATGAAAGAAAATACTGCACCTTTAGATTGTAAATGTATCTGTTTTGTTCCTCAGCTAACAAAATGTTTCTCAGAGTATAATTAACGAGTAATGCTGACTTAACAAGGTATCAAGTAAGTAGGTGGAAACTAGTGGAAGACTAGTGGAAAGACCACCGTCGATGCAGTAGTCACTTTCACTAGTGGCCTTGGGCTCAGGAGTTTACGAAGTTAAAGAAGAAGAAAAATAATTTCCAGGAACTGTGTAATGTACAGTACTTCCTGTCACCCTATAGCTTGGAATTCTTCCTGGAAATGTATGTTAAATTTATTTATTTATTTTCTTCTGTTTTTTTCTATTTTTGTTCTTTCTTTTAAGCTTGAATTTTCTGTCTTCTTTTTTCTCTTTCTCTTCCTTTCACTCATCCTTTCTTTCTTGCTGTATTTCTTTCCTTCTTTTGTCTGTCCTTCTCCTAATCTCCTTTTTCTTTCCTACTCAATCTATCTATCTATCTATCTATCTATCTATCTCTCCATCTATCTATCCATCTAACTATCTATCTATCCATCTAACTATCTATCTATCTATCTATCTAATTATCCATCTAACTATCCATCTATCTATCTATCCATCTAACTATCTATCTATCTGTCTCACTATCTATCTAGCCATCTAGCTATCTATCTATCTTTCTTTCTTTCTTTCTTTCTTTTTTCTTTCTTTCTTTCTCAATCACTGCATGGTTAACTGTAACAACTTCTTCAGTACAGATTAGCTGCAGATATTGTTACAACGTTAGGCAATAATTGGCTGCTTTTATGCTGCGTTGGATAGCAACATTACTTGTATTTATCACAATTGCTGTGTACATTATAGCAGATTGCTGTGTTTCAGATAAATGTCCCAATGATAAATCATCATTGAATACTTCCTCCCTGATGAGCACTTCAAATTCGTAATATGTTCTCTCAATGCTACTAGAATCTGAAATTAAGTTTTACAATTAATAAAACAGTTTTATGTTTAAAGAATATATTGACTTTAATCAACTGATATCAATATTTATGATTTTATATATCCACTGCCAATATTCATTAAAAGCATTCTTGATACATTTATATTTATCTCTAGATACTTATCTCCATTTTGTTAATATTGGACTTAATATTTTATTTAATTAAATATGTCTAAATAATAATTATTTTAGGACTTTGCAGTTGTGGGATGACTATGAGCAAGGAATCTTATCAATTACCCAACTGCTTAGAAGGATGTCCCATGTACAGATGACACCAAATTGACCTGCTGGAGATGATTTATTTATATATTTATTTATTGTTACTTAAGCGTTTCAGTACTAAATATTGTTCATCTAATAAAAAATAGCTGTACATTAAAATACCTCATTGTTATTTTTGTGTATATTTTATTCATCTGACACACTTGTGCTTTCAGACGTTTCGGAAAATTTTCGGAGATTTCGGACTCGGACGTTTCAGTTTTCGGACGTTTCGACCTGTATTCTATATACTTCCATAATGAAAGGCTAATCATCATAATATCATTCCCTGGACTTAATTATTTTCTTCGATACATATTTTTCTGTTATTTCGAGATTTGAAAACAGCAATTTTGGATGATATCCATAAATCTGTCATTACTCCCATTCCTGGTATTAGTAAAAACAACTTTTTCTTGCCATTGATGCCAACCTGTCTTCCCCCTAGGTGGGCTGGAGTCTCTCATGTGTGGTTTATTATTATTATATAAGAGGTTTCCTGTAAAGTGAATGTCTGTTGGATTCTTGATATTTTCCAAGTACTTGATATCTTATTTTCCAAGTACTTGATTTCTGTTTAATTTGCTGATGTATTACATGATATAGGATCTATACAATGTGGATGAACCCCCCCCCCCCCCGCCCCCTCCAAAGCCAGAATGTAATATAGACTTGTTAAATCTCCAACCTGTGGAGAATTTGACAGTTAAATCAAACCTATCAAAAACTTTGTTAAATTGTTTGACCTTTTCCATTAACAGTTGATTTTGGGATATAATTATCAATCTAATCTAACAACTCATGGTATTTTTCAGAAATACCTTATTACTCCAGTTTTGAATAACAGTTATGATCTTCATACGACGTGGTCATAATAGCAATGCGATCACACTTGCTTTTGCCGAGCTCTGTTTCACTCTTACTTAAAGCCACTATCACACATAGCCGAGTGACGATGCAGAGTAATGACGATCGCTGGAAAGCAATCAATCGGCTTCACTCTTGGTCATTTGATGACTAGAAAAAGCAAGTCAGCAAGGTCTCGCTGATCCGTCGCAGATCACTCGCCGATCACTCCCCGATCGCTCGCCAATCACTCGCCGATCACTCGCAGATCGCTCGCCGATCACTCGCCGATCACTCGCAGATCGCTCGCCGAGCGCTCGTCTTCTTCACACGCCGACCACTCGGCGAGGAAATCACGTCCACACAGCAATCCATCTGACCAAGTGTACTCCCAAAGTGACCAAGTGTACTCTTTCAGAGCAAATTTGCTCGGCGACAATCTTAAAAAGTTTTAAACATGTTTAAAACTTTACGATCGTTCTACGAGTATTGCCGTGTATTTACGAGCTTTTCCAGTGTGGTCGGCGTGCAGAGCCGTGTATTCCCGACTGCCTGATTTATTAAGCACTCGGCATCACTCGGCATTGTCACTCGGCTATGTGAGATAGGCCCTTTAAGGGGCGTTCACACTGTCACGAGAAGGGATAGCGAGTGAGTGCGGATGACGAAAATGTTTTTTACTCCTGCTTATCCGTAGAATGCTCATGGTCCCTCTAGATCACTCGTGAATATCTGTGGAAAGGGCAAACATTTTTTAAGCATGTTAAAAAACTTCTGACCAGTAATATTGTTTAGGAGGTGGAGGAGGGGAGGAGGGGGAGAGGAGGAGGAGGAGGAGGAGGAGGAAGAGGAGGAGGAGGAGGAGGAGGAGGAGGAGGAAGAGGAGGAGGAGGAAGAGGAGGAGGAAGAGGAGGAGGGGAGGAGGGGAGAGGAGGAGGAGGAGGAGGAGGAGGAGGAGGAAGAGGAGGAGGGGAGGAGGGGAGGAGGGGAGGAGGGGAGGAGGGGAGGAGGGGAGGAGGGGAGAGGAGGAGGAGGAGGAGGAGGAAGAGGAGGAGGAGGAAGAGGAGGAGGAGGAGGAAGAGGAGGAGGAGGAGGAGGAGGAGGAGGAGGAGGAGGAGGAGGAGGAGGAGGAGGAGGAGGAGGAGGAGGAGGAGGAGGAGGAGGAGGAGGAGGAGGAGGAGGAGGAAATTTAGCCACTCTTACAAAGTTGCATACCTACTGTTAAGTGAATCAGCCTTCACTTTCGTGGTGCGAAACCTACACAGTGGGGGACTGTAGGCCTATTACTTTTGTGGTATGCCAGTATACTATCACTGTCGTGGGGCGAAGGTGTCGTGGGGCGAAAGTAGGTGCTGTCACAGTCCGACAGCTCAACTTTTGGGGGGCGAAGGTTCAATGGTCGGGGTGGGGGGGGGGGGGGTGAAACCTCTACTGTCGGGGGGCGAACCTTCGCACCAAGAAGTGAACTCCTCAGCCACCATACCTTCATGCATGGACCAGCAGCCAAGCGGCCGAGGGCTGTCCGCCAAGCGGTTGACGGACATCCCACAAACCCTTGTTGAAATGATTTATACATAATTAACGTTGTCTTTTGTTGTTGAGTTTAATACTGATTAAAATTGGTCTCCTTTGAAGTATATGAGTGGTATAGTCTCTTATTGTCTGTGGTGGAGGTCAATTTCCTTCAATATTTCGATGCCTGTTGCAAACCAAAGTGAGACAACATCTGTGTACTGTATGGGACAGCTAGACAGGCATAACTGGTGTGTGCAGTGCGCAGAGCCTTGTGTTGGCCACTGGGGTTCGAGGTTTTCACCCACAGTGTTACCACCCTTGCCCCAATACTGGGCATGCAACTGTTGAAATCAATTTGGCTTTCATTATCACATGTCACCAGTGCAGACAGATGCTTATGGGCCATACATTTTCTAATTTCTTACCTAAAAAACCAAGTCTGCTTCATACAGAGCCACTTCAGCTCTTTTGGCAATGTCAACATGCCTTTGAACCGTGCTAATGACCAAGGCAAGCAAAGCCGCAAATGCACCGCTGCTTGCCCAATGGTAGTTATTTTATCCTGACTTCTGATTCTGTCATGCTCGCTTGATAAGTGGATGTCCGTGCCACATTATTGTAAGCTGGCAGATTCAATTTTACAGTAGTAGAAGCAGTAGCAATAGTAGAAGTAGTAGTAGTAGTAGTAGTAGAAGTAGAAGTAGTAGTAGTAGTAGTAGTAGAAGTAGAAGTAGTAGTAGTAGTAGTAGTAGTAGCAGTAGTAGTAGTAGTAGTAGTAGTAGTAGTAGTAGTAGTAGAAGTAGTAGTAGTAGTAGTAGTAGTAGTAGTAGTAGTAGTAGTAGTAGTAGTAGAAGTAGAAGTAGTAGTAGTAGTAGTTGTAGTAGTAGTAGTAGTAGTAGTAGTAGTAGTAGTAGTAGAAGTAGTAGTAGTAGTAGTAGTAGTAGTAGTAGTATTAGTAGTAGTAGTAGTAGTAGTTGTTGTTGTAGTACATAGTTGTACTGTAATCTCATTCAGTAGCAGCAGTAAAGTCATCAGACAAGTAATAACAGAAACTTTCAGTCCACGTCTCATGGGAATAATGACTTACTTATGTAATTAATTTTGACAGGGGCATGAGTGATGATCTTGGGTTAGCCAATTAGAAGACAGGTCAAAGTACAAGGCAGATCACAAAGGTCACTCAGTGCAGAGGATCATCACATTCAGTGCATAGTATTGGGAATGTTTAGGTCTCCTTGACCCCATTTTCCCAACCCCATTCCTCCATGGTACATCACTAAATACTAAATACCTGCGTTACAATTTGAGTGTTATTGGCAGATGTTTTTTTTTTAATATATTATTTTAGTATTACAACAGTCCATCAAAAAATTAGTACACCCTAACCGGTATCGCCAGCATGTCATTAATTCTCTTTCAAGTTTCCGGTATTATATCAGTAATGTTCTTTTCAGCTACAGTGATAAACGCTATTACCGTAAACCGGGGTATCATTGGCCACTTCGGGGTAACTTCGGGGTAACTTCGGTTCATCCCAGATAGCATTCCAAATTGGGTCAGCGTCACTTCTATATCGGCCGCCATCAGTACAACGTCGTTTTGACATCGCCGACATCGCGACGACGTTGATACGATTTTGATTGCTATCTAGGATGTTGTCACATACTTTCATAGTTCATTCTACTAGTCTTTCAGAATATAATGCAAATTAATGACAATGGTGTCGCTTAAGGTGACATTAGATTTCATGATGTGTCATTCAAATATGAACATGTAAATGGTTGTCTATGGTTAGGTAGTTATTTTTTTCCTCCACCGTTTATTTGCAATGTTTAATATTAATATCAAGGGTATACTTGTTTTCCTAGATACTGCAGGCCCCTGACCTAAGCAACCTGAGTTGCCCTCTTTGCACTTGAGACCAATTTTATTGACTTCTGTTTTCAATTAGAACGAGGCATAATCAGCTGAACTAAGATTGCCAGTATATTCAGCCAACTTTCATTTTCTCTTGGTAATTCTATATTCTCCGCTGCTCCCAAACAATTACCAAGTTCTCCTTTGTCTGATAAGAATCTCATCTGAAGTAATTACACCATGAGACTGCCATCTTGTCTGAGGCTCTCTGTTTCATTCATTAAATATAGTTCAAATCTACAGTGTAATCAGTACAATCAGTATGTATATATATATAGGGCTGTGTTTTATATGCTAAACCTGGAAAAATCGAATTTAAATATGAAATTTTACAAAGGTCAGGCATTAACAGTAAAATGGACACCATGTATAAAGATGATATATTTCAAAATCCATGCAAAATGAAAATAAAGAAGAAAAAACTTGAAAGTTAGTAAAATGGGTTAATTTTTGTGGACAATTTGACTGTTCCCAGAAGAGGTTTACCAAGTTCCAACAAATACGTGTATAACTTGGCAAACCTCATTGGGCAAGTTGAGCCAGTGAGAGAGGTAAGTTGAGCCAGTGAGAAAGGTAAGTTGAGCCAGTGAGAAAGGTAAGTTAAGCCAGGGAGAGAGGTAAGTTGAGCCAGGGAGAGAGGTAAGTTGAGCCAGGGAGAGAGGTAAGTTGAGCCAGTGAGAAAGGTAAGTTGAGCCAGTGAGAAAGGTAAGTTGAGCCAGGGAGAGAGGTAAGTTGAGCCAGGGAGAGAGGTAAGTTGAGCCAGGGAGAGAGGTAAGTTGAGCCAGGGAGAGAGGTAAGTTGAGCCAGGGAGAGAGGTAAGTTGAGCCAGGGAGAGAGGTAAGTTGAGCCAGGGAGAGAGGTAAGTTGAGCCAGTGAGAAAGGTAAGTTGAGCCAGTGAGAAAGGTAAGTTGAGCCAGTGAGAGAGGTAAGTTGAGCCAGTGAGAAAGGTAAGTTGAGCCAGGGAGAGAGGTAAGTTGAGCCAGGGAGAGAGGTAAGTTGAGCCAAGGAAGAGAGGTAAGTTGAGCCAGGGAGAGAGGTAAGTTGAGCCAGGGAGAGAGGTAAGTTGAGCCAGGGAGAGAGGTAAGTTGAGCCAGGGAGAGAGGTAAGTTGAGCCAGGGAGAGAGGTAAGTTGAGCCAGCGAGAGAGGTAAGTTGAGCCAGCGAGAGAGGTAAGTTGAGCCAGCGAGAGAGGTAAGTTGTGCCAGTGAGAGAGGTAAGTTGTGTCAGTGAGGTATTTTACATGTGATCAACATAGATATTGCAATAAAATGTCATATTGTTCAATTTCATAACTATCTAACTTGGTTGTGGTATAGGCAGTGCCTGAAACAAGGGGTGGCTCAACTTACCCCGTTGCTAATCTTAACCCTTTCTCCCTAAACCATCTTTCATCTTTTATTTCTTAGTCACGTTCTGCTTATCTTTCTTCTCTTTGATATATATATATATATATATATATATATATATACTTTTGTTTCCATGTCTCTTTGTGTTTATCTATTTACCTCTCTTTCCTTGCCAAACACTACTAATATTCAACTTGTGTACCTTTCTCTCTTTTCCACAAATCAACCTTTTTTTTCTTACCATTCCTTTTCCCCACACACTACGATTTTCATCTTTTGCATTATTCAACCTCACTCTATTTTCACTCTTTTCCATAAATCTATCTCGTTTACATTTCCATTCTTTTGCTAAGTCTTACTAGCACCTGATTTCGTGAGCGTAGTCATGACGAGAAGACTAGCTCGCGTCAAGTGTCACAGGTCAGGTGAATGGTCAAGGTCACGACTCCACACTCCTGCAGTTGAGTCGTCATGACAACAACATCCATCAGTAGAGGAGCATCAGTGTCTTAGTTGCTGCTGAGGCAGAATCACCACCTGATGCTCCTGACTCGGTTTCTGGCAAAGCCAACTGAGACTTGGCTTTTGGACATACAAACAAGACAAAAGAAAATGTGACTCTTTTGAACATATTCTTTTGTACCAACTCCGTTGCTTAGAGCAAGTTCTCTTTTCAATATCACTCGATCAAACGTGTCACATCCCAGAGATACAGTGTGTCAACATTGGTGATCCTTGTGTGATATTAACGGTATCAAACATAGGCTGTGCTGTAGCAAAACTCTAACACTAATGCACTTACCCTAATGAAATTGTATACAGTAACCCTCTATATGGCCTAGTGGTGACTTTTGATAGTCACACTGATATATCTCAACTATGTTTTACAAAATTTTAGAAAAAAGTATTAATAGTGTGTGCAATGAACCGAAACGATTTCCACTTGGCCTGAATAGCCTGTTACATAATGCTAATTAAAGACCAAGATGTCCTTTTTTCTGAACTCTTGAATTTCTCCATTTGTTCATTATATTCTGACAAGTGTGAAAATGAGAAAAAGAAATCCATTCAGTTTGCATATGAGCATCAAAAGTATTGTGTGTATATCCTTTGCCTGCCATTTAATTTTTCTGTTTCACATGTTCCCTTAGCTAATCTACGCCTAAGATTATCATTTCAAAATAAACCTTTGAGGTTAGTAGTAGGTAAGTCGCAGTGATGTCGTCATGGTGCCACCTAGTGTGAATTTGATTAGCCATCCAGGTGGCAGCACGCTCTCAATTAATAATTGAAATATTCTATGTCATCTCCACTGGCAGAATTTGTATTGATATTGATATCACATTACTGAAGAACTGCAGTGAAAATATACAAATGACCTAAGTATTTAAGAAGACCCAAGGTTCAAAGCCATGGTAACTCTTCAGACCACAGAGAAACTATGTATTGAAAAGTGACAATAGATATAACAGATATCTGCCATACTTATTAAAGCTGCTCAAATGCATATGAGAGCTATCCAAAAGAGCTTCCTGAGTAGTGTGCGAGGCCTGCTGCAGAAATATCACTTTTATTCTTTTTTTTCTTCTAAATAAAACACAGAAGGACTAAGATTACGCAACAGTCTGCATGGGCCAAATCGTGATCGTTCCAGTTGAGTGCACATGCATTTGTTAGTCATTCAGTAAAGAGATTTATTTTTGCGGTAGTTGGTCACGTTAGGCAAGGTGACCATTGCTCAGGGTGAATTTAGCCCCCTGTTGGATTATATCGCTGAGGGTTTTGCTGCAGAGCAGCCTATATATGTTTCTATTATGACTGACACCCCCACATAGGTTCACTTCTTGTGCGCCCTTAATTAAAATGACTAAAGTTTCGGAATAATATATTAATTTGTCTCTGCTGAAATTGTGGGGTTCAGTTCCTGGCCACATTCTGCATGAGCTAGATCCCAGCTGGACGTCGATCGCATGAGACATTAAATTTGAGGTGCCTTGCTGAGGCAAGTAAAATACCCCACCTATGAGGTAAACGTGTTGTGGACTCCGAGCTGCATTATCATCTCATCATTACGTCCGCCTATGGCAGCTGGTCATAATAAGCTGACGAAGCCTCAAACCCAGTAGCACTGAGACACAGAAATAGCCAGGTCATAGATATACCCTGCCTGCTAAATGCTGGGATCTGAGCAGTTTGTCTGGAATAAGGTGCAATTTACCAGTAATTGGTACTTTTACCTCCAATCACCAAACCATTTATTTGCTGGCATCCGGCCAGAATCTTCTTTTGAAAGCCAGTCACAGGCCCATAGCAATTTTGACCAATACTACTGTACTGAAAAGTTTCCACGAACTTCATACTGCTGTATATCCAACGAAGTGAGGAACAAACCTGATCAATATCGCCAAAGTGCAATTAGTAATTGTAGTCTTTTTTATCAAACATTTGAACTGTGTTCATATAATTACATTTCATGACATTATTTGTTTTGAAGAATGTTCAGTTGTGTTTCAGCAGGCCTTGAACACACCCCTTTCTTAATCTTGTTCCCTTTGTATCTATCGGTTCCTTCTAGTTCAATAACACCTTTCATCTAAGATGGAGATGCTTTGGGATTGGCCTCTTAAGTTAATTCTTGGATGAACTAGAGATCATCCAAGGTTAATTGATGAACCAGAGAGTGTGCATGTCTTTACAGCCAATTTCATATACTTGGAAACTAAACTCCAGAGGACATCAAATTAATCCAGACTATTATTGGCTGGGGAACTGCTTAGTTTCCAAGACTATGAAATCTGCTTTAAAATAGCTCATTGCAGTATTATGCATGCATGATTATCTCTTAATATTTCTGTATATTGTTCAATCTGGCCTTTTTTTTTCCTCTGTTTTTTAATTTAGATTTAAATAGGTTTCAGTTACATTCCTGAATTAAAATGTTTTTGTAAAATTAAACATTCAGATCACTGATAAGGTTGACAAAGATTATAATATGATTATTTTAATTCATATTTACAAGAACACCATCTTAAATATAAATTTAAAAAACACACATTTTTTATCAGGTGAACCACCCACAAGCAGTTGGCTTTTAGTAGTAAATTATCTGAGCGGGATGCCAGCATTCCTGGGGGTACCCTGATGTAATTTACCCCATTCTGACCTTTGACCTGAGGGTAAGATCCCACGTGAAGACAGGGATAGGAGTCATAAATTACTCTAAAGAAACAAAAACACCTGAAAAGTGATCACCACGGATTCAGAAGAGAACAGATGCGTAAATAAGACTTGTTTAGCATCCAACAAAAGGGAGTGCACTCGTTTGGCATCCAACAAAAGGGAGTGCACTCGTTTGGCATCCAACAGAAGGGAGTGCACTCGTTTGGCATCCAACAAAAGAGAGTGCACTCGTTTGGCATCCAACAGAAGGGAGTGCACTCGTTTGGCATCCAACAAAAGAGAGTGCACTCGTTTGGCATCCAACAGAAGGGAGTGCACTCGTTTGGCATCCAACAAAAGAGAGTGCACTCGTTTGGCTTCCAACAAAAGGGAGTGCACTCGTTTGGCATCCGACAGAAGGGAGTAAACTCCTAGATCCTACAAAGTATTTGAGACTGATACGTTATTGTCTGATGTGGTGAAGTGTTCCTAGGCTATCGAATTGTATGAGGCTATATATAATTTTGTAGGAAAACTGACCTCAGATTTTGTGGCGTAACTCTAGTAACTAAAAGAACAAAATTGTGCTTTTCTTTTTGTAAATTTTAGTTGTTTATGTCGGAGTCAGTGGTATGCTGTACTAGACAATCTGAGTTTCTGTGTTTCTGTGTAATGCTCTCCAGAAAATTAGATCTTTTATCTACTCAGATTGATTTTTGTTATAATTGCTACGAGTTATTCTGGTTTTGTTGTTTTGTTATTTTACCCTTTGTTATCCCCCGACAACATGCTATGTTGGCCCGATGTTGGTCCGACGTCGCCCACGTAGGGCCGAGGTCTAGTAGACGCCAAGTGCTATCTGGGAAGGCCTTGACTTAAGTGTATTTCATGTTATATGTGACTTGTAAGCCCCTTGTGGGCTTGGTGCCTAATATAGGCACATGTTAATAAATAAATAATTAATCAATCAACCATGTAACTGGGGTGAGTCACGGCACACGCCATACTTGCTCTTACTATTTAGAGATCTGGTACAATCATGGTTTTTTCCTCTCATCTTATATCAGACCCTTATAACTAATATTATTAAACCTAAACTATAGTGCAGAATCTAGTCACTGTGGATTGTTTACCAGACTCTGTGCATCTTCCCTTCAGTCTGTTCCTATCCACAGTTTCATCTGGATTGCGGTAACCTTTCATATGTTTATCATGGATAAGACAGCAAGATATATCATCTCAGTGATAGTTGTTGATGCATGGGTTCTCTATAGATGGGAGCTTCATGGACCTACCTGTGTGGAGTTCAGATATGCAGCACGGTTCTCAATAACCCAACCAACGCAACTGTTATACTCCAAAATGATACATTTTACAGCAGCTGGGTGGGTGGCCTAATGGTTAAGGCATCCACCAATTCCACATTGGTCATGGGACCCGTTCTGGGTTCGATCCCAGGCCCGGGCACCTTTCATGAGCTGCTGGATGTCGATCGCATGAGACCTTAAATTGGTGGTCCCTAGTCTTCGGTGTCTATGCTGAGTCAAGTAAAAGGGATAAATGTGTAACATGGTGTGGACTCCAAGCTTTATCATCTAATCATTACGTCTGCCTCTGGCAGCTGGTCATTATTGATGCATTTCTAGTGTTCTTAAGAGTGACATAACTATCAAGAATGTTCTTTTCTTTCTAATAAGGGCAGTCAAACAAAACGAAAGATCAGAAATTTTATAATGACAATGGAGTATAAGTAACAATTTTATCCCTGATAGTAAGGAATTTGTGAAGACTTTTGTTGCTAAATCCCCCCCCCCCTGTCTTCTGGATTAATTGAACAAAAATCCAGTTAACTCCCACTTATTCTATTCAGGATATAGCAAGAACGTATTAGTGTCATTATATTCATAACTTACCTTTCGTATATGTCATCACTGATGAACAGCACTGTTTATATTTTTGTTTTGTTAATTTGAAATAGTATAAAAAATATTTTATGAATTTTTAATCCCTGTAGGTGGCACCACGATACCGAAGGGCTACCTTCTTAGTGGGGTCTCCTCACATTATGTACAAAATGTTTTGAAAATTGAATTTATAATATATGCTTTATGAATGTGGAATAAAGTGAATGAATCTGTATCTGAATCTGATGTATAAACGACATAAATAATTAATATTCAGCAAAATTCTAAGCGAGTATGTTCATAACCGATATCACCTTTATCATATACATAGGTAAAATAAAATAATAATCCAGAAAAAAATTAAGAAAATAAATATTAAAAAAACTGGCCAATATATGTTATGTGAATTAAGCACGAGAAGATAACTTTATTAGGATATAATTTAATTGGAATGATATGTCAATGTCTCAATGCCATGTCTCAATGCCTTGTCTCAATGCCATGTCTCAATGCTTTGTCTCAATGCCATGTCTCAATGCCTTGTCTCAATGTCATGTCTCAATGATATGTCTCAATGCTATGTCTCAATGCCTTGTCTCAATGCCATGTCTCAATGCTATGTCTCAATGTCTTGTCTCAATAATATGTCTCAATGCTATGTCTCAATGCCTTGTCTCAATGCCTTGTCTCAATGCCATGTCTCAATGCTTTGTCTCAATGCCATGTCTCAATGCTTTGTCTCAATGCTTTGTCTCAATGCCATGTCTCAATGCCAAGGGTCTCAAGCTTAGTCAGCTTATTGATCAGCTGTCAGAGGCAAACATAATGATGAGATGATAAAACATTGAGTCCACACCTCGTTACACATTTACCCCATAGGTGGGGTCTGTTACTTGCCTTTAATAATGGCATAGACATCAAGTACAAGGCACCTCCAATTTAACGTCTCGGGCAATTGACATCCAGCTGGGATGTAGCTCATGAAGAGTGCCTGGGCCAGAGATAAAACCTGGGACCTTCAGCAGAGCTGGTTAGTATAAAATTGGCGGGTGCATTAACCTTTAGGCCCCCAGATGCATAAAAAAATTATAAAAAAAGACATATATCACAAAATAAGATGTGTTAGTAAAAGAAATGATGGCAATTTCATTTTCCCAACATGCAGAACAAGCTTATAACCTCAACTGTGCGAAACCTCTTGACATAATGAGTTGGACAGAGTAATTTCCTCTTGCCGCATTACGCTGTGACTCCATGGCAGCTCCCGGGCAATTGCGGAATAGCATTACAGCAAACATGCCAACAATAATCAATGTAATGCCCATATCGTGTCCGAGTCATGTAGCAGCTTTGTGACAATGGTCATCATCATCACTGTAATGGGGGGCCTGTGTACTCCGCTGTTTGCTTGCCTCTCATAGTTTTCCTGGAAATGTTTTTGGTAATTTTCTAGTTCATATGGTAAACATAGAAAAGAGATTGCCCCAGCCGCACAGAAAAACAATTACAGCTGTACTAAACGGTTTCCAAACTTTTTGGAACTTATTTTAGTGATATAATTCGTTAGATATTTATTACGTACCAAACGTAAGTTAGGAGTTAGTACAAATAAAATTATTGCAAGTAATTCTTAGTGATTTCTAGTAACCTGGATGCCAATTCCGTATTGGTGAGGTCTGCTGAAGTTCCCAGGTTCGATCCTCAACCCGAGCACTCTTCATGAGCTACATCCCAGCTGGATGTCAGTTGCATGAGATTTTAAATTGGAGGTGCCTTGTATTCGGTGTCTATGCTGGCAAGTTAGAGACCCACCAATGGGGTAAATGTGTAACATTGTGTGGACTTATTATCATATAAGCTGACTTCCCAGATAGCATTCCAAATCGGGCCAGCGTCGTTTCTACATCAACGTTGATACGATTTGGACTGGGGTTAGCTTCAGACTCAGTAGCATTAATTGTGACATTAAACATTGAATGTAGAAATAGATGATACAACCTTTTTATTTAAAGCTGAGCAACTATTAACCACTAGGCCAAAACGGTTATCCTTCAGTAAACGAGTAATATCTAATTATATATTGAATCAAATTGATATTTTGCTAATGCACTTGTGTTAATCTATAGATAGATAGATAAATTTTATTTGACCATACAGAGTCAGTTTTGACCCATTCGTCATAAACGAGGTACATAGAATGCACAATACATTGTTAATACAGACATAAAAATTACATATATTGAATATACTAACTAAATACTTCTTCCAGAACTACTGATCCAAATATTATATCTATACTATAGCATTTTACATTACTATTTTAGCATTCCTTTTTCGCGATTATGTTTGAGGGAACTCAGAAAACAAATAAAGTTTAAATTTCAATTGATCAAAATTACACGTCTGCCTGGCAATTGTGGAATGTCTATTGTCATTAACGACTTTATTCTAAATTAAAAGTATGGCGGTACTATATATGGAGTCTGTTTATTGGATTGTTTATTGGATTGTGACCAGCTCATTTGAATTCTTTATTGTTTTACTACAAATATTTACGTAAAAAACTCAATTATGTTAGGCAATAAGATGAATACTCATTTGGAAATCATTTTGTGAACTATATAATATTGGTTGGAACTTGTGCTCATTGCCTATCATGAGTAAATGTGTATCAGTGTGGACTCCAAAAAAGGATTCGTCATCTCATCATTACGTTTGCCCCTGGCCTCTGGTAGCTGGTCATATACATGTAAGCAGATCTCAGACCTGTAGCATTGAAAAACTACATTACTAAGTAAACCAAATTTGGCAATTACATCATTATAATTTATGGACATTTAAAGCGAAGTGCTGCAGCAATATTGTCATTTAGCAAATTTACAAAAACATCCCTTTTTCATTTAAAAGGGATATTCTAAACAGCAACTAGGGTAGATGCTTAACACTATAACTATTTTCTTATTTATTTTTTGTGTGATTTTTTCATTCTATAATGGTTGCAGTTGGGAAGTGGTATACATTGTACAGCCCATCAGGTAGGCACGCGATTTGGCCAATATAATTGATTTATTGGGACATTTTAATGACTTTATTTATTCCAGGTGTTACTTAGCTTACGAGTCCGTGAGAAACTTGTCAAAATCCAGGTACAGAGGAGAGATTGTGTAATGATGTTGACTGATGTTAAGATGGTCTGATAAACAGTTACAGACATCTCCAACCTCTTCCAAACAAAAACAAAAGATGAATTGATCGTAAAAGTCAAAGAGTTGCCACAGTCAGCATTCTTGGATAATCTCAACATTTTGGAAAATCGGAGTTGAAAACAGCCATCCAACAGCCATCCAACTTGGGATTTACCGGGAATTGAACCCGGGACGTGAGAATGTCAATACATTACGGAGAGATGCTTTGACCTTTGGGAGAGGTGTAGGTGAACTCATTGAATTGGCATTTATAAATATTTCTTGGCTTTTTTAAGAGTTTGTTTTTATTTACCCTTTGTATTGAATTTTGTTTTTACTTTTTTAGGGGCAAGTGGCTCAAAGAGGGGAATTGGATCAAGCAATTCAGCAGATTCTCTGCCCGCCATGCTTTGCAGAGAAAAAATGGGGGGGGGGAGCATCTCAAGGTGATATCATTGGCCTATATTTTGGAAATCACAAGTTTGAGCTGAATAAATGCCTTGCGCGTGCATAACTAACTGAGGTGTGGTATAATTCAAAATACTGATAAAAAATACTCAAGTTATGGGACGATTCGGGCTGTACCAGTTACATGCTGGTAACATTAATCCGCCAGGTGGACTTGAGGAGCTGATTTACCACATTTAGCCACCTAAAGGTAAAACTAATAACTTATGTATTTAATAAGCCACTGAACTTGCTGATTAAAAAAAAAAGTGTTGGCGCTGTAATTAAAGTACTCATTTTTGTCATGAAAATAATCATCCGGATCAAAAATCTCAGCAAACTAAATACTGACTTGAGATAATTAACTTCTTCAGGCCAGATTTTTTAAATCGCATATCTTTTGACCAAAAACCATTTAAATCCTTTGTCTGAATTTGCTGACCTGTGAATTTTATGCGGACACATTTTCATGTACTCAATTATATTAATGACAAAAAAATTTATAAAATAAAAATAGACTGATATAAACGTATGAATTCACAGTTTAAATGTTTATCTGTACTCTTGGACAAATGACACAAAGTTGTTGTATTAACAGTTTCTAACTTTTGACACCTTTACTGCCACTGTTATTATATTTCACACCCTACACTTCCTCCATCGCCCTGTATTAACTCTAAAATCGAACGTTTTCCCTCATTGAGACATTAGTCGACCAAGCTGCAACATGTCAAGTTACAGAAGCCAGGAGGTGTAAGTAGATTTCATCAAACCTTGGGTTCGATTTCTAGGCTAGATATTTGGTGATAGTCACTTTTTATCGTATTATTCATATTATAGGATTATGAATTTGATTTTGGTTTATTAGATGAAGTTTGAAGTAATGTGCTTATAACTGTAAAACTGACTAAATTTGACTGATACCCGTAAAGCTGACTTTTTATATTCAAAATGGTTATGGCGTCAATCATTATTTACTTGAATAGAAGCCCTCCCTTGTATTCTTTTGGGGAGCATCTCGATCAGCAGGGCCTTTATTTGAGGTGGGCCTCTATTGTTTTGGGGGCAATGAAAGGCACCCAAAAAATCAAAATATTCTTACGAAATTACCTCTGGAAGACTCAAATTCTTGTTCATAGGTCAAATAAATTGTCAGTTTTGAGGGAGGCCTTTATTATTATTTGGGGGGGGGGGGGGGGTAGGCAGCTAGCCTGGGCTTCTAGTCGAGGTGGGCTTCTATATGAGGTGGGTTTCTATTCGAGGTGGGCTTCTATTTGAGGTGGGCTTCTATTCGAGGTGGGCTTCTTTTCGAGGTGGGCTTCTATTTGAGGTGGGCTTCTATTCGAGGTGGGCTTCTATTCGGGGTGGGCTTCTATTTGAGGTGGGCTTCTATTCGAGGTGGGCTTCTATTCGGGGTGGGCTTCTATTTGAGGTGGGTTTCTATTCGAGGTGGGCTTCTATTTGAGGTGGGCTTCTATTCGAGGTGGGCTTCTTTTCGAGGTGGGCTTCTATTTGAGGTGGGCTTCTATTCGAGGTGGGCTTCTATTCGGGGTGGGCTTCTATTTGAGGTGGGCTTCTATTCGAGGTGGGCTTCTATATGAGTTGGGTTTCTATTCGAGGTGGGCTTCTTTTCGAGGTGGGCTTCTATTTGAGGTGGGCTTCTATTCGAGATGGGCTTCTATTCGAGGTGCTTCTATTTGAGGTGGGCTTCTATTCGAGGTGGGCTTCTATTTGAGGTGGGCTTCTATTCGAGGTGGGCTTCTTTTCAAGGTGGGCTTCTATTCGAGGTGGGCTTCTATTTGAGGTGGGCTTCTATTCGAGGTGGGCTTCTATTCGAGGTGGGCTTCTTTTCGAGGTGGGCTTCCATTCGAGGTGGGCTTCTTTTCGAGGTGGGCTTCTTTTCGAGGTGGGCTTCTATTTGAGGTGGGCTTCTATTCGAGGTGGGCTTCTATTATAGGAGGCGTTTATTCGAGTAAATACGCTATTGTGCATAAATTACAGAGCGAGGAGACGGACCAATGACGTTGAATCAAAAGAAACCTGGAGGGATCAGCAGGAGTACAAAACTGCTGGAGGTGAGAGCAATCTATTTAAACACACCTAGATATTATTGTGTAAAAAGTATATACAGTCTGGTTCAAAAGTTTATTACTCCAGGGAAAAGTTCACACTTTCATTTCCACATATTTTCTCTCAAACGAGTTATTACCATTCTTTCCAATAATAATAATTCTAACCATATTTTTATTTTATTTTACGATCAAATCAATTTTCCTGTTTTTGTAGTTTGATATGGTTTATGTATATTGGACGCTGTAAAGACCAACATACAGTTTTATTAGCTGAGTTAAAGTTGTATCTTGGTCGACTTTCCATTTTTTTTTTTTTTTGCCATACATGGCATGGAGCAGCACAAAATGTTAGCAAAAAGTCAAATCCCAACTTTCTAGCTGATAAAAACAGTCATGGGAACCAAATAACCAGAAGTTTGCAATATTCTCCATTGTGATTTCTGCTGCTTCTCCGTGATCATAAGGGGCTGTAATGTCGTGATGGCAAAAATTATCATTGGAAAGATTGGAAACTTGAATTTAATTGAGTACACAATTTTGTGCAATTTGGGGTTGGATTGATTAGAAACATTTCTGTCCATTTTTTGCTGCTCCAAGCTCTTTTATGATCAAATATGACTGAAAGGTGGACTTCCTGATGGTTCCTATAGCATAGCATAGCATAGCATAGCATAGCATAGCATAGCATAGCATAGCATAGCATGGTTGGTTAGAATAATCATTATATTGGGGCTAGCCCAGAGCCTAATAAAAAAAACGGTTGATTCTAGACAGCTGTAGCGACCTATACCTGACACTGATCTAAAAATGCTAAAACCAGCTGCTCTGGCCACTTCTATAGCAAATAGTCGGCTTACATTTATCACCAGAAAATTGTAAACATTGGCAAATGTAAGAAATTAATGTAATATATCATTAATATGTACTTTTAGATCCGGTTTCGAGTAACCAGCAATGATAGCTGAGTTACATAAAACTAACTGTAGGATGCATGAATAACTCAGCATGCAACGCTGGTATCTTATGTATAGTCATGACGTCATCTGGGAAATTGCATAATGATGCATTTTTATTATTCCATTCAAGGGTCAAAACATTGTTGGGAAAGCAAAATCGAAAAGACAACATACCGCGATGGCAGGGAAGTCATTAAGACAGGCTATAACCACACGAAACGTTCACCGGGAAATAAAGCCATTCGAGGTCGAAGCCCCTCTCCGAGAAGAGCTGTCCGGGATAGAAGTTCTAGTCCAGAAGGTTACGGTTACAGTCCAGAAGGTTACGGTCACAGTCTAGAAGGTTACGCTTACAGTCGTCAGAGCAAGAGCAATCGCCAAAGTCACAACAGTCGCCATAGTAATAGTGGTAGCCACAGAAATTGTCCATATGAGTCTTCCAGAGAATGTGAGGTAATAAATAAAGTTTCTAATTTGCATATTTGAACTGTCAAAGATTCACAGTAACTGTCAAAGATTCACTGGTCAAATTGCAAATGATTCATTTTCTATCTGCACATTTTGTACAGTAACTGTCAAAGATTCACTGGTCAAATTGCAAATGATTCATATTCTTATTTTAACGTTTTTTATCTAGTAACTGTAAAAGAGTCGCTGTTCAAATTCATAAATTGTACATTCTTTCAAGTAACTGGTCTAATTGCATTTGATTCATTTGCTAATTTGTAGTAACTTTAAAAGAATCACTGGCCAACTTGGAAATGATTCAGCTTCTAATTTGCATATTTAAACTGTAAAGATTTACTGGTCAAATTGTGAATGTAATGAATTTTCCAATTTGCACATTTTGACCAGTAACTGTAAAAGATTCACTGGTCAAATTTTGAATGATCCATTTTTCAACTGGATTTTTTTTCCAGTAACTGTAAAATATTCAATGGTCAAATTGTAAATGATTAATTTGTGCAAAAATCATAACTGGTCAAATCAAACTCAAGTAATTTCTTAATATTAATTGACAATAATATATTTTGCAGCACAACTGTTAAAATAGTCATTAATTGGATTGCTTATTTTGTTTTGACACATTGAAGAACTCATTTAATAAATTTGATAATATATTTCATAGTAAAACTGTAGAAGATAAATTAACTGGAAAATTTAGCATTTCATAATTATTGTCATTTTGAAATTAACTAAAATGGAAAAGGCTCACTTAAAGATTTCATCCAGCGTATTTATATGACCAACGGTTGAAATTGCACATTCACTGGATGCAGAAAGTTAAACAAATATTTATTAAATGTAATATAATTTTTATATTAGGTTCTAAAGAATGCATTGCATTGATAACTCTTTATTGGCTAGTGATTCTGTTAAATATTGTGACTCTTGATGTAGTTATATATATATATATATATATTTTTTTTTTCAGAGGGGTTCTTGCAGACCAAGACAGTCTTCATACTATAATTAGTCTGAGAATTATTTACAAAACGTTTCTTCAAAGACAATGACTGCCATAAACTACAGAGGACGCCACATGTTGCTCTGATTTGCTGAAAGGACACCTGCTATGAATTTTTCAAGTGACAGTGGTTGTCCTTCCTTTCCTAAATGATATATTTATGAATGTGCAGTATTCTAAGAACAATTTCACTTAAAGCATTCTAATGTGTAAAGTATAAATGTAAATTTTTTGGGAAATAAAAAAAGTAAGATTTGAAAATTTGTGTGTGGCCATATGATAACACATTCTTTATATTTTGCACCATATTATAGCCTGCAAATCATTTTTGTATTCCATATTTGAAAATATAAGTTGTTTTCAAACGCTTGTGTTAGCATCAGTTCTTGCATGCATGGGTTAAATTTTTGACACCTTTACTACTTAAATTGCCAATTTGTATTGGGATAGACCAGAAATCGAACCCAGTACTTAAAACTGATTGGTACATCAATCGTTAATGCTTTTTGCATACGTGAATATGAGTTTATTTTGTAGCTTTATAATATTGAGAATTTGTGGTGTCATGGTCAAAGTGCTCGCGTGCAAATCACAAGGTTGTGGGTTGCAGCCTCACCATGGCATGGAAGAACTGAGCAGATCCTCTGTGATGGCAAATACTGTGTCGTGGGCGGTTCACTGTATAAATGTATATTCCTGAGGTAATTGAGAAAGGCTCATGTTTGATAAGATCACTAAAAAGTTGAGTGTAGTTATTTAGCTTAATTGACAGGATGTAATATAGCCATTAAGTTATGAGTCGATGAACCAATAGACAGTTATATCAAAATCGAGGAAGTTGGATCCTTAGCAGGCCCATTGACTATCTCAGTCCCTGGGCCATCATATAGCCATAGATTTACATGACGTCATCTGGAGTACAGTTTCCAAGTTGGTGTTTCAATAGTGATAATAGGCTTATAGTACTTTGGGCAGGCTTATACGATAAAAAACCAAATTCCAGCTCCCAGGATTTCGTGAAACCAAATTTCCTGAATTTTTCACTGAGAAACTTCTTCATTCACACCCCTTCCCCGAGTTCCCAGTGACTGTCACAGCTGATTGTCATCTCTCGGATTCCCAAAATGACTGGAAACACTGCACATGTCATTAAGAATGGATTCATGTTTGTTGTACAAGGAACATGCTATGAATGGACCAAACTTGTCAATGAATTACTATGTAGCATATATCATCGGGAGTCCACACAATGAAACAAATTCACCCCATGAGTGGGACCTTGTACTAGTCCCAGCAAAGGTATCATGTTATTACCAGCCTAAATTCAAACTCTGGTGTCGGCTATCAATTGGGCAACGTTTTGAACATTAAACCCAGCTGAATGTCTCATATCATTGAAGCTTACTTTGCTGTCATATTTTCGCTAATCTATACAAGATGGCCACCACAGTTTAAATAATCGCCCAAATTATATGGAATTCTCAAAACTATGACATCGTGCCTTTGAGTGGAGTAATTTAAAAATATTTTATTCCCCCCCCCCCCCTGACATGTTAAATCATTTTCTTTTTGTAGCTAATCGAGAAAGGAAATTATATACATGTGTACAATATTATGAATATATGACAATATCTAACCTATCGGTCAGTGCACGCCATGTTACCCATTAATCCCACGGCTGGGTCTTTCACTTGCTCCAGCATAGTAGCATTTACACCAGATAAAGGTTGCTCAGGCAAGTGATCGAACCCAGAGCTTGTAAAGTAACTGACCAGTGTACTAACAGGCTAATGCCTTTACCACTAGGCCGACCAGGGGACAACATCCAGAAATAATCATGGTTATATAGCCCAAGTTTAATATTTTAGTAATTGAGAAAGAATTAAAAGAAATCTCAAGTTTGATTCGGTATTTGTATTTGCAATATTGAGAACTTTTTTAAATTTCACATGATTTTTTATAACTTTTTTTCTTTTCTTTTTTAAATAATTCTTTAGAACACGGTAGACTTCAAAAATGTCGTTTCTTGAAAATACAGTAGTAACGTTCGTGCAAAATCGTAGGATAATCCTCATCGTTCTCTTAGGTTGTCAAACTCCAATAGGCGGCCGTGGTCTTATGGTATGTAAGGCATTCTACCAGTAATGCTGTGCATAACCTGGAATGGCTGCAAGTAAATAAAATAATCTCATATAATATGGGCGAAGCTCGTACGGTTCATAGCGAGATATCCCAAACAAGGCTTCCCAGCAGTCAGGCCGAACAGGAAGTGACACAATAACAAAATACATGTCATCCTATGACAAATTATCCTTATATCGCCATTTTGACTTATGGACCAGAACGAGACTACATCAGCAAGACTTAAGCTGTGTAACAAACGTCATCGATTCAACAGTAACGATGTCCATCATTTTTCATAACGAATACACATCCAGCTTCAAACTTGGAGAAAACTTCTGACTAACCATTGGTAACAATTAATGGTACATAGAACGAGGGTCTTTATTATAGGAAAAGCCAACGGAACGTATCTATGTTACAGGAAAAGCCAACAGATCTAAAAAAATCCTGAATCGATGACGTTTGCTAACCACTCCAATAACGTCAAATCACACCAGGGGGCAGTCACGGCAGTGGAAGTGGCCCCCCTAGTGTCAATCTCTGTACTAGGGCTGCATCCATTGATCTCCATAACCACAGGCGTTTGCCATCATGACAGCCCTTAGCAAGTTAGTATACTGTAAGACCAAGGCTACCGACTTTGTCAATAACAGCTTTATCTCCCCCTGCGTAACGGCCTTCAATGATGGGGCTAGTTTCAGTCAATAATATCATATTACACATCAAAAATGGCTATATTATACACAAAAATAATTTTCCTTCTTATTCTAAGTGATAACTTCCATTATTTATGGGTATTTACCACTTATATAACAAGGAATTCCTTGCCTGTATGCTGGGAAATGTTCAATTCACATCTCTAATGCCAGATTTGCATATTTCAGTATCTACACACATGATGGCGCTTCCTGATTGGCCAATATCTCCCAAGCACAGTCCGCTGTCAGCTTTAAGCCAATTAAGTGACCTAACTGAGTAATCTTTGTTTAAGAATTGAGTGTAATCAGACATTCAATGCCATAAGCCAGCCTATATGCTATTAAGCTAATTTGTTTGTATTTAAGTCTAACTGCAGCAAATGACATAGCTGCCTCTTGAGATGAGAAGCCAATTAAGGCAGTCAGTAGCCTTGGTATTAGTTAAAGTATAAGTGCTGTCATCACTGAGCAATGTCATATATGTTGGCAAACGCCTGTGCAATAACCAATAGGGATCACTGGCAATTGTAATTGCAATTTGACCTAAAGAATTGTTAATTGTTTACTTCAGTATCAAAGGTCATAAACAGCCTGATGAAGACTATGCACTAGAGCTAGGTAAAAAGATTAAAAAAAGATCATAGAATAAATTGAAATTAAAGTTGTCAGGCAGCTTCACTCACTGGCCAGTCCTAGTATTAATATGTAAACTGTATCAATATGCTTTATGTACATGGAATAATGAATTTACAAAAAAGCCTGTCAAGCCATCAAATTTAGTTGATAAATTTCACCATGGAGACATTATTGCTCCTAGGAATACTCCTGATAACATGACACTTTAGCTCAACATCGGCCCACACCGGATCAATGTTGGCTTGACATCGACCCAATTTGGCATGTTATCTGGACCTAGACCCAGATGGCATGACAGATTGGGTCAACATGCCAACATCCCAGATAGCATTCCAAATCAGGTCAGCTTCGTTTTGACATCGCCGACATCGTGCCGCCGTCGATACAATTTGGAATGCTATTTGGGGTTGGCTGCCATCAGCCAATGTTGTGCTGATGTCTAGCTGATGTACTATGTTATTATAGTATTTCCATAGGTGTATGTACATTATTACAGCAGATTTCATAGACTTGGAAACTAAACTCCACATGACGTCATGTGAATTCAAGACTTACACAGGATAAAACAATCGCTTAGCCAATTAGAGTCCTGCATTCCCATGACATCCTCTGGAGTTTAGTTTCCAAGTCCATGAGTTCAGCTGGAAGAGCCCTGTAAGTTTTGGACAAATTTTAGCTGATAAAGTAATCTTTATAAGTGACACTAACCTTATTTTTCTTAGTGTCATGTTTTGAACTGTCTTTTGAATCATGTTTTGTGCTCGTCGTCTTCCGTGCATCTTCGTGGCCATGGTGGCTAAAACATAACGCATTTCATTATTAGAGCCGCAAAGTATGGCAGAACCCGAGGATTAACAATCAAGACAACCAATATTCAGAGCACCTTGACTTTAAAACTAATCTCAGACTTAGAAAATAAAATCCACTCGACGTCATATGAATCCAGGATTCTCATTGGCTGAGCGTTTATTTTAACCAAAGGGAGTCCTAGATTCACGTCATCTGGAGATTAGTTTCCAAGTCTGTGAAATCTGCTTGAACATAGCTTAATATCGAGGTGATCTTATTATGGAACTTATTTTTGTATATGTCAAGTACACTTACAACAAGTATGTCTTAAAATTTGGCATTAAAAGGTTACAGTTAAAAAGGACACTCTGGTTCGATGAAAATTTATACCTACATGGCCAATTGTGCCACGTGCGTTTTCCATGCATTTGGATAAACGCATGGAAATGCACGGTTTTTGCCTCATTATAATTAGCTAAAAACCATGCATTTTCCATGCGTTTATCTATTTCATGGAAAATACACGTGGCACATTTGGCCATGTTTTCCCAATAGGTGGTATACACTGTCGGAGAGTTTCATTCTCCATACAAAAGGTACATAATAATCTTTGTTGAAAGTATTTAGAATAGAAAATAAAAACAGTCTTACCTTGTTGATTTCTGGCTATGGTGGCTACTTTGGCTTGGGTGATTACTGTGGCTTGAGCTTCCACTATGGTTGGACTGGCTACTCTTGCTTGGTTTGCTACTTTGGCTTGGGTTTCCACTATGGCTTGAGCTTTCACTATGGCTTGGTTTGCTACTTTGGCTTGGGTGGCTACTTTTGCTTTGGTGGTTGCTGTGGCTGGAGTGGCTACTATGGCTGGAGTGGCTACTATGGCTGGAGTGGCTATGATGACTATGACGGCTGGAGTGGCCATCACTAGCTCCGACGAAAACTTCTTTCTTGTGGTGAATTGCCTCAACTACGATTTCAGATCCATCATCATTTTTTAAAACATGCTTCTCCTTTTCCCACAGTTCTGAACCTGTTAGTTTGAAATTAAGAGAAAAGGGAAATTAGTCTGGATGACTTGTTATAACCAAAGACAATTAAAACTAGATAGCTAGAATAGCATGCTACAGTATTTTGAATGATTTCCACCTTCAATAATCTCAATTATCAAAATACGCCGAATAAACCTTAGCTTTTGAATTATACCTAAGCTAAGTATCTTATCAATTTTTCGAGACTGAAGGTGAGCTTGACGTTTCTGAAGAATCTTTCAAAACTGAAATACGTCTGAGGCTTTGTGGAGACTAAAAACCTCAACATGCACAAGAACCTGTGGGGAAGTTCACAGCACCCATGGGTGCTCTGAAAAATCTCATTGTACCTTTATTTCTTTGAGTGTATCATCCAAACATACATGTGTCAATGGCTATGATCACGATTTCAATTGTAATTTACAAGTTATGGATAGTTGGATATTTGGAAAAAGTAGAGTATCCAAATATTTGTTTGTAATTTCTTGGCATTTTTATGTGGACAATTCTCAAGTGCTGTCATATCTAAAGGCGCCGTACTTTTTTTTCTTACAAATTCAAAAGAAGACCCGATAAAATTCTCACCCGATTTGTCCTTTTTTTCCTTTTTACTTTGCCACGATTCTTTCGAATAATTTTCCTTTTCGCAAAAAATGTCCATTCCGTCTCGCATCTTCACTCTGTAATTGATTTGAATTAAAATGTAAATGAATACACCAATATGGAAATACTACAATGTATTTTTAGTTACATCCTTGCGATATCAAATTACAATTAAACTGTACAAGTATCACGATGTAAATTGTTGCACCAATGCCAAAATATCACAATGTACTTATGTTGATTTGCCTGAACGAGGTGCGATTTCACAGACTTGGAAACTGAACTCAAGAGGACGTCATGTGAAACCGGGACACCGGAAATTGAACCCGAGACCCAGTGGTTGAAAGCCCAGCGCACTACCACTAAGCTAGGCCCCCAACTCCCTCCCCCACCATTTCTTGAACATAGAGAATATTATATTTCAGTAAAAAAAGTAAGGAGAACGGAGCCCCTCCTGTCAGTTAATAACAAGCTGAAAATGGGAAAAACGATTGGTGATTTCATGAAGTAATTCAACAAACATGGACACATTAATGGAACCGTTTCAATATGAAATTAGGCTTACAAAAAACAAATAATCAACGTCATAGGCAGTGTGGTTACAGCATTTTATTGTTAGATTTATTAATGTAACCTTCGAATACCATCTTTTCATAATTATGTGTATCCAACTAAGCTGCATTTGAATGTGTACATTATTTGAAAATACCACATAACAGTATGCAACATTTAATCTATTTTAAGCTGTAAAAACAGTAATTTAGTGCTAAATACACTTGTTAATAATGATTTAATGTAGGCAAATCTTCCAGCCTAATTTATGTAAACTTTGAAAGAGTCAGAGTCAGCAAAACCATCTTACATTATATGAAATATTTGAAGCACCTACGATGTGAGATTACGGTTGCCTTTCTCTTTTTCTCTATGTAGATGATGCTACCTGCCACTAAACGGAATTGTCCGGCTATAGCTGGCTACTCAAAGCCAGATCTAAATGTACTTCACCATTTGGTGCATACGTTGAGAGTAATGTGTATTTTTGCATTTAAAAAAAAAAGATGCATGTCGATTGCACTTACTTATTTATGACATATTAGATGAACCTCTTACATTTACCAAGGTTCATATTTTTTCAGTGGTTGTAAGCTTAAGCCAACTATAAGCTAGGAGTAGACAGAAGCAGAGCCTTTATTAGCCAGTTATAGCTACAGCAAGGAACAGCTCTCTAGATCATATTTTATGAAACTAACTGTAGTGTCTATACATAAATTTTCAATGAGTGGTTTCCTTATAAAAACTTCTAATTTCCAATTTAAGGTGGCCCAATTCTCACAAAAGCAGTTTCTTAAAATTAATGAGTCATATTTTCCCACATGGCAAGAATGATACGTCAGTCACAAGATTGTACTCTGATTATATGCTAATTATAAAGATTTTAATTAAAAATCTATCCTCAATCAGACCAATCAATAATTGTTTACATAATGGAAATTTTACTGACACCAATAAAATAAAAAAAAAAGACATCAGAAAAAATATCTGACATGCTTTCTTGCTTACCCAGGAGTCATGTGACTAAATTTCAGGGTGATAACAATAATAATACTATTAAAGGATAATTCAAAAACTCTAAAGCTGCCATTAAAGGATATATTACAGTCCGAATTGCTGTAATTCAGCTAAACTGGCTGGGAACACTTCGTTGCAAACGACAGTAATGCTGAGAGGGTTAGAATACATACATGTTATTTAGGGCGGACAATCAATTGTCTTAATTGGGTGGGTAAGTTGTGTTAACCCAAATTTCAAATTTCCATACCAAGTATGCAAAGAAATCTGAATATTTTGTTCATTAGCTTATAATTCAGTCAGCTGGTGTGGACAGCCGCCAGAGGCAGATGTAATGAAGATATGAAAGGGTTAGGAGTCCCACCACTTAGCACATTTACCCCATTGGTGGGTCTTTTACTCGTTATGCACCGTCAATTTAAAATCGTGAATGCTACAAGAAATAACTAACTGACTATACACTCTGCCTATCATTGGTCCCCACAACAGAGATGTACTAAATGACTATGGAATCTAGATTAATTATTCAACATGTTGGTGAGTCATATATTATATATATTAGGTAACTAACAACTGAATACACCCTGTATTTGACTTGCTTAACAACTTTTATACATTTTGGATTAAAATATTTTAGGCATTTGATGGTCTGAAACGACCCCCCTCCTCCCCTTATTAATATACGTTTTTCAACAAACGGGTTAGGAAGCTTTATTACGATTTGTCATCATTAGCCATTGTCATTTACGACATGAATAATTATTAATAATTATGAATAACTGATGCGAATAACTTAAGTTGAAATATGTCACTTCATCTGACACCGAATGAGGCTGACCGTCAACTGGATGAAAATGTTATAATGTTGATATGGTTTTTTTCTATAAATACATGAAAATGTATGTATTAAATGCCTACTTTTTAAAAATTTTACTTGGTTACTCCATGAAAAAAAAAAACATATTTATAAAATAAAAGCTCATGTACTTACAGTTCTTTGCCTGTTCGACTGGACATGCTGAAGTTCTTTGTTCAGGTGCATGTGAGGATGTGAGGAACTGCTCAGTTGAAAGGATTGAAAAACAGCAGCTAATCCAGGATAAGGGAAAAACTAACTGTGAAAGTGTGAACAATCGACACAAATATCACAGGTGTAGTAGCTTATTACAAACATCAAGTATAAACATTAAAAGTAAAAATGCTGCTTTGTTGTCAATTTTGATCTAATGTTGTAGTTCTTACAAATAAAATGGTATCTATGAATAAAGGGATCTATCTATCTACTCTATCTTCTCTATTTGTCTGTCTATCTATCTATTGTTCTGTTGCGAATTAAGTTTTTTCTTAGTCTTCTCGTTTTCTTCGTAAACTTCTTTTTCTTCTTTTTCTTATATTTCTTCTTCTATTTCTTCTTTTTCTTTTTTTCTTCTTTTTCATCTTTTTCTCTATTTTCTTCTTTAATTTTTTCTTATATTCTATTCCATCCTATTCTATTCTATTCTATTCTATTCTATTCTATTCTATTCTATTCTATTCATATATCTGTCATGTAATGCTCATCATCTGGATTCTTTCCTATTGAATTCAAGATACAGCCCAAACTTAAGCTGTATTTACAAAGTACCAGCAAAGTACCAGCAGTTTGACACTTTTAATCCTTGATTGAGCCTTAAGCCCTGGTCCCTGCCTGTCCTAATTAGCCCATCGGGTGCAGGAATACGACGTAAAGCTCTAATCCACCCACCAACCTTATGCAAAATGCTCACTGTGAGGTCACAGAACCCTCACAGAGAGCTCACCTGGTGAGGTAACTGTGAGCAAAATCTGCTGCCCCGCAGGGACCTCACGGTGAACTCATACTCTGAGGTCACAGTGTGACCTCTCTGCGAGCTAACTATGAGCTGATCATGTGTGTTTCTACGTTTCTGCAATATTCCCACCTCATGGTAGCCCTGAGCATTAAGCTGTATAATTTGGTTACAACTAATAATAAACTAAAATTTTAAAAATCTCCCAAGAATATTGTTTATTCATGACTGTCCCAAGCTGGGTTTGAACCTATAACCTACCTAACTAAGCCCTAAGCCTAAAAGTCCTGCACCCTAACAACTACATCAGCCAGTCACATAGAAACTAGGTAGCCTCGTCTTGGTATGAATAAGCTGGAATAGTAATGCCACTTTTATCAAGACCTACATCATTACAATGTAATACATATATATTGGTGGATTGGTGCATTGGAACTTTCTGGATGTCTTGCTGTGTGCTGTATTAATCATTAAATGACAGTTACTGATATTGATTATCTATCTATCTATCTATCTATCTATCTATCTACTTTTTTTGTTCACCTATGAGTAAAAGAAGTGACAATCAAACTCTGGTACCCACACAGAAAGCAGGCATGCTAACCATTACACCACAGATGCCATGTTGCTCCTGATGGTGATTCAAGGATCACAGTAGTGCAGCAGTTATATAGTTTCTGTCATTAGCTACCCTGTGATCAAGGGGCTTGCAACACCAACTGTGGTGGGTCATACAGCTGACCTCATATCTAGCTCACACTGAACTCACAGCAGTGAGATTAACACATGACCTCATCATGCTTTCACTGTGATGTTGTCATGTGTGACATCACATGATGAGTGTCTAGTGAGGTCATAGTGACCATGACATCAGCATACTTCTTGACTGGGATATAAATGCCTTCACTTAACCTAAATCTTTACAACAACAAAAAAGTTATCTCTTTTTTTGTATCGATAACTTAGCTATAGTTTATTGTAATGCATGGACAAGTCAACTCCAAGGGAATAGGATGAGAGGAGTTTATTGTGGTGGAAACACCCTATATGCAGTGTATCAAACAAAGGATTGTGGGGGCCAGTTGTACCTGCATTAATTATGCGCATTAATTATGCAGATTAAACGGGTGTAAGGATTGGTGTAAGAACTTCCACTGCTGCCAGTTTCCACCATTCGATTTTCGATCAAAAACGTCCATGATAAATAACTGTATGCAACTTTAATATTAATGCATGCATCGTATGATTTAATGGATAACTTAGATGTCTGCTATGAAATACACAATGTTGATATGAAATGATGTTCATTATTTCTAAGAAATTTCTAATGTGAACATAGATACCTCTATCACCATTAACATATGTCCATAACATTCCAGATCAAAGAAAAAGATGGTTTCTCAAAGTAAAAATAAATCAAGAATCCTTGTTTATCATGGAAAAATATCAAACATTTATTAACGGTGTAATAATACAGATAAATAGTTCGTAATAACTCAACGCATATATAAAGGCTAATGAAAAATAGGACGTAATTCTTCAAAATCAAAGTGTATCGTAACCATTATGCACAAATTTAAAACTTGTTGCTTAGCAATAATTGTATGATGGCATCTTATTTAGGAACAATGTATATTTTTAACATTTCTTGATCCAGGTCTGGGTAGTAGTAGCTAACAAAGGAAATGTCTTCATTTTCTCCTAATGTTTTGCCATTTCCTTTTCCCTTCGTAGTCTTTGCTTTGCCAATTTAATTGAATAAAAGAGACCCTGTTGAAAAAGAAACATCAGTACTTAATTATAATGTCTAGAGGATGTGTTCAATATGCTATCTGTCATCTATCTATCTATCTAGCTATCTATCTAGCTGTCTAACTATCTGTCTGTCTAACTATCTATCTATCTATCTATTTATCAATTTATCTATCTATCTAACTATCTATCTATCTATCTATCTAACTATTTATCTAACTATCTGTCTATCTATATATCTATCTATAAAATTGTGTAAGCCCAAATTTGTGCGTCTATGCACGCCGCCATTTGGGCCGCGATCGTGCTGTGGCTTACCTCATTCTTTCTATATCTTCTCCGGTTCTAAATAACTGTCACCATTACAACTTTCTATTCATACTGTATTCCTCTTTTTTACCCCTAATTTCCGCTACCAATATGGCCGGCCACCATCACTTTCAGAAAGAGGCAGAATGGACGTAGGTCCAGTGGCAGAATAGCGACAATGCCTGTGGGTCATAACAGATGCAACAATGTTTTGAATTTTGCACTTGATAAATTCAAGTGCATGTATTGTAGTAGGCTTTCTAGTCTATGCCTGCCTAACTGACATATTTTCACTGCTGACACAGTACAATAGTGATTATGTGACTGAATGGAGACTGGGACTACAGAGCTTTCAAATCAGAAATCATCCCGCATTAAAATATATATAATGTTCTCTGGTGGGACTTGAACTAGGGAAGTTTTGATCTGAAGCTGAGCACACTACCACTAGACCAGAAGTAGACATGTGTACAAGAATAGTTGTATGGCTTAGATCACCAGAAGGCACTGCCAACCTATCAAAACACAAGTGGCACTGGTTGAGACTGAAGCTGGACTATCATGTGACTGAAGGGTGACTATGAGACCAAAGAGTGACTGAGTGACAATACTAATGTTGGTCTCCATGAATGTGAAGGTTTCAAAATGTTACAGTATTCGAATTCACTATCAGTACTTGAACCTGGAATATGATAATCAGAAGTTGACCACATTACAACTAGACCAAAAATGCCCTCCTGGAGGACCTACATGAACATGCCTGTTAATATGAATAAGAAAATAAATGAAAAAGTGACTAAAATCAGAATATAACGTAATTATTAGGAACTCGTGAATAGGAGCTGAGAATTTTACTGCCAATATCATAGACTTGGAAACTAAACCAATACAAATCGAGGATTCACACTACGTTCTCTTGAGTTTAGAGACTGTCATGACAAACAGAAATCCGGAATTCACATGACAATTTTGCTGAAATTTGTTTATCTTTCAGAAAAGTGTACAAGAAAATGAAAGTGCTAATAGCCCAATCTATGAATGCTCTATGAAATAATTTTGTTTGAAGATATGATTTAATGATAGTTACCAAGGTGACAGAGGGTACAGAAAATGTGAAATGTGGAAAAACTATGAATTGCCATGGTTTTCTGTTTACAAACTGCAACATGTTTATAAAAAGTAACCAACAGAACTCAGGATTAATTTATTTAATGCCCACCTTTAAGGAGTAATGAATATAGGGCTAAATTTCTAGTTCTTTCTTATGTTCTTATTTACTTAGTTATTTGCAGTTTAATAATTTATGTCATTGTGGTAACTTTGTATTTTCTGTCCTTAGTGACATGTATTATTGAGTGTCACTATACATGTACAATTGCATTCATGGCACAGCATCAACATACTTGCATATATATAACATTTCGTGTGTTTCTATCATTTGTTTCACATGCCATCACCAGTATAACAATTATTAATTTATACCAAGTTGATGTTCCACATTCTAGAACTTTAAAAGATATTTCATTTGTACAGTTTCGACTGTTTGGAATACACTTCCACATGAAATACACATGGCCATCACCACTGAGAATTTCAAAAAGTTACCCAAAGGAAGTATTAGGGCCAACACTGCAATTATAAAGTGGTTTTTATTCGTTTTTATACATGAAAAACGTATATCAGATTGTCACCCAGAATAGATATATTTATAGAAAAGTACATTTCTGTCTCTGCTCCACTGTATGGGTGCTACGACGCGCGATTTGACCATTCGCTTGCGCTGTAGTCTTAAGTCTTGCTAAGATAGACTTTTATTACACCGCTTCAATGCAATGCAGATACAGTGTATGTGGTGAAATTCAGAATATTTGAAAAGGTTGTTGCTATGATGGCCAAAAGGTCATGCTCATTAAAGCATGTGGCATTATAGTGCGCAAGTATTGGCATAATTTTTGATGAACATCGAAAGAACTCATGCTCATAAATCATTTGAAAGATAAAAAATTTTTTCACTCATTGTCATTGCACAGATCGGCGGAGACCACTACTGTGAGAATTTGCGGAACACAAGTTTGTAAAAACAAAACGCTTTAGCTATTCTTAATATTTTTTCAGTACCATTTGCGAAAAATAATGGTTTTCTTCATGATATCTGACAACAACCTTTGCCTTTTGTTCACAATGATTGGCATTGGTAATAGCTTGCCATTTGAAAGCATGAAGGTACACCGTAATCTGGATGGATATGTCAACCCTGGGGATATCATAACAGACAACAAACCAGCAGGACTCGATGCTCTTTTATTCCAAGGAAAGTCTAAAGCAGAATGTGACACGAAGTGTAAAAAACTTGCCGAATGTCTTTACATCACCTGGCACACAACTGAAGGAGCGTGTCAACTCTTCAACTTCAAGGCGAGGGTGGTTCCTGTAGATGGGTGGCAGTACACAAGTAAGATATCTCTGATTGTTGAAGAATAACTTCTCTACTGATTTTCTGATTTATGTTAAATCCTGAAGGAGATGATGTGTGCAACGTACTCCCTTCTGCTAAGAATGTGTTATTTTTGTACACCTTTAATGCGTAAATTCATAGCAGAATTTCATTGCTACCAATCTGTTTCTTTGTCTTTAGCCTCAGGTTCATTTGAAGTGACAGTTTTTTCTGATGGACCTAGAAGGCTTGATGGTATAATCAGCATTGACATCAATCCACCCATGGGCTTCGGCAGCCTTTTCTTTGTGAATGGAAATCCTGTGGCTGGTGAAGCAAAACAGCAAGGCATCAATGTCGCAGTTATTGACAGAGTAACTCGCCAGCTTATCCACTGGGAGGTAGGCCTTTATGTATGGTTTAAAGTTACAAATTACACCCATTCACCTGATAAGATGGAAAGTGGAACTTTCAAAGGTCACATGCATGTTTGTTGATATGAAAGTTTAGTGTGTCTGATTTAACCTGATGGGTGGTGGGTGATTAGGGCTTTACGTCCTGTATTTCTGCACCAGTTGGGCTAATTAGGACAGGCAGAGACCACGGCAATGAGACGAAGGATGAAACAGCCATCCAACTTAGGTTCGACCGGGAATCGAACCCGGGAACCAGCGGTTGGAAGCCCAGAGCGCTACCTCTGAGCTAGGCCCCCACCCTAAGATGATTTAACCTGAAATCTATATATATAAATGAGTAACCTGGAATTTGTGATCAAGGCATGCCACGGTTTGGGCATTGATCGTGTCGTGGCTTACCTCATTCTTTCTATCTTCTCCGGTTCTAAATATCTGTCACCATTACAACTATATATTTGCACACTTTTCTTTCCTTTTCCTCCAACTTTCCGCTAAAGTGAGCACATGCTTACTACCAATATGGCCACCATCACTTTCAGAAAGAGGCTGAATGGATAAAGGTCCTATGGCAACATAGCAACTGTGCCTGTGGATCACATGACCACCTCTGACAACCATATGCTTGCAAGATTAAGCTCCTTAGCAACCATTTTCACCATTATTGCCAGGGCCTTTAAATGAAACTCAGAACTTAGCTGAATGGCAGGTCACATGACCTGACAGAGCAAGTGACCTTTTTGAAGTCTGACTGACCAGGGAAACAAAATGTAGGAGAAGTGGCAACATTTCGCTTATTGATCTCGATTGATGAAAATTTAAAATTAATTGCACAAAAACTATAAATCCAATAAATTTTAATGCAAGCCATGATGCCGGGATACAAATATGTTAATAGGGGGGGGGGGTGTGGTTGATAATATATAATTGTGTAAGCCCAAATTAGTGCATCTATATACGCCCCCGTTTGGGCCTTGATCGTGCCGTGGCCAACCTCACTTTGTCTATCTTCTCCTGTATTCTCACCATTACAACTTTCTATTAACACCTTATTTGCTTATTTTACCCCTACTTTCAATGTTTTGATCAACTCAATGACATTGGTTGACCTTACAGCTATATTTGCTGGCATTAAACACATCTTGGTTGCTTTTTAACCAAAATTCTTAATAATACAATCAATTCGTTTTAGAGTGCAGACATATAGACAATATAAACCAGTCATTAACATTTCACAAATCATAATCAATATTTGCGATTCTCCTTTGGTAAGGACTGAAATTAGGAAAACCATCATCGTGTATCTATCAATATGTCTTTCATTTCATCATATTTAATCTATAAGTCTTTTTTTTATTTAAAAAAAACATAGTCAATGTGACTATGCACAACTAAGCTATATAGAGTAACAACATATAAAATGTTTTTATGGTAAGTGCATTAATACTACAGTTCTGCTCCGGAAACACAATTTAACACCACTTTTAGAATTTTTTTCTGATTTTCCATTATTATGTAATCAGCATGGAATGAATTTCAAAATGAAGTTCGAAATGTGACAATGCTATAATTTAGATATGTCATTGATAAAATTTCATTCATTTGAGGTAAATTGTGTCTTTTGCATGGAGGTTTGAAAATATAGGAATTGTCCCTATTTTTGCCTTAATTTTGAAAATGTTATAGTATTTACGGCCTTGAGACCCCCCAAAAGGCACCACTACACTATATTTATTATGACAACATTTTAAGCATGTAGGTGGAGTAGTGTCAGAATTCTGCTTCGAAAACGAAAAAATGTAATTTTTTCCAAATTTTGTAAAACATAGCCAACATATGTCAATCTGACTATCAAAAGGCACAACTAGGCCATACTGCGTAAAATTTCGTTAAGGTAGGTACATTTGAGTTCTGTTCCAGAAACGAAAGTGTTATTCCCACCTGCCCGCCAGCCCGTCTGCTCATCTGACGGACATTGATGATAACAGATACCCTTTTCGAACTTCGTTCACTGAGGGTTAAAAACGCATCATTTGTGATTGATATGTCTGTCATTTTATGGTGTGTACAGGTCCCTTCCCGCAAGTATAGGTAAATACTACAATTTATGCCAGCTCTCGCTGGAAGGGGCCTGTGGTGTGTGATAGATACAGTTAGTTTCATTAAACATGGCCCGTCAATTGAACTAGACAAAGCTGTCATAAATGGCTACTCAAAACCGGATCTAAAAGTACATATTATGATATATTCGATTAATTTCTTACATTTACCAAAGTTTAAATTTATCTGGTGATAGATGTATGCCGATACTTAATTATGGAAGGGGACAGAAGCAGCTGGCTTCAGCATGTTTAAACGACAGCCAGATACAGGTCGCTATAGACAGCTAGAGTCGACCGTATTTTATGAAGCTAACCGCATGTGTTTCATTTCCAGAACTTCGACAACCAATACCATCACACTCACATGTTGAGGCTGGCTGAAATTGTTCCCGATGATGTGGTAATATTAGTGTCAAACTACAAAAGCTCCCCTCATTGTGGCTCTAGCTTCGGATGCAAACTATTCATTGAGATGATTGGTGGACTACGTTATTGGCGAATCAATCCATATGGTGAGTGCTTAGTGAGTGTAAAGAATCTTTTTATAAATATTTATGATGTTGACTGCAATAATATTATTCTAAACTGCTACATTTGTTCATATAATCAATGAAACTACCTTTTTTTCATTTTATTTGATTTTCATCAACTCGTTCTTGCACCAATTTCGTCCGTCGCTATGTGAACTATCCAAATCAAATGTGCTTTTATTTTATCGTTTATATATATTTTTTCTTTCCGTAATTGTTTCTTTCTTTTAGATATTTTCTCTTTTCTGTCTTTCTGACAGTTTTGTATTCGTTATTAGTTTATGTAAAATGTAATTGGTGGCCTTTCAGCAGCGGCTTATAAAGCCTTGGAAAGGTCTCCAAGCTCTTGCAAATAAATAAGTCTGTACAGTAATGATATTAACTGTCTACATATTTATATGATGAAATTATGGTGTTGTGTTACATGGTGCAGCTGGCACCACTGCAACATTCTAATTTAAAATGATCAGCTGTGAGAGGCACATGTAATGATGAGATAATAAGACTCAATGTCTACATATTACATGCAGTAGAGGTCATAGATTACATGCCCTAAAAGTCCTTGGCTTCCTAATGGCAAGGGTGTGGGTGAAGACCTCACAACCTAGTGGCCACACCAGTCCTGCACAATATGCACTCCAGTTATACATGTCTATCTATGATATCTTCCATATCTTCCATCCCATGCCCACATAACTGTAGTAAAGACATGAAAGACCTCACCAGTGGTAAGGGACCACATCGTGATTCTGAATTTTTACGGTAGTTATTTGATATTGCATGGAATATGGTGTGCTCTTGACTGTGAATGTAATTATTACTTACCCCGAATGGCTGTTATTTCAATTAACAAAAACCGTCAAATAAAGAATTTGTTCGGTTTATTTTTTAGAGCCAATTTCATAGACTTGGAAACTAAACTCCAGAGGAAGTCATGTGAATTCAGGACTCCCATCTGGGTCACCCGCCAGCTTCCACGGGAAGCCCGGCGGTTTTTTGCTACCAGCGTCAGCATAGGCAGGGAGTGGGGGTTGTATATATTTTATAAAAGGCTGCTGCTCCTCTAATATTAGTCCGATTTTCCTCAAATAAGACGGAATTGTTTTCGGATTGAAAATAGACCAAATATTAAGCGAGATATTTGTCTGAGAAGGCAGTTGCCTTGCGGCGGCTGCTGCTCCATTTATATCAATCCGATTTTCGTCAAATAAGAAATTGAATTGTAGCATAAATCATACTGATTCCATACCTGTTCTCGGATCGAAAATAGACCAAATATTAGGCGAGATATTCGTCTGAGAAGGCAGCTAGGTTGGCGGAGGAAAACAGTGGTGCTCTCGCAGACGTCTGCGCCGGGACTGTATCAATGCAGGAAGGGCTGAGCGCTTCTTTAAAAGGCTGCTGCTCCCCTAATATTAGTCCGATTTTCGTCAAATAAAGAAGGATAATGCGGCACATGTCAAGTTCTGTCAAACAAAACCAAAACAAGTAAAGTTTATGATCTGCAACACCATTAACATAAATAATAAGAACTAAGATTACAAAGATCCTAGAAAAGACATTTGCTGCAGCAATATTATAGAGGAAGGTTCTTGTATTAACAAACTATTTGATATTTTCATACTTCGCAAATATTCAAACTGCTTTAAAAATAGCGGATTACAGTTTGCTTACAAGGCTTATCACTCGACATCTTTATGTACCCTGATGATTGTACAGTACTACACATCAAATGGATCTCAAGTATTGTGTTCACTGCCCTGCACCTGTTTTGCAAATCTTATTGAACACTTTTCAAAGACAGATAGTTAGAGCTGCAAGATCAGGTTCTCAATCAGTCACATTTCTGTGTACCAATGGCCTAAGACAGGGAGGTGTCCTCTCTCCAATTTTGTTCTCGGTCTATTTTGATGACATTATACGTAAACTGGACCTACGTGGAGCAGGCTGCTACACTGGACACAAGTTTACTGGTAGCTTGGTTTATGCAGACCATGGCTCCCACATTGAGAGGTCTACAAATGCTTTTAGACATTAGTACAGACTTTTCCAAAGAATGTGATGTGATATTTAACAGTGCGAAATCTGTGTGCATCAATTTTGCAAAAAAATGCTTTCCCATCATCCAGAAGTGTTTCTGAATGGCAACGGTATATCCTGGTCAAACTGTGTTAAACACCTAGGACATTTTGTAACACATGACCAGAAAGACGAAAGTGACATTAAACACAAAACAAATGACTTTGTGAAAGAATTAATTACTTGGCAATAAACTTCAGACACCTTCCTCGTGAAGCGACGAACAGACTGTTTGACTCTCATTGTGTCTTCTTTGGGGCACAACAGTGGAATTTAGGTGACGAAAGGGCACTAGAACTGTTAGATGGCCTTGGCACTTGCCATGGATAGCCAGATCTTCAATCTTGCCAGCTTTGGTTAACAAAGACTCATACACATAGACCAATTGTACAAAAGGTTTATTTAAGTTGTACTGGTCTATTGAAAAAACTGATAATTACACAACAAGACTGATTCTGACAGTGACTTGACAAGGTATCATACGCAGCAACATCAGAAGGGCCCATCTTCGAAGCTGTGCAGTACAAAGAACGAGACAACAAATTGATGAAATCCGAGCACAACAAATCAAAGACTTAACCAAATGCCTGAAAGGCACCTCAGAAATTTTGATTTTGATGATATCAAAACATTAATTTGTTTAATTTCCACATACTAATGTAAATATCTAATCTATTGTGTATTATCAAAATCACTTGTACAATCTATGTACGAATAAATTGCCTCAAACGCCAGCTGCCGGAGTACATTCTTCTCCAGCTATATAATACCCTAACTCTATCTAAATTATCCTACTCTGACATGGAATAAGTAGTGTAGACCAATGTGATAAGAATAGCGTTCTTGCCTTGCAAAAAAAGGTCTCTGCGTTGTTTTTCTAACTCATTACAACAATAAAAGGACAGATCAGTGACTCGTGTGGTTTCCCTATAGAACCACCCACCCACTCCATCTTTCATTCTATGTGAAACAACTGCTGTGCACACTCCTAAGAAACACTAGGGTTCAAGAGTAAAAATGGACATTTTACTGAAGCATTATCAAGACTTTGATCCACCACAGTTGAACCCTTCAAAATGAAGGTGTTCCCCTACTTTAGTTTAAGGCCAGTCTTGAATTTTTTGTAACTAGTTTATTAGACATTTTTAGACATTTTATTATTCACCAACACTCAAGTACATTAATTTACAAGTATATGTGACAAGAAGCGTGTATAAAAATAACATATAATGTGTTGGAAGGGGATACATCCGAGTATTTACAAAATACATTTACCCAAGGGTGGATGTATCCCCTATTATATTTAACATTTAGAATTTATTATTAATAAAGTAACAAAAATATAAAAAAATAATAATAATTTAAAAAAAACGGTACAACACGAGTATGTGTCATAACACATTGCAAAATAATACAATATTTCAACTTATTGATAAAATAACAATTTAATTATCATGACATGGCAGGTGTCCTAATGTAGGCCCATGTCCCAAACGCCCCTGGCTGGTCCGAGGCTGGATATCATATGTAATCAATTCGATTTCTTGATCATAATTGGGTTTTTGTTTGAATTTCAGACAATTACGCCTTAATCGGCTACAAGGGAAAAACCTGCGCCTCACCAACTTGGATTGAAGAGAGGTTCATTCGAAGATATTTGCTGAATCATACTGCAACACAAATAAGTAAAATCATTCCTGCAGTTTGCTGAACATTTTTCCCTTTATGGCACCAATGATATTACATTTAGAAAGCACAAACTACATATAAGTAGTATAAAAAGGTAGTTCTAAGTGTGTCGATATGAGCTGCACTTGCAGTTGAAATGATTTCTACCACTCACCAGTGCAATTAAGCATTATGTACGCCATGGTATAAATCCTCATATACAATTGGAAGGCAGCCAGAAAGTGGCAAGGCCTGAAGCAGCTTCGCCAGCATCCAGCTAGGGATCATGAACTCAGCAATTAATCCTCACAGTCTGACCTACTAAGACGCTCGTGACTCTGCTGTAGGCCCACCCACTTTCTGGCTGCCAACCAATCCCAGCACAGCATTACTCATATACAACAGGTACTGTAATGGTACATGGCCAAATGTGCCACGTGCGTTTTCCATGAGAAACGCATGGAAAACGCATGGTTTTAACTAATTATAATGAGACAAAAACCATACGTTTTCCATAAACGCATGGAAAACGCACGTGACACAATTGGCCATGCAAGTGGTAAAAATCGTCATGTCTCACATGTAACTATTGTATATAATTGTATAATGCATTACCTGTCTGACAGTGCTGTGTCAATAATATGGGTAGTTTCATTACTTGCCATGGATAAAACAGCACATGTCAAGTTCTGTCAAACAAAATCAAAACAAGTAAAGTTTATGATCTGCAACGCCATTAACATAAATAATAAGAACTAAGATTACCGTTGGGCACATTTGTCAATCTTCATTATTGTTGACCAGGATTAGTCAATTATCAAAGATCCTAGAAAAGACATTTGCTGCAGCAATATTATAGAGGAATTGCTCTGAGTTCTTGTATTAACCTATTTGATATTTTCATACTTCGCAAATATTCAAACTGCTTTAAAAATAGCGGATTACAGTTTGCTTACAAGGCTTATCACTCGACATCTTTATGTACCCTGATGATTGTACAGTACTACACATCAAATGGATCTCAAGTATTGTGTTCACTGCCCTGCACCTGTTTTGCAAATCTTATTGAACACTTTTCAAAGACAAATAGTTAGAGCTGCAAGGTCAGGTTCTCAATCAGACACATTTCTGTGTACCAATGGCCTAAGACAGGGAGGGATCCTCTCTCCAATTTTGTTCTCGGTCTATTGTAACAATTCTGGCTCCCACATTGAGAGGTCTACAAATGCTTTTAGACATTTGTACAGACTTTTCCAAAGAATGTGGTGTGATATTTAACAGTGCGAAATCTGTGTGCATCAAATTTGCAAAAAAATCCTTTCCCATCATCCAGAAGTGTTCCTGAATGGCAACGGTATATCCTGGTCAAACTGTGTTAAACACCTTTTTGTAACACATGACCAGAAAGACGAAAGTGACATTAAACACAAAACAAATGACTTTGTGAAAAGAATTAATTACTTGGCAATAAACTTCAGACACCTTCCTCGAGGGTGACGAAAGGGCACTAGAACTGTTAGATGGCCTTGGCACTTGCCATGGATAGCCAGATCTTCAATCTTGCCAGCTTTGGTTAACAAAGACTCATATATAGACCAACTGTACAAAAGGTTTATTTAAGTTGTACTGGTCTATTGAAAAAAACTGATAATGACACTGTAAGACTGATTGTGACAGTGACTCAACAAGACATAATACGCAGCAACATCAGAAGGATATGCGAACAATGGTCTTGCTCTGAGGCCCATCTTGGAAGCTGTGCAGTACAAAGACCAAGACAACAAATTGATGAAATCCAAGCACAACAAATCAAAGACCTAACCAAATGCCTGAAAGGCACCTCAGAAATTTTGATTTTGATGATATCAAAACATTAAATTACTTTATTTCCACATACTAATGTAAATATCTAATCTATTGTGTATTATCAAAATCACTTGTACAATCTATGTACGAATAAATTGCCTCAAACGCCAGCTGCCGGAGTTCATTCTTCTCCAGCTATATAATACCTTAACTCTATCTAAATTATCCTACTCTGACATGGAATAAGTAGTGTAGACCAATGTGATAAGAATAGAGTTCCTGCCTTGCAAAAAAAAGGTCTCTGCGTTGTATTTCTAACTCATTACAACTGCCACACTAACCCGCTCTTCATAAAGTACAACCTGATCAAAATGGAAGATATTTATAAGTTATGTTGCTCAAAACTATACTATCTATATAAAAAAGATCAATTACACAATTACCATGCTGGCCTATTCTCACAAAGTAATCACCATTCCAATGTGAACCCAAGACAAAGCCATGATATTCATGTCCCTTTGTCAAGACTTAAAGTAGGGAAACGATGTAAAATTCACAAAGTAAGTGAAATATGGAACTCCTTGCCTTTTTCATTCAAGACATATGACAAAACTCTTTCCTCTTTTAGTAGGAAATTAAAAATTCTCCCCGATATCTTCATATAAAGCACCATGCAGGTGAACTAATTGTTTTTCATGCATAAATTCATAAGATGTTCTTTTCAGTGATTACCCACCTTGATCTTAGCCTGAGCTTAAGGTGAATGGTAGGTCTGAGGTTTATCAATCCATCCTGGAGCTCAATGGTATCTTATAAGTTATATGTACAATATGAATTATCTTATATCTTGTCACCCTCTCATTATCATCTCAGCATTATCACCAGGGGTGGTCCCAACTTCAGCACCTCTGCTACTACTCCCCCACATTGGCGCATCATACTAATATTAATTAGTATACTTTAACTCGAATGTGACTGTCCCCAGAAAATTTAATTAAATGATCGTGTTTTTTTATAAATTTCCAGTCATATGGAATTATAATGTGTAAATGTTTTGGAACTATAATTGCGTTGTCAATGTGAAAATAAAATCAGTTCAGCTCAGTTCAGTTCAGTTCTTGTAGACACCGGATAAAGTTTTATCTTATCTTATCTTAGATTTTGGTAGGTCTAACAAAATTACTAGGCACCAGAAAATCGTTAAGCCTAGGTTCGGAAAACAATTGAAACATCAAATATTTGGAATTCAATGTGAAAATAAAATTTAATTATAGAGAAATTGAACTAAATGAACACGTTTTGAGTTTTTGCATATACTAGTTTTTTTTTTAAGGGATTTTTAAAGAAAAAATGAATACTTTGAATAAGGGTGAGGTGGGTGGGTGGGTGAAATGAAAGCAAGTGAGTTGATGAAACAAGCACACTTATACTCCTGGATGAGAGGATTAAATTGGTAAATTCCAATTGGCCCATTGGAGCCATTTGAGAAATATGAATATGAGCAAGGAGGTAGTGATGATAAATATGGCGACTATCGTGTTAACCTCATTTACCGTGAGTAAATACATTTGTTCAATGGTGAATGCACTGATCTCTAACAGATGATCAGTTTGGCTGGTGTTAATGAGGGAACAATGCCCGTCTTGTCTTACTTACAATAAATTTTGCTGTTGAAGTATTTTTCTTTTCTTATTTTAAGCATTTTTTGTTTGTTTAGTTTTTTGCATTTGAAGGATGTCAATGGTTTAAGGGCAACTCAAGCAAAAATGAAGATCTTGGGCTCCATTTGCCACAGTTTCAATGTCTCAATATTTCTGGCTGATGCTTAGCCAGTTTATATTACCAGCTGCCAGAGGGATGTTAAGGCTTGGAGTCCACACAATGTTGCACATTTATTCCCATGGATGGGGTATTACTTGCCTCAGCATATACATCAAGTGCGAGACACCTCCGAGTTAAAAGTCTCATGCGATTGGGATCCAGCTAGGATATATCTCATAAAGAGTGCCTGGGCCGGGAATGGAACCAGTGACCTTCAGCAGGGTTTGAGACCAGTGTATTAAAACTTTGAGCCAAGTGGGTCTCAAATTCTCTACCTTCCCAATGTCCTTACATATTTATACCTCTGTCCCTTGTTGTATGTTATATGAATATACAGAGGCGCCAGGTAGCATGCCAAATCAAGTCTTCATCATTTATATCCTTCATGGATTTATTATGCAGGCCAGTAATTGGATGTCATTTGTTTGAGATGTTAAATTGGCAGTCCCTTGTATACTATGTCTATGCTGAGGCAAGTAAACGATCCCACTCATGGGGTAAATTTGTAACATGGGCCGACTCCTCTCTCTCACCTCACCAATCAACATTCGCTAGTGACAAGAACTTGCCTTATATGTATATCTATTTAATCTGTTTAATCTATTTAATCTGTTCAATCTATTTAATCTGTTCAATCTATTTAATCTGTTTAATCTATTTATTCTATTTAATCTATTCAATCTATCTAATATATCTAATCTACATATCTATCTGCCAACATCAGCCAACGTCAACCCACTGTCTAGCTGGTCTGTAAATTTTAATGGGAGCTACACTTCTTAGTTGTCAATGAGTAGTCAACAACATTTATGCGTATTTGTATACATTATTCTGCAGGTAAGTCAAAACAACAAACTCGTAAATTGTATTGCATAAGTTGTAGTTTCTCTTCTTGGAAACAGTTAGGACACAGGTTTTAAAGTAAGATGTAATTATTGAAAATTGTATGTACAAATCAATAGGGGGCGTGTTTGTATGTAATTAAAGCTCCTGAGCGCCCTCTATATTCAGTTACAAATGTATTTTTTGGAATGTAGGCATCTTGCTTCAAACGGTAGTTGCAAAAATAATCTTCTAATCATAAGCTGGTCTTCTGGATGGCCTAGGTGAATGGTCCTGTAAAAAAGAATAAGAAAATAAATGAAAAAGTGACTAAAATCAGATTATAACAAAACAATTAGCAACTTGAGAATTGGGGCGGAGCATTTACAGCGAATATCATAGACTTGGAAACTAAACTCCAGAGAATGTCATGTGAATCCTGGATTCCTATTGGCTGAGAGACTGTCATGACCAACGGGAATCCTGAATTCACATGGCGTCCTCTGGAGCATTGCTTTTAAATCTATGAAATTGGCTGTTAAACATATTAAATATTTTTTTATGAGATATGGGAGTTAATTATTTCTAAGGTGTGCTCTAGTTTCATTTTGTAGCTTTTAGAGCAGAATTGGAAACTATACTCCAGAGGATGTCATGTGAATCCAGGACTCCTATTGGTTGAGAGAATGCTTAATGGGATGCTTTTTTGCCCAAGCTCTGCTGTTTACTTAATTGCTATTGAATAATTATTGGTTATTGGTTGTGAGAGCAAGTGAACAACAAATAACCAATATTATTCAATAGCAATTAAGTGAACAGCAGAGCTTGGGCAAGTCACGTTTTCAGACTTGAAAAGTAAGCTACAGAGGGTGTCGTGTAAATCTAGGCATCCATTAAGCATTCCTGCAACCAATGTCTTTTATGAGCTTGACTGAGCTAGATGGAGCTAGACTGAGCTAAGCCCCTACCGCCCGTTACAAAACCATGGGAATTAGCTACAGCTGCCTTATGAGAGCTGATAAAAGCAGTATTAAATTCGTGTCAATTTTAATGCTAACCCATGACTAGTATTTCAATTGTAGGACATCCATATCAGTCAGTAACTGTGCTTTTGCTAAGGTGGCGTTTTGAGTGGGTGAGTGGATTAGGGCTTTGTGTCCTGTATTTCTGCACCTGATATAGCCCAGGCAGGGACAGGCAGGGACAGGCAGGAACAGGCAGGGACAGGCAGGGACAGGCAGGGACAGGCAGGGACACTGGCAATGAGATGATGGATGAAACAGCCATCCAACTTAGCCTTAACCGGGAATTGAACCCGGGACCTAGTGGTTGGAAGTGTGTGCTACCACTTAGCTAAGCCCCCACCCCTAATGGGGCATTGCATTTGAGCCACTAGATATCTCCAGCTAGTTGTTTTTGGCTCTGGAGAGCCAAGGTTTAACATTATTATGATTTCATCGCATCTCATACTCACCGACCCATATTTCGCACTAGCTCTCGCTGGTCCATGATCATGGTTGCTATGGTGACTATAATGACTTTGGTCACCATGGTGACTGTGGTGACTATGCCGGCTATGGTGACTGCTGCGGTGATTAACAGGACTTCCGGGACTGCTGTCGGGACTCTGTGGACTTCGAGATCTATCGAACCTTATATTCCTACTGCCCGGAAGAAACACTTCCCTTGTATGTTCCGTTCTTCGCGTAAGATGTCCGCCATCATCATCGAATATGCTCTGCTGCATGATTTTTCTTGTCTTAGTTGATGTAACTCGTCCTGTGTAAATAAAGAGAATAAAACGTTGAGTATGCAGTATCTAGAATGCATTCCAAATTGATACATTCCAAAATTGGCCTTCGTTGTCCGATGTTATGATGCTAAATTGGCTAAACATCATCGTAACATCGGACAACGAAGGCCAATTTTGGAATGTATCAATTTGGAATGCATTCTAGATACTGTGTCAGAACAGACTTGGCTGCCCAGGGACACAATAGCTAGGGTGTGCAAATTTCCGCATCCTCTATGTAGGTAACATAGGCCCAATGAGGACAGTCAATAGCCAACGTTATCAGGATGACTCAATCCGGTATGACTCAAGACTCGAGACGAATTTATTTGCCTTCATACATCGTGGTCATACATAACTGGAAACAATAAATATATTCTGTTTTAAGTGTATAAAAAGCCAGGAGGAACAGCGGATAGCATGACAACATCAGCGCAACATCAGCGCAACATCAGGGCAACATCAGCGCAACATCAGCAATATTGATACGATGTTGTACCGCCGGTGGCCAATACATTGAAACAACACTGGCCCGATACGGCGCATCCAGGATCAACATGAACATGATTTAAAAAAAATAGTAACTGAGATGCAGGCAGTCGACAAAAGTTGGCAAAAAGAACCGACTTCTATAGTTTCAAAATTCTTTGTAATGCTGATACGGTTTATGATTTGTTTAATGCTATTGAAAATTAAATATTGAATTACTAGTATTTCATATAAACACTGTGCTGTCAGCTTCAAGCCAAGCTACCAAATTAGGCAATTATTTTCTTTACATTTTACTAGTTTACCCAGCTACACTAAATCAACAAATTTGTCAAATAACCTATGGGCTGGCTTCTGGAATGAAATGTCTAACATTCAAATTGTAGATCAATTAGTGCAGTTTGCATTGATGGGTAGTGTATACTATTTCCTAATAAATGATGTAGTTCAGAAAAACTGCTTGAACTAAGGATATATACATCCATTTCTGTTATACATTTGGGATAAGATTTCCTTAACCAATATTAACCATTATTGGGGAAGCACCAGGTCTTTGGTTAAATGTATCACCATCTTTGAAATTAAAAAATAATATAAAAGCTTTTGCTAGGTCTTTTAGGGAACAACAGTCTGCTAAGCAGAACTGACAGCAGGTTCTTCTTCTCTTTATATCATTTATATTATTTATGTCTTTTTTAAATTTACATGTAATAAATTATATTTAGATAATTTTTTTATTATTTTTATTATTATATATAACTTTTGTTATTTATTTAGTATAATAATATTGCGTCATAATGAAATGTCTTAATAACCATGTAAGTTTAAATTTCGATGAAAATAAAGTATCTATCTATCTATCTTACCATTCTTGTCTTTGCGTGAATCCGTTGTGTCCCAGCTTTCTCTTGTATTCTGGCGCAGTCCCATGTCACTTGCGCGGACTCTGTAAAAGAAACCCATGAATTAATATTATCCAGTTGGATTCCCCTCCCCAGGAACTCTTTATGAGGTAAATCCTAACCAGAAGTCATCCGAAAGAAAGATTAAATATGGGTGCCTCATACTCAATGGCTATAATGAGGCAAGTGAAAAACACCACCCATTGGATATATAGCTGGGGTAGACTCTGTGAGCTTGTCATGCTGAATAGAATTTTCAGGCCAGTGGCAATGAGACAATGAAATCATTTAAATAACACTGGAACATACAGGGTGAACTTTCCTGATGGTATATCTCAGCCAGTTGATTAGCCAAATACATATCACTTGGAATTGACCATTACCTGGCTGATTACTGTTCATCGATTGTAGCTGTATCTTACCAAAGTCATAGTATATGGCATAAACCCACCTAATCTTGAATTTTTTTAAATTAAGATGTTATGTAACAATTAGGCAGCCCTGATATTGTGTATTATTACCAATTACTTAACGGCATACTAATTAACGACTGATTTTTTGTATACTTTAAGATACAGAACAACTGCTGACGTGCATCATTGTAGGCACAACAGACAGTCAAAATGTCTTTAAAAATTAGCCGATTTACTAAATTTCCAGCAATCGATTTTGCAATTTTGGCCGGCTGCAAGGCACATAAGCAATTTTGAAATATTGACTTTAATAATTCAGCATTCTCAAAAGTGCTGAAAATGTATTTATGCCTTTTTAGCAAAGTTCTTAATATTGCAGAATAATTTCAATTCGGCAAAGAATTGCCCGAAGTACTGCTGCTATTAAAAGTAAACAAAGAAAAACATATTCAACATTTTTTAAAACTGCGCATTTAAAACAACTGTATATATCAAATATCTGACTCTTAAATTTTGGCAACATTTTCTCATACTTTAATAAGTTACTTTAAAATGTAACAAGTGTACTTACAATGCTTGATTGCTATAATGTCTCGACATAGCTCTCTGTTGTGGAGTAGCAGCTCAATCAGAAAGTTCTTAATGAGAATTTGAAGACAGTTTATCCAGCCAGCTAACTCGAGCAATACAGAGAGTGCAATGAAGATTTGATGTTTTTTTATAATCCAAACGGATAGACCCAGGAAATATAATCTGTGAAATACACCAAAGCTGTTAAGACTATCTACATTCTACAAGTGCTAAAACATAAACTGTCCATAATCGCTTAAGTATTCGATCAAAAGAACGTGATTACATAAGAATTAGAGCCCTTAAGAGCACCACTATTAAGAGAAAACCATGCGGCAGAGTTTGGATGAGGTTCTCAGAATTTTCTGAAAATTTTACACATCCCACAGGTTGAATTTCAAAACCATGAAAAATGAAGTCAGAATTATTAAATTGTATTTAGTTTTTCTACAATAGCATCTCAAAGTTGGTGCCTTTTGGAGCAATTTTTCACATAAATTTGCTCTGTCGTCACAGCAAAAATATCTATCTTTAAGGCTCATAAATATAGATACAAATCTCAGAAATGTACAAAAATGGTTTCAAATGACGAAAAATTCTGATGTACAAGTAAACACTCCCCTATTTTGATTTTATCTAAAAGGTAATTTCTGATAGGCATTTAAGAAATGGCTGATTCTCTGAAATGGCTGATTATACCATTTTCATTGTTACAGATATTTATTTTATAGTCTCACTATTATCTGCGCACCGTTTCTGATTATAATTGTCAAAACACTTTAAATTAGCAAATAAGGTGAGAAATCAGTGGGAATTTTTGATTTAAAAAAAAAACAGCAAATATCAAAATCACAATTTTCGTAATTCCGCACAATTTTAAACAAACCATACTTTTTGGCCATATTCTGTTTGAAATAGTTAATATAATTCATACTTAATAGTATTATATGATATCAATGAATTATCTGGGGGGAAAGGCAATTAAATGAAACAATGGTTCACCAGGTGCTTCTCATTGTTCCCAAAAAGGCTTGGCAGGGAAAATCTAATGATCCATTATAAAAACAAAATTGTTCTGGCGTATATCTATACAAATTTCATAAAGTATAAAGTGTCACTATAGAAGATATTTGAGTTTCAACTAAGCCTATTTTCCCATTGACTTCAATGCTATTTGCCTGAATATGACAGATGAAGGTGCATTTTTTAAACTTCTCTAACTTTGCTCACAATGAAAAAAAAAAGTTCTGTGCATCTTAACAATTGACTCTGATTGGCTGGAGCAAAGTGCATCCTAGCTAGGTATAGAGGTATACCGATAGATGATGAAATTGAAGACGAGTTTCACTTGATAATGATATGTGCTTCTAATGTTGCTTTTAGAAATGAGCTGTTTCAGAAAATTGGAAATATTGATAGCAATTTTAATGGTATGGATAATTTTGATAATTTTTATGAATTTGTAATCACTTTCAGAAGTTTCTTGGACAGTTCTTGCTGAAAGCAATCCAGATGAGAAAAAATCAATTGTATGCATAATAATGTTAGCTCTTTAAGAATAGGTGACATATAGGCCCGGGTGGCCGGGTGGTTGTGCTTTTGTTTATTGTTTGTTTACCATACAAATGTATGTAATTTACCACATGTCACTAAAATAAAGATTTTCCTTCCTTCCTTCCTAGCAGCAGTATCTTTAGTGCATTATAATGTATATTTGACATCTTATCATTTAGTTGATTTCTGTTATTTTCCTGATAAAATTATATTTATGGAATCAGTTAGCTATGACCTACTCTGTCTGAAAGCAAAATGAGTAATAGGAGAGAGGAAAGACTTATGTCCTGCTGAATTCAGGGCTGCTCTGTGAAAAGACTCTATTGCAAGAAATACTTCATCAACATGTTTGTCACAATGTTACTCGTCTGAATCCGAATCAGCCTAATTGAGACAAAATGGCTGTCCCTTGACCCTCTGTTTCTTTTTCTTTTGATATATAATCCAAAACATCAATTGTTGGGTCAAATAAATTCATTTCATTCTCATTTTCTGACCAGTTGCCAGATGAAGTAAGGTGGGTGGGTGGGTGATTAGGGCTTTACGTCCGGTATTTCTGCACCAATTGGGCTAATTAGGACAGGCAGAGACCATGGCAATGAGACGAAGGATGAAACAGCCATCCAACTTAGGCTCGACCGGGAATCGAACCCGGGACCCAGCGGTTGGAAGCCCAGAGCGCTACCTCTGAGCTAGGCCTCCGCCCCAGATGAGGTAAGGCTTGGAGTCCATGTTACACATTTAGTCTATGGGTGGGGTCTATTACTTGCCCCAGTATAGACTGAGTACGAGGCACCAACATTTTAAGATCTGTGTAGCTTATTAAAGGTGCCCTAAAAGGAAATTTGCACTTTTTTTTAGTTTTGTGGCTCATGTGAAAGAATATACCCTTAAATGCAAATTTCCAGAAACCTAGGTTAATTGGTTAAGGTTGAGCCCTAAAAACCGACTTTAAAGTTGACATTGTCAAGTCAGAAATACTGCAGTTAAAGAAGTAGCATGACGTCACAGTAGGAATTAATTGCCCTGCCAGGGGTCACGTGTTTATTGGCTGGCTTAATGGAATCATGGGATATCCTGATATGAGGTCACACAGGCTCACTGGAGAGCACTGTGGCATGACCACAACTTTAAGCAGGAGATTTACTCTAAGTTTGCTATCATACAGTTTTTAGAGTTTTTAAATCACTTAATTGCAGTATGACCAATGAAAGTTTGTTTGAAATATCAATTCCAACTATCTGATCAAATAAAAAAAATCTGTTTTAGGGCACCTTTGAGAGCTTGTGCTGACCAGGAATCAATTCTGGAACTTGTAGCGGATCTGGATGTTATTACTAATCAATGTTTGGACTGCTTAGTTGGCTGATAGTCACAATTCTTTTGTACCAGACAGGACTGATCAGGACAGATAGGTGCCATGCGATAAGGCAAAAGGATGAAGCAACCTTCCAACATGGGATGGATTCAAACCCAGGATCTACAGGCATGAACCAAGATCGAAAACATTATCCGCTTTTGCAGTTTTGATCCCTCATCTTTAGATAAATGAAAATCGTCTTATACGTGGTATTCATGGCTTTGAAGTCATCGTTTTGTTTTTCAGTGTTGTATTCATATCTGAATTGTTTATTCTAAATGTGAAAACTCTATGTGTTACTGTTGTTACTCTAACAGATGGAGAACCACCTTGTAATTGTTTAAGTGTTAAATCGCATTAAATAAATAAAGTTTAAATACAAGATACAAAAATGCAATGTTGGTCCGATGTCGACCTGTCTCGTGTCCATATTTGGAATGGAAGTAAAACTGAAGAAGTTATGTTGCATTTCTTTATTTCCTTGTTGTTTAATAATAAATGACAGATGTTAGGAATCATTCTGAAATTATTATTCAAAAGTTTCAGGTTATAGTGTTTGTCATACAGACAGGAATGACTTTTCATATTTTTGGAACATTCTTCCACGACACTTTTACACTTTGTGCTTACGAAAATCCCACAGGTGGGGCTGCTGTGAACTGCCGCGCCCTCTAGAGTTAAGCAAGGACATTGCCCGTGAATGCATTGCTGATATTTCTTGCTGGAGAATAATTGCAAACAACATATATTCTTCCATCTTTTCCTTGTGCTTTGCCAACCCCAATCTCCTTCGAATTCTTCCAGACAACTTGTGTGAAGTGGTGCGTGTCTGTAAATTAAAAATAAACTTCAATTGTGTATTATAGTAGTAATATTAATAACATTTAAAAGGTTTCAGATATTTTTAACTAAAACTTAGAAGCATGCACATGTAGATCCGATCTGGCATTATATCTGGGATGTAGCATCCCATCTGGGAACGATGAAAAACAGCAGCCTTGTCTTCTCATTTTACAGAAAAATGTTTTCGTGTACTCACCCTTCTGGTAGCCTCTTGAAAAGTCATGCTTTCTACATTCCTTGTACCAATGATCAACAACTTCTGCTCCTGAAATCTGAATTGAAAAATACTGACCAATATCAAAATCTTTGTAGTATGCTATTACTACAATTTTTGGGGAAGTCATTTACCAATTTTATGTTTAATCAGTCTATATCTTGCAATAAGATAAGATTTTAGAAACGTTCTACCTCAAATATAATCATATAGGCATGTCGAACAATGTCATCCAGGAAATAAAATATCTAGAAAATATCCCAGATAACATGAGCTAAGACCCAGATAGCATTCCAAATTGGGCCAGCGTCGTTTCATTATTGACCACCTTAACAACGTTGTATCAACATCGCCGACATCAAGCCGACATTGATCCAATCTAGCATGTTATCTGGGCATTGGATCGACACCCAGACGGCATGCCAAACCAGGTCATCATTGAACCAACGTTAGCCAGGGCAGAGCCAATGTCGAGCCGATCTAGTGTCTGTTATCATATTATAGCAATCGTGGATGGTAACACAGAGTTTTGTGGGATGATGAAAGTCATATTGGCCGAATCCCACAAATATATATGTTGGAAGATACACTATCCACCATTGCATATAACCTCCATAACTGCCGTCTTCCATTTTTTTTTGCAGCGATTCAACATACCTTTGCAGCCATCCAACATTCACTACAGCTGCCCAACATATAACCATGGTGGCTACTAATGAAGAATTCTGATTGGCTCACAACAGCTGGCTGGAGAATAGAGTACAGTGTTTTCAAAGTTTAAAAGGCTATCAACATACCCCTGTAATCAGCTCCATCTCGGCTAATCCTGACATTTTCTCCAACTGACTCTCCCTTGTACATGCTCCTACTCTTCCCAAATGTCCCAAAACTGGCCATTCTGTCAGCCCAACTTTGGGCCAGAACTGACAATTCCCAGTAGTGTTTAAGGGCATCAACCCAAAATGTCAAGATAAATAGATAGATCGATATATCGATAGATCGATAGATTGATGGACAGATTGATTGATTTGTGCTTCAGTCCAGTCATTTCGGACACAGTTTTAAGATCAAAAATATTTTCAACTTTTTATAAATAATATTTCCCCTAATTAGATTTAGTTAGACACTTTGTAAAATTCTTAAATAATGGGGAGAGGGCACTTTAAGAGACTAAAAGGTACATGGCCAAATGTGCCACATGCGTTTTCCATGAGAAGGATAAATGCATGGAAAACGCATGGTTTTCGCCTAAATATAATCAGGTGAAAACCATGCATTTTCCATGCGTTTATCCAAACGCATGGAAAACGCACGTGGCACATTTGGCCATGTACTAGAAAATTATATACCACATAGCAACTGTTTTGCCATCATTGGAAAGCTAAGAAATTGGGAAATTTTGTAATTTTAATCATGTTGATATTTTTAATAGAAAACGGGTTATGGATATACATAATCATGTAACGCCCCTGTGTAGACAAGTAAACCCGCCCTTGCCAGGAGCCGGCAAGGTACCCTACCACCACAAAGCGTCAACAAAAACCTACTCAGAGGTGTCTGCTGGACGTCACATTTCAGGATTTGCCGAATTGAACACAAAACTTGCATGATCCAAGAACTTACCTTTCCATGTATGTTCCTGTATTTGTTGTGGTATTTGACAACTTCATCCGCAAATTGTTTCATGGTTTGTGGTTCCTTGGTTTTATTGTTGTTGGTGTCAACAGCGTCTTGCTTCGTTTTTTCAACCTTTGCACCCTGAAAAAAAAAACATTTTGTTGGACTTGGTATGATATCTAGAATAACTTTAACAGATATACCAATGATTCAAAAATGTTTCGAATTTGCTAGGTTATTATCTTGGGAAACCAGATTATCCCATGTAATTACGTTTGGCAAGGGCTCTCGACATTAAATTGATGGAGAATCTGAGCGGTTTCATCAACTAATATTTATTTCCATTGACAGTAATAGGCCCAACAGATAAATAAAATAGTTCTTAAGATATTTTCAAATGTAGGGTTGTTTCATTTAACTCAGCACACCTAAACTTGTACAATGCTTTATTATTGGTGTGATATGAAGCTATTAGCGCTTTCAAACTGCCAGCTGCCTGTTTAGGATGGTCGCTCCCTGCCATTTCTATCAGACCCTTTGTTGTTTCTGTCAGACTCTGTTCAAGCTTTTAGCGTCACCTTATCATTACATCTGCCTTAAGCAGCAGGTCATATAAGCTGGCACCAATAACATTTTTTTCAGCAAATACACCTATTTGGCATCAGCCTACCATTTTGTGTATAATGTATATTCACTTTATCTGACTTTTAAGCATATTTGAGAATTGTAATAATAGATTGATAGATATGGAAAATGCAGTCCTCTAAGGCAAGTTCTTGCCACTATCAAGGGTTGATTGATGAGGTGAGAGAGAGAGGAGTCAACCCACGTTACACATTTACGCCATGGGTGGGATATTTTACTTGCCTCAGCATATACACTGAGTACAAGGGAACACCAATTTAACGTCTCATCCGAAAGACATCCAGCTAGGATGGTGGCTCAATCAATTGAGGCATTGAGATATTGGCATTGAGAGATTGACATTGGATTTATAAACTACTAATACGGGTTTATACCTAGCACCCTATTCCACTGAAATCATCTTGTCAAAAATATCAAGTCTACATGGCCAAATGTGCCACGTGCGTTTTCCATGCATTTGGAGTAATGCATTTTTGCCCTATTTTTAATGAGGCCAAAACCATGCGTTTTTCATGCATTTATCCAACTATTGGAAAATGCACGTGGCACATTTGGCCATGTAGTTGCATGAAAAATTCCACAGCTAATTTACATGCGTGACATCAGTTGCTTTTTTGGCTGTAGTTTTCTCTGTGTCTGACTTCCTGCAGTAATAGCTTTAGTTGTTGGTGAAGTTTTCTTCCCTTCCGGGTTGTTTTTTTTTCCCTGTAACAACAGTCCTTGTGTACTGTTCCTTGTAGACTTGTGTTCCATCTGGTTTGGTTTTAAATTCCATCTTGGCTTCCCGAGTTTCTTTTCCTAATGTAAAAGAACAACCAAAAAAACAGGTCAAAACAAACTGGAAGCGAGAATTTAGATATATCTTATGCACTATTTTGCAACACCTATTAAAAAACACTTCAATTAAGGCTAAATTTGGAGCCAAAACTTATTGTTATCAATATTTTCCTTCCCTATTAAGGCCACATCACAATAGGCTAGTCCCCTTTGCACCCAACGTTCGTCAATGGCAAGATTTTATTATATTATTCATCATAAACCAAGAACATTTAAGCCTGCTAACACAGGAATTTAATCAATCAATTAATTACTGGGAAACTGTCAGATCAATATCCACAAGGCGGCGCTGTTTTCAAATGCATTTTTAGAACTGTAGTGGCGACACCTACCTTTACCCGTCCGTCCGTCCGTCAGTTCGTCCGTCCGTCCGTCTATCTGTCTGTCTTTCCTTTCTAGTCATATTAAGGGCTTAGAAGTGCCTCAAAATGGCAACACGTTGTAGCTGGCTGACCTGCGCCTCACTCTGAACCCATATAAATAAGTCTGTAAATGTATTTGATTGATATTCGTAGATTTACCTTAAAGATAGCCTCAAAAGTGAAAGGGCTTGTAGCAGATGTTTTAGGCTAATAAACATGAAACAGTATTATGCAATGTTCAGTTATTGATTCGACCAAAAGTATAATTTTCTCTTTCACATCCAACACAGCAAAGTTCTACACATTCTTTTACATGACATGCATTTTCATGACTTTGCCATAAATTAACAAAAATATTTACTCACTGTAGTCCTCTGGAGTACATGGTCAGGCAGGTTGTATTAATACCACTGCTGGTCAGACAACTCAGAAAGTCTGCTCTACTTATCCACGGAATATACTATTGCATTTCATAACATTTCATAATCATCAACTGTGACAAATGAAAAACTAAAGGTTTCAAAACTGTTGAAAAAGATACACTGTGTGTTGTCACCTCACAGCCCAGCGACCTAATTGTGTACATGTTTTGCTCGTTTACTCATCTGAAGTAAATTAATCAATTATAATCTATAGGCTGGCTTATGACATTGAAATGATGCAATAATTAAATGTTCATCTGCTAGGTTTACGCACTTCTTGTACTGACAAGCAGGCAACTCAGAAAAATTGCCTAAACTCAAAAATACAAGAGAAACAGATTTATATATTTTTTTAAGGGAATATTTCTTACACTAGCAAAGAATGTCCATAATTAGGTCGCTGGGTTGTTTGGTGACAGCACACAGAGAATATACACAACAACAAGTCTAACAGGTGTCAGAAATGTTTAGCAGTTCACCTTTTGACTTACTTTGTACAAGACATTTTGACTATCTTTTTTTAGATTTTTGACTATCAGATTGATCTGCTTCACTCAGCACGCTAATCAACCATCAAAAATATTGTTTTTGACTAATTAGTCATTATGACTAGTGGCATAAATGGGATTGAGTAAGATTGTTAAATCTGACTAACAAAATGCCTAACCCGTTCAATTAAATTAAATTCAAAAACTTTACTGAAACATAGTCTACACTGCAGCAAAACCCTCAGCGAATCCCTCAAGGCATAGAGGCACCATTAAAAACTGTTCAGTGTTCGTCCGACAGGCAGGAGGTATTACGTGTGCTCGCCCGCCTGCCCACCCTTAGGCCAGACATTGATGTAAATGTCAATTCCGCATATTGTCAATTTACTGATCTCAATGGGAACGTGGGTTTAATTATGACTGCTGGAAACAAAATTAATTGGTTTTAATATCAAGGTGGTCTAATTGTAATGTCGTGATAATCCTCACAAGACAATACAATACAATACAATACAGGACAAGACAAGACAAGACAAGATAAGATAATACAGAGCAATATAAGATAATATCCATTTTCATTTGGATGACAAAGAACACTTGTAAGCTATAACGATTTTTAGCAAATAAAAGAAAACAAGTTAAATGGGTGGAAATCATAAACAAACGAAATTATATGAGTACTCAAACAATGTAATCTTAATAATCATTTTAAATTCTGTATGAATCTCGTAATTAAGACCAAGAATTGGTCCTTTAAATTGTGAGAAATTCCCAATAACCAGCATAAACACAATTGCAAAGATGCAGTTTGGTGAAAATAGGTGATCTTTATTGCTAAGTAGTCTTAAGCCTACTTCACACTATCACGGATAAGACCTACGAGTGACCACGGACTATACTTGCTCAATCGCGACTCTGTTAATCACGTATAAATTCTTTCAACAATCTTTCAAAGGATGTCCGTCAACCGCACGCCGTACGTCTGTCACCAAGCATCCATGAGGCAGCCGTGATGCATCCATATGAGGCACTTGTAGATCGCCGGTGCAAGTGGTTCAAGAGTGACTGAGGACTACGGATAGGCTATAGATAGGCTACAGATAGGCTACGGATAGGCTACGGATAGGCTACGGATAGGCTACGGATAGGCTACGGATAGGCTACGGATAGGCTAGGCTATGAATAGACTATGGATAGACTATGGATAGGCTACGGATAGGCTACGGATAGGCTATGGATAGGCTACGGATAGACTACAGATAGGCTATGGATAGGCTATGGATAGACTATGGATAGACTATGGATAGGCTATGGATAGGCTACAGATAGGCTACGGATAGGCTACGGATAGGCTACGGATAGACTACGGATAGGCTACGGATAGGCTATGGATAGACTACGGATAGGCTATGGATAGGCTATGGATAGACTACAGATAGGCTATGGATAGGCTATGGATAGACTATGGATAGACTATGGATAGACTACGGATAGGCTATGGATGGGCTACGGATAGGCTATGGATAGGCTACGGATAGACTACAGATAGGCTATGGATAGACTATGGATAGACTATGGATAGACTACAGATAGGCTAAGATGCCATGTATTATGCCATGTATTATGCCATGTATTATGCCATTTATTATGCCATGTATTATGCCATGTATTGTGGGATATGAATATATTTAGAAAATTTAAGTATTGTAATTAACTTGTTTTGTCTAGTAGACAGACAGACAGACAGCTGGACAGACAGCTAGACAGACAGCTGGACAGCTAGTCAGATAGACAGACAGACAGCTAGACAGCTAGACAGACAGGCAGACAACTAGACAGACAGGTAGTGTCTAGAGGTGATGGAAAAAGCTGAAAAAGCAGCGTAAGTCTGTAGAAAAAAAATATATAACTAGGCTTATAATACAATGGAACAACAAAATGTACGGAATGGTATTTGTTTAAACTTTATTACCTTTGGTGGCCAGTTGCATGATGCAATTAATAACAATTTAAATAAATTAAAATAAAAAAACAGATTAGTCTGCATTACAGAGTTTAACTGTATTACAGAGTTTGGTCTATACTTGGTCTATTCTACAGAAATAATAGATTAAACAATCCCGGTGTGAAAGTACAGTGTGATAAAGCTACAAGTATTATACACTGTAGCTGCAGAACTGCCTTTCTAGACAATTTAGGATTAGGTGTCTAATTTGTGTTGTCTAGGCTACCAGTCTTGTGCATCACAGAAGTCGAAAAAACAGAGAAGTTGGAGGTTTTAACACACATGAGAAAACACAGGATAACTCTTGTCAAGCTCAACATTTATTGGTTTCGTGTATAAAGGTCAGTTCAAGGGTAAAGTGGCGTTCACACTGTCACGGATGGGCATTACGAGTGAGTGCGGATGAAAAAACTTTTACTCTTGCTCATCCTTGGCCATATGTAAGTCAATCGACGAGCGTTTTACGTATGCTCGCATTAATCCGTAGAATGCTCGTGGTCCCGCTAGATCATCCGAGAACATCCGTGGAGAGGGCAAACATTTTTTAAACATGTATAAAAATTTGGCGGACATTCCAAAAGTGAATTGTTTACATTATTTACGAGAATAGCTTGGGCTTCACTCAGCGAGCATTCTAGGTACGTCCGCCCTGGCACCTTGCCCATCCTTGCCCATCCATAGCCTATCCATAGCCTATCCATAGCCTATCCGTAGCGTATCCGTAGCCTATCCGTAGTCTATCCGTAGCCTATCCGTAGCCTATCCATAGCCTATCCTGATCATCTATCATCACACCACCCAGGTGCACTAGGGACCCTGATATGGCCATAGGTATTATACACTCAGCTAATTATGCAGTTAACCTTTGCAGAATATGACCACATTACCATTAGGGACACTTACTACTCAGTGACTATGCCCAGCATCCAAAATATTGAATATTTTCACAACTCCATTCATTGGTCACTTTATTGTTGTATCTTTTAAGCATTGATTAGGTTTTGAATAATGTTCACTGGAGCTGATATAACCAGTTAAAATAAATTCAAGGAAATTGCTACAAGTGCATTCATTTTCACTAGAAAATCTTCTGTAAGTAGGTAAGTAGGTAAGTAGGGAAGTAAGTAGGTAAGTAGGTAAGTAGGTAAGTAAGTGAGCTAACAAGTAAGTAAGTAGGTTAGTAAAATGTTATTTAGAGTCGAATTTTGCACAAAACAAAAGCAATGATTTTTGATGAAATGAGTATTTACAATGAGATCAAATAACTATAAAATTAAAAGAAATATAAATATTAGATAAAACTGCTTGTCAATTTCATTGAGCTGATACCATGAGCACTCATAATGCCCTCGAGCTGTTTCATGCACTTCCTTTTGACACTGTGACCAAAATATCATCGTGAAAGATTTGCCTTTCAGCTTGACGTAAACAGCATCATAATCCTGTTCTGTGCACATCTTACTCTAAGCTCCTTAAATGTGTCTTTGGTTAATATTAATAATAAACTGCTTAACAATGAGTGAAGAGTAAAAGTGAGAATTAGATTCTCTAATAATATTAATAGAACACGAATAGGTCATAAATTGCTCATAATATTCCCATTTTGTCTTACACTCCTGGGCAAAAATAAATGAGGCAAGCCAATGTATATCAGTTTGTGAACAGCAAAAAGACAGAAATTGCAATAGAATGCATGAACGTTTTGTGATAAGGGCTTTTGTCCAACCTTGATGTATTGTTTTCTGATGATGACAGTGAAACTTTAACATTTCATGAAGATAATGTGCCCATTTAAAAAGCAAAAGTGATAACAAAATTGGTTTTGGCCTCATTCAACAACTTGCTTCGTTTTGGCATTTACAGAGGGTTTTCCTCAACTTGAATAACATTTCTGTAAAAATAAGGCTGCTGAGAAGTGCAACTTTAAAACTATTTTTAAAACTGAAACTTCTGGAAAAATCCATTCCATTTTAACCTTTCCATTTGTTTTTGTGAAATATTCCTGTGTTCAGATTTTGGATAGTGTGAAAATAAGGGACATTAGAATTTATGAAAAACCTTTTCTAAAGGCTCATTTTTGTTTGTCCACCAGTGAACAGCTTTCTGAATGTCTTCCAATTCAAATTTTCTTTTCTTCCACTAGCCTGCCTTTGTTGTGCGTTCATAAAATCCTAACCTGCCCTTTGTCCTAGCCAAGATAAACTGAATCGTTGACAAAAACCCATTTTTGTCAAATTTGCTGTTCAGCTAATGACAGCATCTTCCTGGAAGGTTAAATTTCGACAGATCATAAGAAAACAGTATTTCAAGGTAGTATAAACGCCTTTTCGCCAAAGTTTCATGCATTCTGTTGCCAGAATAGAGTTGTTGCTGCAAACATACTGATACGCATTGGCTTGCCTCATTTGTTTGCCAGGAGTGTATACAGGCAAACCTAAATAAGATGAGTTAGAATGGTCTCCCCAGGTAACCAACACGCGTCATCAAGAAAGGTAACATAAGGTGAAAGGGTGTGGTACGGAGCCTCTAATGACCGTCATCCCATAACTAAATTGTTATAATTGTATAAATGAAGTCATTAATTGATCTGTTAATTCCCAGTAAGGATATCACCCATTATCACATTTGTAACTGATTCATTATTCTGAGAATTATACGTCAAATACAGTCCTGACGCAAGACCCTCGATCAGGCCTGTACGCAGGAGAGGGTCTTGGTGAATTCGGGAGAAGAAGAATCTTAGTGGAGGAGCGAAGAAGTTGACAGTGTAGACAAGTTTATATAATTCATTTTAAGAAAATGTGGCAAGTGCCTGTACATACTAAAATGATGCAACATCGTATCGGACGGACTTTAAAGAACTACATTTTGTTCACCGCCTACTTGAATTTAACAAGAGCCGTGATTGACATACTTTCAGCCCATAGTCCTCTGTGTATTCATATCAGTCAGACCCTCTCCTGGGGAGAGGTGGGATCGAGGATATGATGTCCAGACTGCATGAAATATGTAAAGTGATAATGTATGTTTTTGGTTTATATTCAGCAAGAATTTTGTTCACCCTTGACAGGCGTATAATCATATTTGTTTTGCTTTTGATCATAATTCTGGATTCCAATGGATGGATTGACATAGCTAAATTAAAATAGTCTAAATCGCTTTAGCTCGTAAATGACAAACGGCTTTCAAAAGTTGAACTTAGACCACAAAGCCGCCGCCAGGAGCCGCCACGCCAGCCATTTTAAATGTTTGCCTGAGGCAGCCACAAACTTTCTGAGCCGTTTTAAGCCATTAGCCGCCATTAAAGCTATAAGCCAGTGTCCAACCTTGAAGTAGTCAGTTGTGTGAACTTTTTTTGATTGCAGTTGAGAAGAATAGGAGTTGGGCAATATATATTGCAATTGACTCTGCAGCATCTTCAATGGAAGTGTAAACTATGCAGTTCACCATGCAATAGGCCTAAGTGCAATTAACTCTTCCAAGGCTGCTAGTCTCTCAGCAATATCTATTCCACTTTTTGATTTTGTGATTTATAAATGAACCAGGCCTACTGCTTAAACACCCCAAAGGTTTAATTTTTTTTTTCATGCATATACCATTATTTTTAATTCTGAATCTCTTTACAGTACTGTAATCTGTAGTGTGAGCATGTTGATATTTCAGTTATTATAGTCTCAGTTTTAACTCGGTGAAATTAGAAGTTATTTAACAGAAGTTTTAAGAACATTTTGCTTTTTATGACATTCATTCTCATTGTCAAATTGTGCCCTTCTCGAGGTTTTGACCCATGCCAATTAATATACCCCATGGTATGAGTTCAATCTGAAGTTTTCAGATATCATGTAAAATTTATTTCATTCTAGTCATGCTGTGTTATAATGGGATTCAAAATATATATCCCCCCTTTTACAATCTTAATCTTCCGTGAATTACATGCAGCTGCATAAAATGCACAGAGATGTTAAAGCACCTTGTCAAACCCCAGCTTTCTGGCTAAAATAAAACAATTAACTTCGCTATAGGCCTATTTTCTATTGCTTCTCTAGCGAAGGTGGCAAAAAATTATCATTAGAAGGATGTGAAACTCGAGGTATTCTGTGCTGCTCCAAGCTCTAAATGATAGAAATTACTATGACCAAAAATTGAGTGGACAGTATTATTATTCATGGCAATTACAAACCAGCAGAACGTATTAAAGGTGGTGGTCAGTTGGTTTGAACCAGTATGACATTTCATGAGCTGCAGACATAACTGAAAATATTTTTACAATTTCGCAAGGGAGTGAAAAAGGTGGAAAGTTATAAATTGTTCAGAAGAAAAGAAATATGTGATTTAAGCTTATTTCGAATTCATACCAAAATATAAATTTCTACTAACATATCTGAGTAAATTCTTTGCCAACTAAATTAATCTAGCAATTAACTGAGACAAACAATTGTTTAGTTTGATTGTTTAATTCAGTCCTATTGTTTTTAACCAGTCGTTTTGGCAAAGACCCAAGCACTTGATTTATATGAACTATTGCATTCATGAGAGAGGACTAGAAATAGTTGATTGAACCATGTTAAACAGCATTTGAGGGGGAGGAAGGCCATAACAATAATTCAGTCAGTTGTTTGGAAGAGCTTAGTCAGCATTCAAAGTGAAAACCGACTGAACCAAAATGTATTACTGGGTTTTTTAAGAAAACAAAGGGCAAGGTTTATCTATAGTTACGTGTATATCCCTCATAGCTGATGTAAACTATAGGGAGAGAACTAATGTATTTTGTTATTTAAGCAAAAAAATCTTTAGCAGCAGCTCAGCCATGCTTGCTTCACAGGGGTTAACTATTTTGCAGGCTTTTGTGGCAAACGCAGACGTCAACATTTTAAGCAAAAAGAGGCAGTTGTAGACCTATATTATTATTAACACTATCATATCACTCATGTGCAGTTATACAGAAATTTCCTAGTTTGATAAATCTAAAATTATTTGTAAGCTTTCTCTCTTAATAGTATTTTGGTTGTTTTCCATGATATTTAGATCTATGTTGTAATTGTATATATCCGATAAATTAGATTTAAAAAGAGAGATTTAAAAAGACATGTTTTCCAGGATTGACACTATCAAACAACACTGGATCGCTATAAAAAGCATGTGTCGGTTCATTTACATGCTGTTTGATAGTGTCAATCCTGGAAAACATGTCTCAATGCTGTCTGGACATGGGGGAGAACATGATAGAATGATACTGGTGATAAGTAGGATTCAATTGAAACAAATTGCATATATGGGACAATCTCTCTTTTTAATTCAAACATAAATCAATTACATTAGGAGTGGGCCAGAAAGTTGGTCAATTACTTCACAATCTTTCTGATCCGTCTCGTTCACTCCTGAACTGTCCATGCTTACCATAAAACTGCTGTCTTAATGACTTAAAATCAGAGTAGCAGAGGCCACGCTGATGCTCGGTCCCCCATTATATAATGTATTATAGTTACTACCAATATTTTTGTTAATCCAACAAGAACCCGTGCATTTAACACCTAACACTCGTTTGTTTTGCAAGCATATATCAAGATATGTAAAGAAAGATCATGAAAGGAAAAGTCAGATTTGTATGGAGAATATTGGCAGGCACAGTCAGATCTAGATTTTAAACTAATTTCAGTTTCAAACCAAACCACTTGTTCCATAAACATTTAAGGTGTAAATTTAGTTTCAAACCACTATTTACCCCTAACGATCAACGTCTTTAAGTAAACTGTGTGTGTGTAGCTAAGATAAAGAGAAGATGGTTTGACCGAGTATTTTTTTCCCCTTAATTGGGACATCCACCCACTCAAGTTTCCTCCAAAGAGCAATTAAATCCTCAATAGATCGCTCTTGGCCTTTGCATTGCACCATACTTGGCTCCAAGAAACGAGTCAAGCTACTTTTGTCTTTAGTTTTTAATGACCCTCATGTCTGTAAGAAATTATAAAGAAATACACAATGGAATATTGTGACATGATATATTATATAATACAATACAAGACAATATAATATAATATAATACAATATAATGCTACACTAATACATTACAATATAATTACAATACAATACAATACAATACAATACACCTCACACGCGTTACCCATCCGTTGCCCCAAACAACCTGGGTTTAATTGCACCCAGTCAATCATACGGCCAAATTACTGACACAAATCCCTCCGCTGGAACTAGGATATCCTTCCGCGTGGCAAAGGTGGCCCAGGTAGATGCAATGGGCGGAAAATAGTTCCACAATAGCCTTCTGTCAGCAGTGTTTGAAGTTTCACGAGTGTTTGTTTTATAGGCTGCAATAGCACTTTATGTTAAATGAACAGTTAAATTTATGTATTTATATTGTATAATGTGTGCATTCATATTGATATTTGATGAATGTATATATATGCAAATCTAATTTCCCTTTGGGATAATAAAATGTCTATCTATCTATCTATCCATCTATCTATCTATCTATCTATCTATCTATCTATCTATCTATCTATCTGCCTATCTATCTATCTGCCTATCTACCTATCTATCTATCTAACTACATATCTACATATCTATCTATCTATCTATCCATCTATCTATCTATCTTTCCATCTTTCTATCTATCTATAGATCTATCTATCTGTCTCTTTCTATCTCTCTATATCTACCTATCTATCTATCTATTTAGGCGCATATGTTCAACTTACGTTGCCTGAATATTATATTTATAGCCCGTGCAACATAAAACTTGTACAGAGAGCACCAAAATTGACTGAAAAACTCATATCCGAGTCTGAGTGAGGATCCCTGCTCAGTTTGATCAATCAGTTGTGATAAAGTGACACCAAAGACATGGAGGTGTGTGAAAAACAAGTCTGATCTTAAGAAGAAACCTCAGTAATACGAACCATAAACCCTTAATTAGTGACGAGTGTCAGAATCAGGCTCAAACGTGGGACGATGGAATGTGGAACCTCGCCTTAACACCATCTATAGGAAGGAAGGAAATCTTTATTTTAGTGACATGTGGTAAATTACATACATTTGTACGGTAAACAAACAATAAACAAAAGAACAACCACCCGGCCACCCGGGCCTATATGTCACCTATTCTTAAAGAGCTAACATTATTATGCATACAATTGATTTTTTCTCATCTGGATTGCTTTTACCAAGAACTGTCCAAGAAACTTCTGAAATTGATTACAAATATATACAAATTTATCAAAATTATCCATACCATTAAAATTGCTATCAATATTTCCAATTTTTTGAAACAGAGGTAATTTTGTGCTCTTATTTCAAATTTTATGTTCATCTAAAGTGGTCAATAAAATCTTGAGTCTTGAAAATGTTAGTAATTTAACATTTTGTATCATCTCATTATTCCAGGGTGTGGTCCTGCATTATTGTGTGCACTGGAGTACGAAGAAATATGTTAATAATAATTGTGGCTTATTGTTGATAATGAGAGGTTATTTTTATGCCACTTCATAATTTGTCGCAGATTTGTTATGTTTTTATTCGCAGAAATTCGCGAGGCCATATGAGACACCTCCTGTAATTTTTCTCCAGCTCGAATATAAGGTATAATCAGATAAATAAAATGTATCATATTATATATATTTTACTTTTTCCACCTTGGAGCTTGAAGAGACAATTGTACAGTCTTACTTTAAATATTTTACTATAGTTTAGCATCCTGAGCATCTTATGTTTAATGTTGAATTGTACATATCATTTGTAATAGGTAGAAATGGCGTCTTCAAGAAATGTGGTCAAGTGGCTCATGGTGCTCCGACCATGGGGCACCTTGAGCCAGACTTGGGCACCTTGAGCCAACCTAACAAACACTTGGAATTTGCCAAAAGATGTTTTAGTCTGCTTCAATTGTGGCCCAAACACAAATTGCCAAGTTACAATTACCTAGGAACCATAAAAAGTACATTCAGGGAATAATATGTGCAAAATAATATCATTTACATCAAGGTGCATGTTTCTCAACAGTTAAGAAATACTGATAAAAGTCCATACATAAAACTACATAAATTCAGGCCTAGCCTCAATGATTGTCTTACTTGAAAATTACCATGCCGAAATGTATAAACATGCCTACATTTGATATGTTAAATATATTTATATTAAGGCTTATTTTGTAATTAGAGGGTAATAATTTGAATGTCCGAGGCAAGGAAAGAGTCTCAGGTAAGTGATAATTGGAGGAAAATGACATATTTATGAAATGCACTATATGCCATCTATATGGCATGCTAAATTCAGACTTATAATATTTATAATAAGGTTTATAAATGTGGTAGTACACTTTTAACTAGTTATTGTTGTTCCCTGGCCAGGCTCAAGGTGCCCCACGTAAGCTGGCTCAAGGTGCCCCACGTAAGCTGGCTCAAGGTGCCCCACATGCAAATTCCATATGAAGACTCATGTTGTATTGCGTAGTTGACGCCGACAAATTGGTGGCTGGATTCTACAAGTAATGAAGATATCAGAAAAATAACAATCTTGCCTGGTTTCATTATTCGGTAGTAGTGAAAAGTTTAAATTCTGAATTGACACACTCTCCCGACAAGAAAATCAAATTAATGACCTAATTCTTTATCACTAGGGGACAAAATCATTACCATTTACAATGTTTATGAAAAACCAACTGGTCTGCAAAGCCAATGGATCAAGGTGCCCCACGGCTCAAGGTGCCCCACTCTCCCCTACTCTTTTATGGTTAGGTGGTAAATAGGTGGTAAATAGGGCGAAGTGGTCTTAACTGTGAGGTGAATTATTATGCAAATGATACAGTCGCAAACAATGGACAACTTATTAGACCACAATAAGCCAATAAAGTCTCTTTTTGAAAGTCCTAAATCTTTCTTTCTTCCCCTTTCTTCTTCCTCTTCTTCTTTCTTTCTTCTTTTTTCCTTCTTCTTGTTTTTCATTCTTTCTTCTTCTCTTTCTTTCTTTTGTTCTACTTCTCTTCTTTCTTTCTTCCTCTTCTTTCTTTTTTTCTTCTTCTTGTTCTTCTTACTTTCTTTCTTCTTTTTTCCTTCTTCTTGTTCTTTATTCTTTCTTCTTCTCTTTCTTTCTTTTGTTCTACTTCTCTTCTTTCTTTCTTCCTCTTCTTTCTTTTTTTCTTCTTCTTGTTCTTCTTACTTTCTTTCTTCTTTTTTCCTTCTTCTTGTTCTTTATTCTTTCTTCTTCTCTTTCTTTCTTTTGTTCTACTTCTCTTCTTTCTTTCTTCCTCTTCTTTCTTTCTTTCTTCCTACTTTCTTTCTTCTTCTTTCCTTCTTCTTGTTCTTCATTCTTTCTTCTTCTCTTTCTTTCTTTTGTTCTACTTCTCTTCTTTCTTTCTTCCTCTTCTTTCTTTCTTTCTTCCTACTTTCTTTCTTCTTCTTTCCTTCTTCTTGTTCTTTATTCTTTCTTCTTCTCTTTCTTTCTTTTGTTCTACTTCTCTTCTTTCTTTCTTCCTCTTCTTTCTTTCTTTCTTCCTACTTTCTTTCTTCTTCTTTCCTTCTTCTTGTTCTTCATTCTTTCTTCTTCTCTTTCTTTCTTTTGTACTTCTTCTCTTCTTTCTTTTTTCCTTCTTCTTTTTAATTTTCTTTTTTCCTTCTTCCTTCTTCTTCTTCATTTTCTTCCTTCTTCTTCATCTTCTTCTTTGCTAGCTTGGTGTCATCATATTAGACATACGACGTATGTCTAAGAGAAGTAAACCTGCATCTGACTGTCAGAGATTTCAGTGTGTCTACACTTGGTCTACATAAAGAAATTTTGCTGAAAAATGTGCTCGTGTCTTATGCAAAGCCAACGAAATGTTAGACCAATTTCTGCTGATTTTTCACTTTCTGGAAAACATTGGGACCTTCTAGCTGATGAGAAATGTGTTCAGCAAATGTTTTCCCAACTCTTTTTGTCTTCAATTAACAATTTGAGATATGGAGGCGTTCTTCTGCATGTATGACAAATGCAGTTATTGCAGTTCCATAGTTTTACTGGTCCTATGCCTTTTTATAATGTGCTAACAAAAAGTGGTACACGGTAGAGCCCCATTATTAAAGGTAAAGTAAAGGGCAAAGTCGAGGGTAAAGTAAAGGGTAAAGTAAAGGGCAAAGTAAAGGGTAGAGTAAAGGTAAAGTAAAGGTAAGGTAAAGGTAAATAAATGTAAAGTGCTATTTTAGTCCTGCTATGGCTGTCTTCTCAGTTACCTCTGTCAGCAGGCTCTGTTCTGTCTAGAACTTTCTCAGTTCGAATTCCTATTATATGGGGAGTAAGATTTGTACACAGTTGTTGGAAAATATTTCAATGATGTATTTGGGACAACATTTAATGCATTTGTAGGTTAATTTAATGTAATTTTTTTTTTAAAAGATACTCCGCAATATTGTCAAAACGATGATAATCAGAATAACTATAGAAAATTAGGTGTTTTTAAATTCTTTTTTTTTTCTTCTTTTTCTACAATATTGAAATAATTCTGCAGCCAACAGACTGGTCAAATTCAGGAATATTATTGTCACATGACCTATGAACTAAGTGACCTGTACTCAAAATGCAAACCTGTGCAGCGCTTAGGAATGTTGACTCACCGTCTTGATTCATGTTTTGCTTTTTTCTGTCTAAGATAATATTATCAAAACTGCATATCATCATTAACACGATGTTTGCAACACCTTTTCCTGAACATTTCTTAAGATCACATAGTTCTGTTATCCTGTTGACAGCGTTTGTTGAGCATAAATATTAGCATAGTTTGCAACCGACTTGGTTAGATGACTGTCTTTGATACGATGTGGTAAACAATATATTTGGCGTGGTGTTATCTCTAAAAGAGCCATATCCATTCCTATGCTGCTAATTTGTCTGTACTCTCTTTTGATTAATACTGCCCATGTCTGTAAAAAGACACATTTCACCTCATAGAAAGCCTTCTAGTCTATTGCAATGAATATCAGGTAAACTGCAGTGTCACGAGTCAATATTTGAACTGGATTTGGCTACACTTTTTCGCATTTGGGTTTAAAGAAAACTTTATAAAGGGCACATATACAAGATAGCATGTTGACGTTGGTCCTATTGTGCAGATGTTTCTCAAAGTTAAAAGTCTTTCACCTGTGTTCACAGATTCTAAAATAACATTTTCCAGCTTCGCTTAGTCAGTGTCTCCATTGTTATGCGTTGAGAGTATTCTTCTATAGTTCAAAACATATTCAAAGGAGTTGTAGTAAAAGTTGGACCTAGTATGTTGTATTTTTCCAGTTAAACTGGAAACTTTACAATTTGTGAGTGTAGGACAGAAAAACTGCCTTGGAATCATACAGCATTAGTTGCCATGGTTACAGTTATTTTTATGGCATGTAAAAAGCTATAGTTTATCTAAATGGCATGTAAATAGGTTATACCACATAAAACCAGTTGAAAACGATTTTTTTTTAAATTCCTCCCACTAATCTTGTAGTATCAGGTTAAAGTTATATCACAATAAACAATATGTCATTAAATTCAAATTAAGAGTGACATGAGTCTCTTTTGATGTTCAGTTTATTTAGCCAAAAACATTTTCCCGATACTAATCTCAATTCACAATCTCTGATCTTGGACCACCACTATATACTCAAGGAAATGAACAAAATGAACTGAAAAAAGGAATCATTAGGACAAAAAAACCAGTAGGTAGTTGTATCTTTGCATGGTGAAAATAAACCCATTTAATCACCAATACACTATTTATCTTTTTGGTAATTTAAATGACAAAACTGTGCCTCATCTGACTTGGCCCAGAACATCGTGTTCAATTGTAATTGCTGGGTATTGTGTGTGTGTGTTATTGTTTAATGCCTCATCAGCACCTGAGTGGGCTATGTAGAGGCTCTCTAGGGTAAGATTGATTATCTATATGTGGTAGTAGAAACCAGAAGCATGTAAAAAATCAATAATTGTCTGTGTTGGATATCTGGTAAAGAGATGTTGTAAGGTAGTAGCTTGAAACAAAGGTCTTCTAATGCGTTGTCAGCAGCAGCTTGTGCAATGCGCACCATCCGTTTGAGCCACTGGGGATAGAGGACTTCACCCCAAGTGTTTCCACCCTCGCCACAAGGAGGCCCATGACCTTCGAGGGCTTAATTGCTGGGTAATTGTGAGGCAATATTTGCTCTTAAAGCGCACATGAAACAATTCTGGTAGAAGAAAAGGTTTTACTCATGAAAAAGCATTGGCACTCATAGAAAATCATATGTAAAATCATTTAATGGCCAACAGGTGTCACCACCTACACGATTAGTAAAGAAACTCACGATTTGCCAATCTCACGCATGCGCAATAGGTACCCTTGGTGATTTTCTTGACGCGAGACTCTCGGGAGTTATGGCCAACGTCATGAAGAACGTGCTCGATTCACAACTTTGATGTGATCTTGCGTGAAGGAGAGGCTGCAAACATCCAAATTACGTGTTTTCAGATCGAAAATAGACAAAATATTAAGCATTACTGAGAAGGCAGAGAAGCAGGTTGTTGAGCGTCATGGACAACGTCATGAAGAGCCTTGCCCGATTTACAACTTTAAAAGTGATCTTATGTAACAGAGCGGCAGTCCATTGTATAGTATAGGTCATAAGGATTCTTTGAGTATTTGCGGATCGAAAATAGACCAAGAAAAGCAGGAGAAGGCAGGAGAAGGCAGTCAAGCAGGCGGCGGCAAAAAGCAAATATTGTGTCTTTGCAGATTGTGTTGTGCTGCCGATTACATCCGCAACCACACTATAAACACGCCGCACTAAATTTCAAAAGCAAACCAAAAGATATTAGAGTGGGTTGCTTAATCATGTTTTCTGCTTGTGTTTTTGTTTCATGTAACCAGACTTTCAATTAATATTGTTAAATATCTTATCCTACTTATCATTGCTTATCTTAATATTACTTAAGTACATATCAAAGATCAGTAGTGATAATAATGTGGCTCTTGCTGAATATATCAATTATATGCTTCTAGATTTTGAAGGTTTCTGCAATTTTTGATACATTAAAAAGATAAAAACCATCAAGATATAACACCAATAGCTGTTATGACTTATCCCAGACAGCATCCAAATCGAGCCATGTTGGCCGCCATCGGTACAACATCGTTTTGACATCTCCAACATTGTGCCAATCTTGAAACAATTTGGATTGTTATCTGGGATGCTGTTTTCAATGACAGAGACATTAGCAAAGAACACTAATCAATTTAAAGAAATATTAAATTTTATATTTTAATTGTGCTACTCAGATAACATGCTAATTGGCCCATTATTGGTGTAAAATCAATACATTGGCCCATGGCAACCAATGTTGATACAATGTTGTCACGATCTGGAACCCAGATAGCATGCCTCAAAGATGGCCACTGATGGGGAGTGGGACTAGCTTAGTGGTAGCGCGCTGGGCTTCCAACCACTGGGTCTTGAATTCAATTCCCGTTGAGCCTAAGTTGGATGGCTGTTTCATCCATCATCTCATTGCCGTGGTCCCTGCCTGTCCTAATTAGCCCAACAGGTGTAGACATACAGGACATCAAGCCCTAATCCACCCACCCACCACTGTGAGGAGCAGAAGCTTAGCTCAGTGGTAACGCACTGGGCGTCCAACCATTGGGTCCCAGGTTCAATTCCCAGATTCAGATTCATTCATTTTATTTCACATTCATAAAACATATATTATAAATTTAATTTTCAAAATCAAATCAAAGTCATTTTGAAGTCGAAGTGAAGTATTTTAAATGATATCCCTGCAAGTGAATTAATTATAGCGGACTTTGAAGCTTTCCAGCACATTTCAGCTTTGGAAGTAATACGATAGTCATTTATATCCATGGAATAATTTTCTGCTGCCCCACTTCTCCCAGTGTCCCATATCACCCAGTTTCCCCTGCTATATGTTGGCGCAGCCAGCGGATTGAATTTGAGAAGATAATTAGCTTCGAGGGTGTAAATTTATTAACGATTTTCTGAATGGTTCAGGCTAAACCTATTGCTGTGTTTCATATTTCATTGCCAATTTCAGGTGAATTTTATTGCTTTCAATGAACTGTTACATGACACATTGCAGATAATGTTCCAAATCGTGCCAGCATCGTTTCAATATTGGCTGCTGTAGGTACAAAATCGCGTCAATGACGCAGACATCGCGCTAATGTTTTCCCGATTTGGAATGCTATCGGGGTGGGGTTTTGAACCCGTTACCTCATGATTAGCAGGCAAATGCCACTAGACCACAGCATTCACTCATCTGGTAATTTACAAGCAACCAAATAAGTTTTATCAAAACAGACTGCCTTGTACCTTAAAATCATTCAATCTTAATAATTAGCAAAAAAAGGCGACCCTGTGGAATATACCACTTTGGTTCAATGTTGCCACAGATAGATGAAACACTGGCTCGACGTGAGCTCCGTGTCAGTTTATCATCAGCTGATGTCGACACAACCCAGACAGCATTCCAAATCAGACCAACATCTTTCTGATTTGCAATGCTATCGGAACCTGGCATGCAATTGCCATCTGATCATCTAAAAACTGACACAACCCAGATAGCATTCCAAATCAGACCAACGTCATTCTGATTTGCAATACTATCGGAACCTGGCATGCAATTGCCATCTGGTCATCTAAAAACTGACAGAACCCAGATAGCATTCCAAATCAGACCAACGTCATTCTGATTTGCAATACTATCGGAACCTGGCATGCAATTGCCATCTGGTCATCTAAAAACTGACAGAACCCAGATAGCATTCCAAATCGGACCAACGTCATTTCTATCTTCTGATTTGCAATGCTATCGGAACCTGGCATGCAATTGGCTCAATGTCTGCCCAGCCTCAGCACTATTGTATGTTGGTGCTTAGAACTGGCCCCATCTGGTCATCTATAAACTGACTAAGTCATATGTATTTACAATCGTTTATTGTAAGTGTCAAAAATTCGTTTTTCTAAACATGTGACTTGTAAGCCGCTTGTGGGCTAGTTACAATTAGCACAAGTCATTAATAAAATAATCGCTCAATTAATGTTTAGCACAGACTTTTCTAACAGTATTATCACAGTAACTGATTGCTGTTGTTTTGCTAAATATGTGTGGGAAAATACCAAAGCTTCTTCATTGCAGTATAACATTTTATTGGACAAACCGTTAGCCATTGAGGTTAGTGTATGTACTGCTATGACCCACCAGTTTTACACTTCATGAAAGAAAATGTTACATAAGATCTTGTGAAAGTGGTTATGCCTCAAAGTTGTATTTGATTTAGATAATTTGAATGATATCCTCCATATTAAAACCTTTGGAAATTTACCACAGAATTGTTGTCACAATAACATGTTTATATAATACTCCGCTGTATGTAAACATATGACCCCAACTGTATATCAGTGGCATTGAGGTATAACGTAGAAATAAAATCTTAAGTCTTCAGCGTGTGATTGGCTGCACGGGTTAAGAGCTCACACCAATGCCATCATTGTGCATGCCTAATGCAAAGTACAAGTACCCATTGCACCAGGGTGGGGTGGAGTGAAGCAATGGTTGAAGAGGATCTGCCCAACACCAAGATACCATGCCAGGGTTGGGGTTCGAACCCATAACCTAGCCGATAGCGGGCAAGATGTGTAGACAATGCACTGATCTCAGATAATTTTGGATGATATGCACATGCTGGGGAGCATTTTCTTTATGTTTAATGTCATTTAAAATATCAAAGATCAACTCAGTGTCTCAATGAAAATATATTAATTCATTTTTCCATTAGATAAACGGACTGTACAAACATTTATTGACATCAAAATAAAGTTGAAATATGTGTCAACAGTTGAAAAAGCCATTAATTTTGGGAATTTTGGCGAAAGGTAGAATTCATAACAAAAAACAATGTACAACATGTAGAGCTATACTGAGTATATATGAGGTCTTGGCTTCTCTAAAATTCTCCTTTTAGCTCTCAGCCATATCATATTTCTGCTGATCCGCTTCAATCCAGTCCTGCATACATTTAATTATGCGCTAACTGACCTGGCCCATTCAACAAGTCTCTCTCAGAAACCTGACAACTCATGGTAATTGCGCGTTAAATCTGTTTATCAGTTAATTGATGACAAATGAATCTCAGGTATTATGTCATTAACTGACACTCATTAACAGTGATTATTAGTGACCCTATAAGAGATTAGTCATACAATACAAGTGTGAAGATTGCTATCTGTTGGAAATATTACATAGAGACAGTCCTTCTGCCTACAGGCCTTCGTGACTTTGGGTTTTCTCTGTCTCCCATACTACACTTTTATCTACCTTTTGTTATATCTTAGTTAATCCTATTACATTTTTAGCTGCTTTGTATTATTCTAGATTATCCTATGTTCACATTCTCTAGTAACCTTTGTTGTAGAATCTCCTAATTGTATTCTCATCTAACTATTTTCACATTCTCTAGCATACTTTTTTTTGTATACTTATACCCTATTTCCATTTCACTACTTCTATCTTGTTTTATAATAAATAAAAATTATTTAACCCAAATTATGTCTCTGTCATCTTGTCGCAAAAAATAATAGATGTGAGAAACAGTTAACCTCATTCATTCATTCTTTCATTCATTCAATTGTTCATTCGTTCGTTCGTTCGTTCGTTCATCACTGGACAGAATATCAATCTATCAATCTTTCAATAAATCAATCAATCTATCTACCTATCTCTCTACCTATGTCTCTACCTATCTCTCTACCTATGTCTCTACCTATCTCTCTACCTATGTCTCTACCTATCTCTCTACCTATGTCTCTACCTATCTCTCTACCTATGTCTCTACCTATCTCTCTATCTATCTCTCTACCTATGTCTATCTCTTTACCTATCTCTCTACCTATATTTCTACCTATCTCTCTACCTATGTCTCTACATTATGAAAAGACAGCAAAGGGTAAGAATTGGAGAGACATACTCAAAATGGGTATATAACATCAAAGGAGTACCACAAGGATCTATCCTCGGCCCCTTGTTGTTTAACATCTTCATAAATGATTTTCTATACTCAAAATTCAGTGCTAAGATCTACAACTATGCAGATGACAACACACTTAGTTGTGTGGATAAAAATTTAGCAAGCCTAAAATCAAAACTACAGCAAGACTGTCTATATGCAATGAAGTGGTTTGAGCTAAATAACATGAAAGCAAATGCAAGCAAATTTCAGCTAATGTACCTGAACACTTCCTATGAAAATGAGAATGAAATCCTAACCATAAATGACATAATATTACATGCATCACATTCTATAAACATCTTAGGTATTGAACTTAATGAAAGTTTAAACTTTAGTTCACATACTGATGAAATATGTAATCAGACAGGTAAGCAAGTCAATGCAATGAAGCGCATCAAAAACTATCTAGATAAAGACTGTAAAACAGTCCTTTATAACAGTTATATAAACAGCAGCTTCACTTACTGCCCTATTATATGGATGTTTGCAGGGAGGCTAAACCTAAACAAATTAGAGAAAACAAATAAACGATCTCTTAGATTTGTAATGAATAAACATAGTTCTAGCTATGAGGAAATATGCAGTGAGGAAAACCAACTCACTATTTATAAGAAATGTTTGAAATCAGTTGCTATAATGCTGTACAAGGTTAAAACAGGTACTGCACCAGAATATATAAAAGAGCTCTTTATCTCACAGGAATCACCTTATGACATGCGTGATAATGACAGGTATGTATTACCAAAATTTAGAACTATAACTTATGGTAAGAAAAGTTTTAAATACTTAGGGGCATGGCTATGGGGTAATATACCAACTCAGGTTAAGTCATGTTGCTCACTCAACACCTTTAAACTAGAAATATCGAAGTGGCTTCTTCAAAGTGCTGTAGAAAATATGCAATAGGTATGCAATATTTAGAAAATGAATAATACGTATACAACATTTGTGAGTGCACTGTAATCGGGTAAACTGCTGCCACGCTGATACTATTGTGACTGAAGTGCTTCCTAAAATGCTTTCCTAAAATGCATTAATCACAAAGACATCAAAGACTATCAAATGAGATGAGACTGGTCAGTGCTTGCTGCCAGTCAAAATACTCTGGACAATACTCTGGACAATTCAAAATGGACACTTATTTTATTTTTATTATTATTTATTTTTTTTCTCTCTTATTTGTTCTATTATTATAAATGTATTGCTACTATTATTATTACCATTATTTTACAATATTTTCACCTGAATTTCATCAATTTGAATTTGACTGTCACCGTATTCGTACAGAAGCATATGCTTAAAAATGTAATTTACTTGACATTTTTGATTGAAAACGACTTAAAATAAAATTTACATACATACATACAATACCTATCTCTCTACCTATATATCTACCTATGTCTCTACCTATCTCTCTACCTATATATCTACCTATCTCTCTACCTACAGGGTGCACCATAAAAACTTGCACTGGGCATCTACTCTTTCGGGATAGCTCTAGGTTACTCAAATGCTTACGAGGTCTTTTAAAGTTTTGCCACATTTAGTCAGGGGTATGAGCAATTGGTCATTGTGATCTTTTTGATCTTGTAATGTCAGACAATATCAGTGTCTGAATAATTGTGAGGGTGCATGCTACAGGGCTTGTTCTGAGAGACACTTCTCACACAAGTCAGACTTCAGTCTGCTTGCATGGTGTCTCTAGTTGCAAAAAAATTTACAAATTAGAGATTTCCTAGTTAATACACCAGTGTCACCTCTGAAGCCTCAGAAAATATAATATTTGCATAGAATCCTGCTTCAATGCGTTTTATACATGCATATATATATTATGGTATTAGATGATAAGAAGGTTGATGATTTTCAAGACGATGGGCCAGTTAATAAGACAAAAAATACTGAAATATGATCAGAATCCAAAATAGCACTTTCCACCTCAAAGGTGTCAATGGTCTACCTCCTTATTAAAAATGAATCTATTAGCCCTATTTTTGGCGGCAAACGTCAAGAAAGGTGTCTGTAACACATCTGTATGATCAGTGACATAATCAAATGCTCGTATTACAAAGGCCGAGGGGAAAATGGCCTGAAGGTGTGATAAGTGTGCATGTGCTATTTTTAGATCCATATTATCTATAATTCTTGAGGAAACAAGAAAATATATTCATAAAGACAATTTAGGACTATTATTACGTTCGTGTGTATGATTGCAGCTGCATGCGATCATTGTCATTTGAGGTAATAACAAAAGAGATAGCAGTAGCTGCTGGTGCAAGTTTTCATGGTGCACCCTGTATATATCTACCTATATATCTACCTATCTCTCTACCTATGTCTCTACCTATATATCTACCTATCTCTCTACCTATGTCTCTACCTATATATCTACCTATCTCTCTACCTATGTCACTACCTATATATCTACCTATCTCTCTACCTATGTCTCTACCTATCTCTCTACCTATCTCTCTACCTATGTCTTTACCTATCTCTCTACCTATGTCTCTACATATCTCTCTACCTATCTCTCTACCTATCTCTCTACCTATGTCTCTACATATCTCTCTACCTATCGCTCTACCTATCTCTCTACCTATATATCTACCTATCTCTCTACCTATCTCTCTACCTATCTCTCTACCTATGTCTCTACCTATATATCTACCTATCTCTCTACCTATATATCTACCTATGTATTTACCTATCTCTCTACCTATCTCTCTACCTATATATCTACCTATCTCTCTACCTATCCATCTATCTATCTATCTATCCATCTATCTATCTATCTACATATCTCTCTACCTATCTCTCTACCTATCTCTCTACCTATATATCTACCTATCTCTCTACCTATCTCTCTACCTATCTCTCTACCTATGTCTCTACCTATATATCTACCTATGTCTTTACCTATCTCTCTACCTATGTCTCTACCTATATATCTACCTATGTCTCTACCTATCTCTCTACCTATGTCTCTACATATCTCTCGACCTATCTCTCTACCTATATATCTACCTATCTCTCTACCTATCTCTCTACCTATCTCTCTACCTATCTCTCTACCTATCTCTCTACCTATGTCTCTACCTATCTCTCTACCTATATATCTACCTATCTCTCTACCTATCTCTCTACCTATGTCTCTACCTATCTCTCTACCTATCTCTCTACCTATATATCTACCTATCTCTCTACCTATCTCTCTATCTATCTCTCTACCTATATATCTACCTATCTCTCTACCTATGTCTCTACATATCTCTCTACCTATCTCTCTACCTATGTCTCTACCTATATATCTACCTATGTCTTTACTTATCTCTCTACCTATATATCTACCTATCTCTCTACCTATCTCTCTACCTATCTCTCTACCTATATATCTACCTATCTCTCTACCTATGTCTCTACATATCTCTCTACCTATCTCTCTACCTATGTCTCTACCTATATATCTACCTATGTCTTTACTTATCTCTCTACCTATATATCTACCTATCTCTCTACCTATGTCTCTACCTATCTCTCTACCTATCTCTCTACCTATATATCTACCTATCTCTCTACCTATCTCTCTACCTATCTCTCTACCTATATATCTACCTATCTCTCTACCTATGTCTCTACATATCTCTCTACCTATCTCTCTACCTATGTCTCTACCTATATATCTACCTATGTCTTTACTTATCTCTCTACCTATATATCTACCTATCTCTCTACCTATCTCTCTACCTATCTCTCTACCTATATATCTACCTATCTCTCTACCTATGTCTCTACATATCTCTCTACCTATCTCTCTACCTATGTCTCTACCTATATATCTACCTATGTCTTTACTTATCTCTCTACCTATATATCTACCTATCTCTCTACCTATCTCTCTACCTATCTCTCTACCTATGTCTCTACCTATATATCTACCTATGTCTTTACTTATCTCTCTACCTATCTCTCTACCTATCTCTCTACCTATCTCTCTACCTATCTCTCTACCTATCTCTCTACCTATCTCTCTACCTATGTCTCTACCTATCTCTCTACCTATCTCTCTACCTATGTCTCTACCTATATATCTACCTATCTCTCTACCTATATATCTAACTATGTATTTACCTATCTCTCTACCTATGTCTCTACCTATATATCTACCTATATATCTACCTATCTCTCTACCTATCCATCTATCTATCTATCCATCTATCTATCTATCTACCTATCTCTCTACCTATCTCTCTACCTATATATCTACCTATCTCTCTACCTATGTCTCTACATATCTCTCTACCTATCTCTCTACCTATCTCTCTACCTATATATCTACCTATGTCTCTACCTATCTCTCTACCTATATATCTACCTATCTCTCTACCTACAGGGTGCACCATAAAAACTTGCACTGGGCATCTACTCTTTCGGGATAGCTCTAGGTTACTCAAATGCTTACGAGGTCTTTTAAAGTTTTGCCACATTTAGTCAGGGGTATGAGCAATTGGTCATTGTGATCTTTTTGATCTTGTAATGTCAGACAATATCAGTGTCTGAATAATTGTGAGGGTGCATGCTACAGGGCTTGTTCTGAGAGACACTTCTCACACAAGTCAGACTTCAGTCTGCTTGCATGGTGTCTCTAGTTGCAAAAAAATTTACAAATTAGAGATTTCCTAGTTAATACACCAGTGTCACCTCTGAAGCCTCAGAAAATATAATATTTGCATAGAATCCTGCTTCAATGCGTTTTATACATGCATATATATATTATGGTATTAGATGATAAGAAGGTTGATGATTTTCAAGACGATGGGCCAGTTAATAAGACAAAAAATACTGAAATATGATCAGAATCTAAAATAGCACTTTCCACCTCAAAGGTGTCAATGGTCTACCTCCTTATTAAAAATGAATCTATTAGCCCTATTTTTGGCGGCAAACGTCAAGAAAGGTGTCTGTAACACATCTGTATGATCAGTGACATAATCAAATGCTCGTATTACAAAGGCCGAGGGGAAAATGGCCTGAAGGTGTGATAAGTGTGCATGTGCTATTTTTAGATCCATATTATCTATAATTCTTGAGGAAACAAGAAAATATATTCATAAAGACAATTTAGGACTATTATTACGTTCGTGTGTATGATTGCAGCTGCATGCGATCATTGTCATTTGAGGTAATAACAAAAGAGATAGCAGTAGCTGCTGGTGCAAGTTTTCATGGTGCACCCTGTATATATCTACCTATATATCTACCTATCTCTCTACCTATGTCTCTACCTATATATCTACCTATCTCTCTACCTATGTCTCTACCTATATATCTACCTATCTCTCTACCTATGTCACTACCTATATATCTACCTATCTCTCTACCTATGTCTCTACCTATCTCTCTACCTATCTCTCTACCTATGTCTTTACCTATCTCTCTACCTATGTCTCTACATATCTCTCTACCTATCTCTCTACCTATCTCTCTACCTATGTCTCTACATATCTCTCTACCTATCTCTCTACCTATCTCTCTACCTATATATCTACCTATCTCTCTACCTATCTCTCTACCTATCTCTCTACCTATGTCTCTACCTATATATCTACCTATCTCTCTACCTATATATCTACCTATGTATTTACCTATCTCTCTACCTATCTCTCTACCTATATATCTACCTATCTCTCTACCTATCCATCTATCTATCTATCTATCCATCTATCTATCTATCTACATATCTCTCTACCTATCTCTCTACCTATCTCTCTACCTATATATCTACCTATCTCTCTACCTATCTCTCTACCTATCTCTCTACCTATGTCTCTACCTATATATCTACCTATGTCTTTACCTATCTCTCTACCTATGTCTCTACCTATATATCTACCTATGTCTCTACCTATCTCTCTACCTATGTCTCTACATATCTCTCGACCTATCTCTCTACCTATATATCTACCTATCTCTCTACCTATCTCTCTACCTATCTCTCTACCTATCTCTCTACCTATCTCTCTACCTATGTCTCTACCTATCTCTCTACCTATATATCTACCTATCTCTCTACCTATCTCTCTACCTATGTCTCTACCTATCTCTCTACCTATCTCTCTACCTATATATCTACCTATCTCTCTACCTATCTCTCTATCTATCTCTCTACCTATATATCTACCTATCTCTCTACCTATGTCTCTACATATCTCTCTACCTATCTCTCTACCTATGTCTCTACCTATATATCTACCTATGTCTTTACTTATCTCTCTACCTATATATCTACCTATCTCTCTACCTATCTCTCTACCTATCTCTCTACCTATATATCTACCTATCTCTCTACCTATGTCTCTACATATCTCTCTACCTATCTCTCTACCTATGTCTCTACCTATATATCTACCTATGTCTTTACTTATCTCTCTACCTATATATCTACCTATCTCTCTACCTATGTCTCTACCTATCTCTCTACCTATCTCTCTACCTATATATCTACCTATCTCTCTACCTATCTCTCTACCTATCTCTCTACCTATATATCTACCTATCTCTCTACCTATGTCTCTACATATCTCTCTACCTATCTCTCTACCTATGTCTCTACCTATATATCTACCTATGTCTTTACTTATCTCTCTACCTATATATCTACCTATCTCTCTACCTATCTCTCTACCTATCTCTCTACCTATATATCTACCTATCTCTCTACCTATGTCTCTACATATCTCTCTACCTATCTCTCTACCTATGTCTCTACCTATATATCTACCTATGTCTTTACTTATCTCTCTACCTATATATCTACCTATCTCTCTACCTATCTCTCTACCTATCTCTCTACCTATGTCTCTACCTATATATCTACCTATGTCTTTACTTATCTCTCTACCTATCTCTCTACCTATCTCTCTACCTATCTCTCTACCTATCTCTCTACCTATCTCTCTACCTATCTCTCTACCTATGTCTCTACCTATCTCTCTACCTATCTCTCTACCTATGTCTCTACCTATATATCTACCTATCTCTCTACCTATATATCTAACTATGTATTTACCTATCTCTCTACCTATGTCTCTACCTATATATCTACCTATATATCTACCTATCTCTCTACCTATCCATCTATCTATCTATCCATCTATCTATCTATCTACCTATCTCTCTACCTATCTCTCTACCTATATATCTACCTATCTCTCTACCTATGTCTCTACATATCTCTCTACCTATCTCTCTACCTATCTCTCTACCTATATATCTACCTATGTCTCTACCTATCTCTCTACCTATATATCTACCTATCTCTCTACCTACAGGGTGCACCATAAAAACTTGCACTGGGCATCTACTCTTTCGGGATAGCTCTAGGTTACTCAAATGCTTACGAGGTCTTTTAAAGTTTTGCCACATTTAGTCAGGGGTATGAGCAATTGGTCATTGTGATCTTTTTGATCTTGTAATGTCAGACAATATCAGTGTCTGAATAATTGTGAGGGTGCATGCTGCAGGGCTTGTTCTGAGAGACACTTATCACACAAGTCAGACTTCAGTCTGCTTGCATGGTGTCTCTAGTTGCAAAAAAATTTACAAATTAGAGATTTCCTAGTTAATACACCAGTGTCACCTCTGAAGCCTCAGAAAATATAATATTTGCATAGAATCCTGCTTCAATGCGTTTTATACATGCATATATATATTATGGTATTAGATGATAAGAAGGTTGATGATTTTCAAGACGATGGGCCAGTTAATAAGACAAAAAATACTGAAATATGATCAGAATCCAAAATAGCACTTTCCACCTCAAAGGTGTCAATGGTCTACCTCCTTATTAAAAATGAATCTATTAGCCCTATTTTTGGTGGCAAACGTCAAGAAAGGTGTCTGTAACACATCTGTATGATCAGTGACATAATCAAATGCTCGTATTACAAAGGCCGAGGGGAAAATGGCCTGAAGGTGTGATAAGTGTGCATGTGCTATTTTTAGATCCATATTATCTATAATTCTTGAGGAAACAAGAAAATATATTCATAAAGACAATTTAGGACTATTATTACGTTCGTGTGTATGATTGCAGCTGCATGCGATCATTGTCATTTGAGGTAATAACAAAAGAGATAGCAGTAGCTGCTGGTGCAAGTTTTCATGGTGCACCCTGTATATATCTACCTATATATCTACCTATCTCTCTACCTATGTCTCTACCTATATATCTACCTATCTCTCTACCTATGTCTCTACCTATATATCTACCTATCTCTCTACCTATGTCACTACCTATATATCTACCTATCTCTCTACCTATGTCTCTACCTATCTCTCTACCTATCTCTCTACCTATGTCTTTACCTATCTCTCTACCTATGTCTCTACATATCTCTCTACCTATCTCTCTACCTATCTCTCTACCTATATATCTACCTATCTCTCTACCTATCTCTCTACCTATGTCTCTACCTATATATCTACCTATCTCTCTACCTATATATCTACCTATGTATTTACCTATCTCTCTACCTATCTCTCTACCTATATATCTACCTATATATCTACCTATCTCTCTACCTATCCATCTATCTATCTATCTATCCATCTATCTATCTATCTACATATCTCTCTACCTATCTCTCTACCTATCTCTCTACCTATATATCTATCTATCTCTCTACCTATCTCTCTACCTATCTCTCTACCTATGTCTCTACCTATATATCTACCTATGTCTTTACCTATCTCTCTACCTATGTCTCTACCTATATATCTACCTATGTCTCTACCTATCTCTCTACCTATGTCTCTACATATCTCTCGACCTATCTCTCTACCTATCTCTCTACCTATGTCTCTACATATCTCTCTACCTATCTCTCTACCTATCTCTCTACCTATATATCTACCTATCTCTCTACCTATCTCTCTACCTATCTCTCTACCTATGTCTCTACCTATATATCTACCTATCTCTCTACCTATATATCTACCTATGTATTTACCTATCTCTCTACCTATCTCTCTACCTATATATCTACCTATATATCTACCTATCTCTCTACCTATCCATCTATCTATCTATCTATCCATTTATCTATCTATCTACATATCTCTCTACCTATCTCTCTACCTATCTCTCTACCTATATATCTACCTATCTCTCTACCTATCTCTCTACCTATCTCTCTACCTATGTCTCTACCTATATATCTACCTATGTCTTTACCTATCTCTCTACCTATGTCTCTACCTATATATCTACCTATGTCTCTACCTATCTCTCTACCTATGTCTCTACATATCTCTCGACCTATCTCTCTACCTATATATCTACC